>NW_024121455.1:4985498-5218693 GCF_016745375.1 Pimephales promelas
TGCAGGTTGTATATCTGTTACCCCTTTATTACCCAAAACTTACATATTATGCTTACACAGGAATAACACTATAATTACAGAAACGTACACCCTAATTTCGGTGTAGTTACACAGTTGTTTGCAGGTCGTAAAATAAAGTGTTACCCATTTTTCTCACACTCTGTGGGAAAGGTTCAGTGACATTAAAATTACAAATTTTGTGCATCCATGTACGCAGTAGATGCTTTGGTTGTCTTGGGTTCTTTTAGTTATTCCTTTCATCTTTCAGCCACACACACTTTTGTGCATCTGAGTTTTCAATGAAAATAAGCATCCAGAGAGGAGATCCCTAGCTGGCCAGCTTACTGACAGCATGACAGGAAACACATTTCCCTGCACCTGCCTACTCCTTTACACGAACAAAGAGAGCCCGGACAGTTTTTTCTCTCTCTATACAATACATGTAGGCTACTTTTCTCACACTTCTCAACATCAGAAACGATCTCTCAAGTGACACAGACAATAAACTAAACAACTAGATGTTTGAAAAAACAACATAGTGTGAAGGTCCCCTGACATGAAATTCTCACTTTCTGTGGTTTTTTAACATTAATCTCTTATGGCGCTTTTCCACTGCATAGTACGGTACGGTTCGGCTCAGTACGCTTCCACTCGCGCGCGGAACAGTTCGGCTTGCTTTTCGTTTCCACCGCAGTAGTACCCCTTCAAAGTGTGTGGGACTGATCGTTATTTGCGCGCGCCTCTACTGCCATGACATCATCTTAAAAGCGCCACATTTTCAAACCCACAACACAGGAACAATGGAGACTATCGAGGGGATGCTGTTCCTGATTCTCGGTATGTGGTTGTTTTTAACTGCTAGATGGAAAAATGTGTTTAAAATTAGGCTGATGGCAGCAAAACAAAAATACTGCTAAAAAAGTGTCTTGTGTCGCAAATCCAATGACGCTAGTAGTGACGCTGGTAGTGACGATTCTGTCTGACCAATCAGTGATCTGCAGTGTTTCACGTCACTTTTAGTACCAGTACGGTACGCTTGGAACCTCAACAGACCAGGTACCATTTAAAGCGACCTGAAGCGAACCGTACTGTACCGTACCATGCAGTGGAAAAGCACCACAAGTGAGCCGTACCGAACCGAACCGTACCGTACTACCCAGATAGCAAACTGACATTGAATCAACGTGGAAATATGACATCGAAACAACGTTGATCTGACATTGTTTTGCTCATCGAATTAACGTTGAACCAACGTCAGAAGCGTCATTCTTTCAAAAACTAACGGAAAATCAACTTGAAATCAATGCGTCGTTTCAAAGTTATGAAAGCAAACCAATTTTCGATTTTCATTTAGCTTTGAAGAATGCCGCGTCTGACGTTGGTTCACCGTTAATTCGATGAGCAAAATCAACGTTGTTTCAATGTCATGAGAGACGTCGTTTCCACGTTGATTCAATGTCAGTTTGCTGTCTGGGTATGCAGTGGAAAAGCGCCATTAGTTCCCCTAGCCTGTATATGGTCCCCTTGTGTCTACAATTTTCAATCGGTGTACACCGAGCTTTGGCTATATTTCTCTTTTCTGCAGCTCAAAAGAGCTGATCATGAATCTCCTCCTTATGACGTCATAAGGGAGAAAGTTAACCTCCCCTTTCTCTACTTTGCCTGCACAGAGAATTTGGCTCGCCCATGAGAAAACGAGCTAGGAACAGGAAGTATGAAACAGAAACATTACCGTAACAGTAACTATAACAATAATGACCCATGAAGGATCATGCGGTTCCCCAGCAGGCTTTCACCTTGCAGACAGCAAAAGAAAAGCAGAAAACAAAGTGTTCTTTGGATTCTTTAAATGTGACAGGTTATGTAATGATTATTTCTTACATAAGTCTACACATTATACTGTATTTCAGTGTTGTTGTCATTTTCCATCTTCACTCTTGTCCATTTCATTCTCCGCTCTCATTCCCTCTCACATTCACCAAAAAAGATAGAAAAAAAATCAGAATGTAAAAAATTACACTAGCCTACTGACTTTTGTTCCATTGAATAGGTTTGTTCCTCGTATTCATTTTTGTTAGACTAGCAATCAGCCATTTTTCCGCTCTTTTTCCTGACCTCGCTCTTCATCATGCAGGAGTGAATGCAGACACAGATTTGTCTCTTTAATACAAAAAAGCAGAGCACTTTCAGTAACTGTGTAAGTGTTGCAAGTTGAGTCATGGATCTTAGCGCAGGCCTTTAATTCACATATGAGGATGAAAAACAGCTATCTTACTTCAATACTGGAGTAAACTATCTTACTCCAACACTGTTGTGAGTGACATTCACATTACTCTATGTTAGACAACAAATACGTTTTATTGCCGCTAACAAATATTTTGGAAGGAAAATTGTAAATATAAATGGAATCAGTATAAAATGAATAATATTAAAAATGAACGAGAAACAGTGAGTGCTCTTTGCCATCGCAGCTATTTAAATGCAGCAAACGGGCAAATACCGGTCTATCTGGGTTCCCTAAACCATTCAGAGTCAGTACGGTGATCACCACTGTATATACACGGAGATATATCATAAATTATAGGACAGATTCTGACTGCTAAAATGGACTTCTCGTTCAACTTGCCTCTATCAGACTCAGTACTGAAGTGACGCACTCCACTGACTTCACTCCTATTGGTTATCGCTCGCGAAAATCCCTCTTCATTTGCATAAAGTTAAAAATTTCTCAACTTTGTCGCTTCGTTAGACACGCCCCATCCAGTCGCCAATGGTCGCTGTCGCACGTGTAGCCGGAAGTGGCCCGCTCACCATTGAAAATGAATGGCATCGTGTCGCTTGGTCGCGTATAGTGTGAACGCAGCTTGAAACAGAAAGCAGGATGTTACTTAAGAACAAATCAATTCAGTTGTTATACATACAGTCACATTCAAGAATGTTTATATATATATATATATATATATATATATAATATATTTCTATAGTAGGACAAAAATACCATGGAAGTCACTGGCTACCATCCTTTACTCTATCTTCTTTTGTGTGCAGCAGATGAAAGACATTCATAAAGGGTTGCAACAACTTGAGGGTAAATAAATGATGACATCATTTTAATTTCAGGCTCAGCTATCCATTCAAATATTAAAATGTCTATCTCTACCATAATGGATGCTTTGGATCATAACTCAACATTGTATCAATGTCACCATGCTATCTGGGTTACCTTTTGTACTTAATAAATATATCCGCTTGTTGCTAGGTACTTGTCTGGACTTGTGGTTCTTTGAACAGCACATTAGTAGTATTTCTTTTTAACCCTTGTGTGGTGTTCATATTTTTGTTATTCAGCCAGTGTTCGTGGGTCTGGTGGACCCGCTGCATTTTGGGGTTTTTATTTCAACAAAATCAAACAATTTTATGTTAAAATACTCAACAGATGTTTCCTTCATCCCATTCCAGCAATATGAACAGCATATATGGTTAATGTTTTCTCTTTACCTTTGTTAGATCACATTTAAGAATTGAAAGACAGAGGGCCCTATTTTAACAATCTGAAACGCAAGTGTCAAAGCGCAAAGCGCAAGTAACTTTGTGGGTGGGTCTCTGCACTGTTGCTATTTTCCCGGCGGGATCTAAAAGGGCGCAAATCTAAAAGGGGTTGGTCTGAAGTAGCTTCATTATTCATAGGTGTGGTTTGGGCGTAACGTGAAATAAACCAATCAGAGCGCCATCCAACATACCCTTTAAGAACAGGTACGCATGTTGCATGACAGATTGTTATTATAACGGCGAGATTAGATTTTAGAGTTTAGAACGCCAGGAGCGTTCACAGCCGATGAGACCGATGTTCTTGTCAGGGCAGTAAAAGACAGAGTAATGACGTTGTATGGGGATGTGAGAAACCCTCGCACATCAGCGTCACAAAGATGGCGCTGAGATGTTTGGCTGGCCGTCTGTCTCTCCATTCTGTCTTTGTTTTATATCTATTATTATTTTACTTATGTTGCCAAGGCCTATTATCATTTCTCACCTATGATCGCCAAACGCTGCTTGAGATTGGAGTCTTCTGCAATCAGTTTAAACCTGATCTATTAAAAAGCTCACCTCCACCTCCATGCCTCGAGGAAATTCCGGCCTTCCTGAGGCTCTACCATGTTTCCAAGAGACGGTGCAGAAGACGTGGTAAACGCGGAGGTGTCCGGGTAAGGTTAAAGGCTATTCTGAGGACTACTCGTGTGCTTGGTCGCTGGACTGAGCTGTATCTATTGGGCGACGCTGTTCTGCACTCGGGCTGTACAGGGACCATCACCGATGGATCCAGCTGGTGTTCCCTGAAGCTGGTGGCTTAGGCGGTGTCGGTGTGCCAACACTCAACGAGTGTTGCCAACAGGAACGGTGTAGAGTGCCCTCTGGTGGACAAACTATACAACTCCAACACTCATGACATGGTTCAAGCGTGTTTCGTCCGTTTTTATTTTATTTTTGAAATATTCATTTATCGGCCATTATAACTGCCGATACCGATAGGCATGGAAAATGCCTAATATCGGCAGATAATATCGGTCTACCGATATATCGGTCTGGCTCTAGTTGCCAGATCCACCTAATCGAAAGGTGCGGTAATCTCCTGGACCTGTTTTTCGGATTTAATGTGACACTTTAGGAAGTTATTATAGTGGAAAGTTGCATGTTACTGTTAGTGATATATTAATCTTATTTCCAAAACACAAGCTTTTAAGTAATTTCGGATTGTTATTATTATTATTTGTTTTGTTTTGCTTGTTTTTCGTAGCAATATCTGGCAACATTTTACTTTCTGCGTTAATAAAAAAAGCTTATAGACAAACTGCAATTGCATAAAGCTACCACACCAAACGCAATGATCATTGTGATTATCTGTAAAAACAATAGCATAATACAGATCTGTATGTTTCAGAATGAAATTTGCCAAATAACCTTACTGGCCAGCTGGAAGACGGCTCATGCTTTGTTAACGTTTCACATAGTCATCATAAATGCAATAATTAAAGTAGTGTTTCTCAACTAGCAATCTATTCAACTAGCAATCTATTTAGACCTACGTTTATTCTGTTTCTTTGCACAAAACTCTCCAGAAAGTGCCATTTAATAGTTATATATATATATATATATATATATATATGTAAATTCCTTTAAAAAATCCCTTCATGTCCATGGAGAAATGTGGGTCCAATAGCCTAACCATTATTATATTACTAATTATCGTGAGGTAATTATTAACCATTATTACCTCACTAATTTTCAGACCCTGGTTGTGGCCTTGCTGCTGGGTTGTCGGTGTCAAAACTCTATAAGCTGTGATTCAAATATTGAATAATGTTATGTCATTATTTTACTCTTACACTGACTGTTTGCTGCTTCAGTCCAGATTAGTGTTGTATAGGGTAAATTTAGTATAAGGTGTGGAAATTGTAAAGCTGTGGCATTTTTTTATAGAAGATATGTCGATTGTTGGTACGGTAAAGGATTTCACATTGTAGGCTTCATTTTATGTACTGGTTTTAATGTTGAATAGATATTTCTAAAATTGTATGATGTTTTTGTTGAGTTATTATTACACAATTCTTTTTCTGACCTTTTTCAACCTTGCCCCTGACAAATAACCCAAACTACAAAAAAAAAGACTAAAACTAACACTAAAACTAATAAAAACTAAACTAAAACTAAGCATTTTCAAAAAATAGAAACTAAACTAAACTAGCAAACCCACTTTTAAAACTAATTAAAGCTAAACTGAATTTGAAAACAAAAATTCTAAATGAAATAAAAATAAAAACTAATGAAAAATGCAAAACTATAATAACCTTGCCCTGGATGCAACTATTTTAACTCCCCTCGCATTACCGGTAAAGGTGGAGGACTGACATCCATTTTTAAATCTACTTTTTGCTGTCAACAATCTTCAACTGCAGGCTACTCCAGCTTTGAGCTGCAACTTTTTGAGGTAAAGCTTTCGGAAACTTTTCTCTGTGTGGCGATCTATCGGCCCCCAAAAATTAACAAAGACTTTGTTTGGGACTTTGCAGACTTTGTATCAGGTGTCACCGGTCTATCTTAAATATGACCACTTTTTTATTGTTGGTGATTTTAATATACATGTATGTTGCGAGAACAGACCTCTGGTCAAAGACTTTATGAATGTAATTGACTCTCTTTAACCTTAATTGACTCTCTTTAACCTTATGCAGTCTGTTCGGGAGCCCACGCATGAAAAGGGTCATATTTTGGATATTGCGCTGTCGTATGGGCTGGACATACAGATAACTGAGATCGGCCACACACTTTTATCTGACCATTTACCTGTTTTATTTTCCATCTCTGTGCCTGCTCCCTCTCTGTCTTCGTGTTTGTAATTCTGGAACCCCATAGTTGTTTTGTGCTATGTTTAAAGACTCTTTTTTTATATATTCTTTAGACGATCTTAACGACCGCAGTGTGGATGAATGCATAGCAATGTTTGATTCTCTCTGTACTAAGATTTTAGATTCAATTGCACCCATTACTTTAAAGCGCATGAAGCCACAGAAGGAGCCCTGGCTGAATGAGTCCACCCGTACACTCAGGCGCACATGTAGACAGGTGGAGAGAAAATGGAAAAAGGACAGTCTTCTAATTTCTAGGGAGCTCCTTCAAGACAGTCTTATTAAATGTCAGCAGGCTGTAAAAACTGCAAAAACTGATTATTTCTCCTCACTTATGTCAAAAAATGCTCATAAGCCCCGGGTTCTTTTTAATGTTTTTGATTCACTGGTGAACTCTGGTCATGCTGTCTGTATGGAGCCTTCTACTAGCTTGTGTGTCATGGGTTTGGGTCTTTCTTTCTGTTTTCTTTCCTTTGTCTCCCTCTGCTGGTTATTCTACATCATTTCTTCTCTTTTTACTGGCGTACACTTCCATTATCTCTTCCTCTTTTTACCGTCAGCTGACCCTCATCTACTACACACCTGTTCTCTATCTTCTCCTCATTTCCACGCTATTTCTAGTGCTCTCTTTCTCATCCAAATTGTCGGATTATTGTTTGACCCTTACGTCTGTTGGATCGCTGTCTGATGCTTCTTCTCAGTAATTGTTTCTCCAGTCCTGTCCTGTCCCGTCTAGTCTTGAGTGTCAGAGACAACCGTTTCCTACTGCTGTTTTCTACCGCATCTGTGCCGCACCCAGCAGTCGCCGAGGAGAGTTGCGGAGGGTCTGCCTGCAAGCACGCTGTACCGACTCCTCAGGGTCACCGGCTGAGATCCACTTTCTTCGGTTGAACCTGCTACAGAGCATCTTTCAGTTTTCTTCTGTGAAGAGACTTTTTTCTGTTGATTCAGCCTGTGAGGCGGTGATTAATTTCTTATTAAAGTATTTACCTGCAATCTACTCTGGACTCCTCTGATCCTTGACATTGTGTGAGGCTTTTCTGCACTTTTTTATAGATAAGATCTCTGCTATTAGAATCCCACTCTCTCGGTCTGCTCAGGTCCCTTCAGCTCCTATAGCATGCACATTTACGCCCTGCTAACTGTCAAACAGATAGTATTCCATGTCATGTCAAGTCTTTTATTTTGAAATTTATTAATTTGTGTCTTAGCTCTGGCTGTGTTCCATTTTCCTTTAAACATGCCATAGTTCCCTTTCGTAGTCACTCTGAGTTACGTCGGATGACGGAGAATGGGGGTTTCGCCTAGAAAGCCAATCCTCTTCCGAGTATTAAAAAACGAGCCAATGGCAAGAAAATGCCATGGGTCTGCGGAATTTGCATAGCGTAACTCCGCCTCACCTCATGAGTATAAAAGGAGGAAGCAGACGCAACCGCAGTATGTTTTTTGCTTCGGAGCCAAGAGCACCTCTTCACTCCACAAGCCATAAGATCTGAGTTTACAAGTGACTCACCTCTTCGAGACGAGCGACTCTCCAGTGTTGGTGTGACGGCAGTACCCAGCGAGTCTTCACTTTGCCTGCGGTCTGTGCTGCGGTCTGCCAGACTCTGTGTTTTCTCCCTAGTCG
The DNA here is from genome assembly GCF_016745375.1 of Pimephales promelas. Next base: position 4,993,527 of record NW_024121455.1, read on the forward strand.
CCTCAGCATTGTAGAATTTCCTCTCCTGAAAGAACTGCACGGTTGCGTTTCTTTTTAAAGATGTCTTGCCCGTGTTTTTCTGGTTGCAGTCGATATATGTCATCTTCTGATGGGCACGAGTGCTGTTTTGTGTGTCTCCTTCTGTGGGAACATGACCATCGCAACACTTAGATCTAGACTCAATGATCTGAAAGTGAGAGTCCCCGCATCCACCACCCGTTCTGCTTCCTCTAACAGGGCTAGTAGTTTGGCTGGGGGACAGGGTGATCTCAGGGTTACGGTGTGGAGTGACACGTCCTCGGACCACGCCCCCCTCTCCAGTGTTGCAACCCGCGAGTGCCGCGGTGGTGCCGCGGGGCTATTTACGGAGGTCCCGCGTGTTTCATTCGGCGCTCCAGAGGAGGACGCTATGTCGATCACTGCATCACAAGGCAAGCAAGAGTCATTGGGAAGTGATGATGCGGCTGCATTGCCTCCCTCGGGAGTCCCAGCATTGCCCGTGTCGGATCCCGAAATGACTGCTATGCTGTCCCGGGCAGCCGTGAGCATCGGGTTAGAGTGGAACCCTCCGCCCTGTCCCGCTCGTTCGCGGTTGGACGATTGATTTTTGGGCACGGCTGCCGCTGCATGAGAAGTTGAAGTCATGGAAGGCTCCTTTGACCTCCCGTGAGCGTTCGTCAGTTTTCTCTGCCTCTCCCCCCCTCGACGGCGCAGCTGCCCATGGGTACACTGGGGTTCCCGCGGTGGAGCGTTCTGTTGCGATGCAACTGTGTCCTCAGAGCGCCTCCTCTCGCGGTAATCCAAAGCACCCGTCCAAGGCCTGTAGGTTCTCGTCATCTATGGTGGCGAGGTCTTATAGAGCTGCAGGACAGGCGGCTGCTGACATGCATGCTTGCACCTTGCAGGTCTACCAGGCCTAGCTGCTCAGAGATATGCACGAGGGAATGATCCGGGGACGTTTGACAAACTGCGTGCCGCCACTGACCTCGCTCTCCGGGCAACTAAAGTGGCCGCACACTCCCTGCTTCAGGTGATGGCCAACAGCGTGGTTCAGGAACGTCACCTCTGGCTTAACCTGGCCGATATGCGGGACGCTGAACGGACTCGTCTGCTTGACGCCCCCATATCCCTGGCTGGCCTTTTCGGCGGTGCGGTTGAGGACTTTTCCCAGCTGCTGCCTCCACCCAGCCATCGGTACAGACGCCTCAGCCTGCTCACCGCCGAGGGCCACTCACCACTCTAAGCCTCCTCTGTCTCTGAGGGCGCGGATGACAGTGCGTGCCATCTCCGGACCACACCACTCTCATCCCCCTCTATCGCCAGACCCTTGGCAGAGCAGACCCCCGTGGAACGCTGGTCCTTCCCTGGTCAGGGCGCGGAGCTTGACCGCGCACACACGCAGGGTCGCTATGCCACCCTCGCCTGTGCCAGTCTCTCCTCCCCGCTGCCCCTCCGGGGGGACGCTTGTGGCTCGGATGATTCCACTGGATCAGTTTTTGGGGGCTTGGTTAGAGCTCCCCAATCTGTCCCGTTGGGTCGCCCGAACTATCAGGCTTGGCTATGCGATTCGGTTCGCACGGTCTCCTCCCCGGTTCAAGGGGAGTCCGCTTTATGATGGTCAGTGACAATGCCCCGATCATGAGAGCGGAGGTTGCCACCCTGCTGGCGAAGGGTGCAATAGAGGCTGTCCCTCCAGCCAAGATGAGGTCAGGGTTTTACAGCCACTACTTCATTGTCCCCAAGAAAACCGGTGGGTTACGACCGATTCTGGACCTGCGCGTTTTGAACCGCACCCTTCACCGGCTGCCGTTCAAAATGCTCACAGCCAAACGCATTTTCAAATGTGTTCGGCCCCAGGATTGGTTTGCAACGATAGACCTGAAGCACGCTAACTTTCATGTCTCCATCTTACCTCGACATAGACCATTTCTTTAGTTTGCTTTTGAGGGGCAGGCATATCAGTACGCGGTTCTCCCATTCGGGCTGGCTCTGTCCGAGTGTCTTTATGAAGATTGTCGAGGCGGCCCTTGTTTCCCTTCACGAACAAGGGGTTCGCGTCCTGAATTATCTCGATGACTGGCTAATCCTAGCGCATTCTCGAGATCAGGTCTGCGAACACAGAGACCTTGTGCTCCGGCACCTAGCCCACCTGGGCCTTTGGGTCAACTGGGAGAAGAGCAAACTTTGCCCTGTGCAGAGGATCTCTTTTCTCGGTATGGAGATAGACTCGGTCGCCATGTCCGCGCAGCTTGCGAGCGCGCACACTCACTGCTGACTTGTCTTCGACAGTTCGAGGGCAAGAGTGCGGTCCCACTGAAACTTTTTCAGAGGCTCCTGGGGCATATGGCATCCACAGCCGCGGCAACGCCACTCGGATTGCTTCATATGAGACCGCTTCAGCTGTGGCTTCGCGATCGAGTCCCGAGGTGGGCATGGCATCACGATACGCTCAGAGATCCAGTGACTCCGACCTGCCGTCAGACCTTCACCCCGTGGAGGAACCTCAGCTTCCTACAGGCCGGAGTTCCCCTAGAGCGAGTTTCCAGGCATGTTGTTGTCTCCACAGATGCCTCTGCCACGGGTTGGGGCGCCATGTGCAATGGGCATGCAGCCGCGGGCTACTGGACAGGACCCCAGCGCCTTATGCATGTCAATGGGCTCTATGCACGGCGGTATTTCTGGTAAAGGTGTAAGGATGCTCGATAACTTCCGCCAATCGTAGAGTCCAATGCAATACCGAGAATTTATATTTAATTTTATACTCCATGGTTATACTAAATAAATGTTAGTCACAAAAACAGATAAAACAGACACCCCTCATTGTGTTTTAGCTTCTTTTTAAAATTATATTAAATAAACATAACTATATATAAAATTACATCTAAACGAATGTACGTTTCGTTTCAAAGACGGGAGGACAGTAAATTTTGAAGACTCTGCCATAATCCCGTTTCCTCGGTTTTCCTCCGCTTAAATCTCCACAACCGGAAATGGACGAGCATCCTTGCGTCAAATGTGGAACTTATGAGTGCATATAGCCCATTGCCTCGAGTTGCTGGCAGTACGCCTTGCCCTGCACCACTTCCATGCGTTGCTCAGGGGTCAACACGTACTAGTCCATTCAGACAATACCACGACAGTACCGTACATCAACCACCAGGGTGGTCTACGCTCTCGCCGGATGTCGCAACTCGCACGCCACCTCCTCTTATGGAGTCAGAAGCACCTGAGGTCCCTTCGTGCTATCCACATTCCAGGAGAGAGGAACTGTGCAGCCGATGAGCTGTCTCAGCTCCGTCCAGTCTCTGGCGAATGGCGACTCCATCCCCAGTCGGTCCAGCTGATATGGGACCAGTTCGGGGACGTACAGATAGATCTGTTTACCTCCCACGACTCATCCCATTGCGCCCTGTATTACTCTCTTACCGAGGGCACGCTCGGCACAGACGTACTGGCGCACAGCTGGCCGCGGGGCCTACGCAAATATGTGGTTTCCCCAGTGAGCCTTCTCGCACGTACTCTGAGCAAGATCAAGGAGAACGAGGAGCAGGTCATCTTGGTTGCCCCATACTGGCCCATCAAGACCTGGTTCTCCGAACTGACACTCCTCGCGACAGCACCTCCTTGGCCAATTCCTCTGAGGAAGGACCTCCTTTCTCAGGGACGGGGCACCCTGTGGCACACTCGCCCTGATCTCTGGAGGCTACATGTGTGGCTCCTGGATGGGTCGAGGCAGGTTTGAGTACCCTGCCACCTGCGGTGGCGGCTACCATCACTTCCGCTAGAGCGTCGTCCACGAGACACGTCTATGCGTTGAAGTGGAACCTCTTTGTCAACTGGTGTTCTTCTCGCCGAGAAGACCCCCGGAGAAGCTCGATCCGTGTTGTGCTTTCCTTCCTGCAAGAAGGGCTGGAGTGAAGGCTGTCTCCCTCCACCCTGAAGGTGTATGTGGCTGCCATTGCAGCATATCACAAAGCAGTTGAAGGTAAATCCCTGGGGAAGCACGACCTGATCATCAGGTTCCTGAGAGGAGCGAGGAGATTGAATCCTCCTCGCCCCCTCTCGTACCCTCTTGGGACCTCTCAGTGGTTTTAAGCACCCTGCAGAGGCCACTTTTTGAGCCTCTGGCAATCAGTCGAGATTAAGTTACGGTCTCTAAAGACAGTGCTCCTGGTTGCACTGGCCTCCATCAAGAGTGTAGGGGAGCGAAGCAGTGATATATTAAATATATCATGTTTCATGATATATCATTATAAAATATATCATATATCATGATACATAATATATATCTTTTAATATTTCATGATTTCATTATTATTATTATCGTATTGTTTGTTTTCTTGGCCTTGTAAAGCACTTTCGTCAAATCCAGTTGTTTTTAAACGTGCTATACAACATTTTTTTTATTGTATTGTATTGTATAAAATAAAAGGCATAAAACAAAGTGCGAAGCAGTAAGCAAGATCGTCCGGACAGTAGCTAAGCAGGAAGCAGTGTGCTTCTCTGACTAAGTGCTTGTATTGTTGCCAGCTTCAGGATTAGTTTTGTCTGCCAGTTTTTATAGCCCCTCTTAGTTACTCTTAGTTGCTGACACACATAAGATAATAGATAATCAGGCTGTACAATTAATGTGCATAGGGCACATCATTTGTTTTTGGAAATAATAATGTACCCAATGCCTTTATCAAAACTGATTTACTGAGATCTTACTACAGGAACAGTAACCCTGGTGATTTGCTGAAAGGCACATTAAAGGCTTATGACACAATCCTTGACCAATGTGATTATACATATTATATGGTAGAAATGTTTGAGTTCATACTGAGACATTTGATTTGTAAAATTCTTGACATCTCTTCTAAACTTTAGAGGAGACAAATCTCAGCTCCCAAGGCACTGCATCCTCCTGGTTGAAGTAGGCACAGTACATCTCACGGAGTTGAATGGCTCTATGAATGGCATTTTTGGAGCCCATCATTGGTGTCTCTTGCAGGGCCTCAGGAGCTGAAGATGGCTCAATGGTGGGTTCAGCTATGCGTGGGGCATCTTCTCCACCAACCTATCCCAGCTGAGGCGGAACACCCTTTTCTCTGGTGGGATGTGATGTCCAGGGTATGGCCAAGGTTTGTCACCGGAGGGAAACCCTCATCCCCCACAAACACTGCTCTGCTCCTGGAATAGCAGTGTCTGGTGGTAAATCAAGCGTGCCATCTCTGAGGCCTTCTCCAAATGCTGAATTCCAGAGTGTCCCATTGTCACTGGTCTTCCCATACTGGTCTTGCCAACAACCACAGATCGATGGCATCAACAACGGCCAGGAGAACCAGTGAGTAGGTGGATTTGTAGTTAAAGAACAGGGACCCAAAATTTGTCGGTGCTTGTTAGACCTCATGTTTCCCATTGATGGCACCAAGACAATTTGGAAAATTCCAGCGCACATGAAACTGGTCAGCGATGGCACCTCAGTCTTCCATGTTGGGAACTTGTTGGGAACAACATGGAGGACTGAGGTGCCATCGCTGACCAGTTCCATGTGCGCTGGAATTTCCCAAATGTGCACTGGAATTTTCCAAATATTTTATATATATATATATTATAAAAGTAGTCACCTCCTGTGACAGTAGAGTGCCCAACACCGAAGGCAACTGTTCTGAAGGAATATTCAGTGGCCAGGTACCTGGAAAAAAGCAAGATACATGACATTAAAAACATAAAGACTCATAATATTTACTGTGTATGTATGTACTGTGTCGTTTACTCTCAGCACATCTATCAGACTGACTATGGTAATCATGTCTAATCTGCTTTTTCACCAAAACACGTTGGCCAAAGTTTATGGCACCCTTAGAATTGTTTACAAGTAAAATATCTCTGAATTATATTCTCATTATTATTTACCTTTTTTCACACCGGGGTGACTAGGAACATGAAACTGTCTAGCTATGACTTCTTGTTTCACAGGAGTTTAAATATGAGGAAACACAAAGGCCAAATTCCCTTAAAGGGGACATATCATGCAAAATCCACTTATTTAGCCCTTAAATGCATTTTTTTGTATATTTGGAGTGTTTATAAGTACAGAAAAGATGAAATTATTCTCTTCAGGTGCTTCGTTTATATCTTTATATTCTGTTTTGGTCATATTTTTCAACCTGTTCAGATTTTTCTGTTCTCTATGACGTTTTTTGTCACCGTATTTGCAGCGGAACTGACAAATAAGGACATTGACTACCGGCCCAACACTTCGAGCAATCCGCCATTATTATTTCTTGCTCCGATTTTGTAGTCCAAGCTCAAAGATGCAGATGTTACAAGAGGGCAAGTCAAAATGTTCGGTTCTTGGATGTAGTGACCTGAAGCACTTCAAGGATCCCCACTTCAACAACCTCCGCCAGTATACAGAAGGGTTCGCCGATCGACTTCGTCTGAATGAGGGGTAAATTCCTTCTATCATTTAGCTGCTGTGTTTTCTGATGCTTTTCTACACGTAAGTTATTATATTATTATTAATACAGATTTTTAGTGGTAAGATTGGACCGTAGTCATTTATCTTGTCAGTGTGCTTGTTTTAACAAGTGAAATAGTCGACTTTCACTAATAACACAACATGGTTAACTTAACGTTACATACCCCTGCATCCATATGAAGACATTGTTCTGCAGGTTCGTCGTCGTCTTTTTCAACTCGCTCGCTCTGGCTCGAATAAGTAAGGCTTGATGGACAAGTCTTCCGTTGTTGACATTTTGTTAACAAGTGACTAAAAATGTTCTTTGAAGCTATAGTATATAATTGTATATCTCTTATCAAACTAGAGGATCCAGAGGATCTCAAAGCTCTGCTACCCCCACCAGATCTCGTCTGCCGAACCACTCGAAGAGCACGAGCAAGTCATGCACTAAAATTACCCAAGTCTAACACAAAATGCTTGGGAAGGAGCTTTCTTCATTCAGCTGTAACAACTTGGAACTGCCTCCCCTCTACCGTAGTAGGTGAAATCACCTCAAACAATATTCAGGCCTTCAAGAAGAGACTAAACAAACATCTCCTTAGCATAAAACTGTGATATCTTGATGCTTATTGCCACTTATTACACATTCCTAGTTCTGAGTAGCTGCAGATCACGATAGGCTCTCAGGCCACAAACTGTTAAAGCCTGTATCTGCCAAAGCACAAATAAAAAAATAAATTAAAAAAAAACTACAATAATGGCCGAACGCGGGGAGTTGAACCGAGTGTGAACTCAGCGACCTGGAGAGCGGGCGGGGAAAGACGCAATTCCATTTTATTTAAAGGGGCCGCTTTGAAATGGGTCGCTCACAGACGCAAATCAGAAAAGGGGTAGAAAAGGGGCTTGTGGAGCTATAATAATGAGGAATTCAGACCCAAGCATTGCAGTTATGCTTTATATAGACCACAAATGTATGATTTATAAGTAAAAATATATGATTTAAAAGCATGATATCATTGATATGTACCCTTTAATCATTCATCACAATGAGTAAAACCAAAGAATATAGTTCTGATGTGCATCCAAAGATTGTTGAGCTTCACAAAATAGAAAGTGGGTGTAAGAAAATAGTTAAAGAGTTGAAATCCCCATTTTGACCATCAGGGCAATAATTAAAAAGTTCCAATCAACTAAAGATGTTATGAATCTGCCAGGAAGAGGACGTGTGTCTATATTGTCTTAATGCACGGTGAGGAGGAAAGTTTGAGTGGCCACAGACTCTTTAAGCATCACAGATGAGATTAGTTGAGTCTTGAGAACAGAAGCCTACCAAATTAAATAAATCAAACATCCCCACATGGTGTTTGGGAGGGTTTAAAGATAAATCTTCCTAGCTCATCCAAGAACAAACTCCAGCAAATTCAGTTGACAGACACAACTGGAACCTAAAACAGCAGAGAGTTCTGTGGTCAGATGGAAATAAAAAATAGCTTTTTAGCAGCAAACACGCTATGGGTTTGGTGCACACAAAAAGTACCCCATGTCTACAATTTAAAATATTTTTGAATCTTTAATGTTGTGGGACGATTTTTCTGCTGGAGGTCCCTGTTCAGATACATGGCATTGTGGATTCTATCAAATTTCTAAAGATAAAAAATCAAAACCTGATGGCCTCTGCTAGAAATCTTATAATGGGCTGAGGTTGGATCTTTCAGTTCCTTGACCTAATGAGTGGAGTGGAGCGAACTGAAGAGGAGAAGAACCAACATGGAGCTGGGAATCTGAAGGATCTGCAGAGGTTCTTTATGGAAGAATGGTCTCTGATCTCTTCAGGTGTTCTTCAAACTCATCAGCCATTTAAAACTCAGAGCTGTTGTCTGGGCAAAAAGGAGAATGCAAAAAGTATTTAATAAAAGGGTGCCAATAATTGTGGCCAATGTGTTTTGGACAAAAACAAATATTTCATAATGTGATTTCCACCACCCTTTTATAATTCTTTTACTTCAATGAAAGGTTAGATTTTTACAAATGTTTTAATGAAAGATCAAAAGGATAAACAATGCAGATTTATTTTGTACCATATGTACAAGGGGTGCCATTAATTCTGACCACAACTGCATGTAGTATTACATTTTTTATTAGTATAAAATTTCAAGCTGAACTCATCTTCAAACTAAACAATATATTTTGGTGACTTTAAAAAAACTAAACTAAACCACATGCCTTTCAAGCAAATACAGTTCATACATAGACTTTACAAGCTAGACCACAAGTGTAATCATAATAAAATTACCAGATAGACAGATAGCGAGTCGCTTGGCAGGTTCAGTTGCCAACGGCATCACTGAGTTGCCCTTTGTGATGCAAGTAATATGGCAGAAAGTGTTGTCACTATGATGGTCACGTCAGCATCAAGCATTGATGGTCACGTCAGCACCAAGCGTTGATGTCGACACCCTGTGTGAATGCAGTGTTATACATATTATTCAATGTGCACTTGGGGGAAAGTGTTGCTGCACTTATTTTAATGTTATGTCTTTAACGATTAATAACAAAATATACTAGATTGTCACATTAGCTGAAGAAAATGTGTTGCTAGGGTATACAGTTGAAAAGGTGTTATGAGTTGATTTAAGCATGTTTTGCTATGCAGTTTCAGCATTTCTATTATAGGTGCTTGCTTACAGCATGAGAAACCTATTATGTATTATGACCCTTCATGAATTGAATCACTCCTCCAATGTAAATGGGAACGTTTTGCCAATGTATCATTCGCCAAGCAAAATTGTTGCTTAGAAAAGTAATAGCACACGTCACCTTAAAAAAGTTTCATTCATGACCAGCACAAACAGTGTGGGGCAAGTTATACTATGAAATTGAGTTAGTTATTTACAGTTCTAGATATGGTATGCTGTGAGCAGGAGTCTGGTGCTAAGACTGATAGGGTTGCTTGTCTAAACAAGCTGCACTAATTAAAAACAAATAATTGTCATGTTAAATTCTGCTGATGCTTTCTATAAAAGTCATAGTGTTCCATCAATGCCAGCAATTTCAAAAAAAAAAAAAAAAAAAAAAAAAAAAAAAAAGGAGGCAGACAAATTCGTAGATCTCAGAGTCTTGAAATTACATGGACTGTGTATATATCATTATTGGGCTTGATGAGGCTCTGCTCCCATCCTGAAAAGTGAAAAATGAGGGTTGTCTAGAAACAAGCTACAGAGTGAATGAAAAAAAAAGTAGGCTAAAAGGCAAATATTCTCTCCAAAACTCCCATTGGTCAGCTGTGTGCCCAGAGCTTATTCAAGCAATTTGTAATTTTCTTAAATACGAGAGAAGAAAGGTCATTACTCACTGAAAATAACATTATTTTTGTTACATTTGTCATGTTGTTAATGCAAGAGAATGGTGACAGATCTTTTCACTGTAAAATAAGCCAACATCATTCTTACATGCATAAAATGTCACAAAAAGAACCGCATATATAGACAGGCTTAAAAGCAAACTACCAAAAAATAACCGCATTAATGCTTAAAGGTTGTATCAGCGATTTTATGCCCTAACAAAAATTATCATCTAATCTTTCCTAACGATCCACTAACTGCCCGCCCCATAATCAGGCTGTCATAAAAATGCGTCTCTGTAGCCCAGGCTCTGAGATTTGCACACAAAAACAAATGGGTACAACCAGCACTCAAAATCAAAATAAACAGAGTTCTAACCAATCACCGACAGGGAGCCTGCACGTGAACTCGGAGCTGAAGAATAAGCCAGCGTCTATCAACCCTATGCTATCAACAGACTAGATACAATTAAAATGAACTCAAAGTATTGACAAATTTTAAAACGGTTGCACTGTTTCTTCTGGACAGGTGAGTAGATTCTAGTGCTGACTTTTTTGTGTGTGAACTGTGTGTGAAAATATGAGTGAAGCTCGACTATACTTGGATAGCTCTAGCGAATTTCAGATTCTAGGGATTTAGTGTGTGAGTTTTTCATGATGCACGAGATGGGAGGGAGGGCGAGCTAACTTGGTTTGTTTGGGATCTTGCTTCAAACACAAACAGAAGTGACGCCACCCACAATTGCTGATAGAAGCTTTAAGTAACGTAACCTACTTAATTTGTGTTAGAGCCAGATAAAATGTGTTTTATAAGTAGGTTTATTTCGATACGCCTCCAAAGCCTAGTACAACACCATACAGTAGGTTTACAAATTACTTTTTTTTATTTTTATAGAAGACCGACTATGACTCATAATCTCTTCAATGAAAGATTGACAAAGAATGAATAGATTTATCATGTATGGGACTAGAAAATGTAATGCCCCCATTGAACAGGAAACCATTCAGGTACAGCTCAACTCAGCTTGTTCAGGAAGAGAGGACAAGAGAAGCAGCATTCAGAATACAAAGAGAAACCTGTTTTTGGAAGGCATACATTTCAGCTATTTCAGTTTTTTCTTTTTTTTCTGTCTTTCAGCTACATTTGGCTAATTAAGCCTAATTCTTTTGTAAACTTTGCATTTAAACATAATAGATGCTTTTCTTGGGTTTACATGAACTATTTGTGTTGATGAGTCATTTTCTTTATGTTTCCATTGGTAATTATAAAGCACCTGAAGGTGTGTTGTGTCACCATGCCTATTATACTCTAATCCATTGAGTTATCCGTTGAGCTCATAGGTTTGCTTACCCTTTGCAGAATCTTTAAGATGTTTAGCAATAAAATAATAAATGATAATTATTATTATTATTATTATTATTATTAATAATGTTTTGACAATCCATTTTGTTGCATATCTCTGGCTGCTTTTACAATTATCATTATTAAGCATTTACACTTGTTAACATCAAGTGGCTTCTGTATCTAAATCATTTATTGAATATTTGTTTCCTATGCAATATTTCAAGGTGCTGTCTGTTTTTTTTTTTTTTTTTTTAAATTAGGAACTAAAGCATAAAAATAACAAAGGATGTTAAGCTGATATTTAGGAAATCTGAGATTAAGTTTACATACTTGATTCTACAAAAAAAATAAATAAATAAATAAATAAATAAAAAAGAAATAAAAAAAACTGACAGACACAGTTCCGTTGTGTCACGAAAGTGTGAACTTGTAGGAAGGCCACGAGTGTTAAGGTGCTCTTTGGGACAGGGTCTTAATCCACCATGAGCCATACTGGATTACATTCATACTACACACAATCATACTATATACATTCACCTAAAGGATTATTAGGAACACCTCAATTTATCATTAATGCTAATCACTAATCAACCAATCACATGGCAGTTGCTTCAATGTATTTAGGGGTGTGGTCCTGGTCAAGACAATCTCCTGAACTCCAAACTGAATATCAGAATGGGAAAGAAAGACGATTTAAGCAATTTTGAGCATGGGATGGTTGTTGGTGCTAGAGGGGCCGGTCTGAGTATTTCACAATCTGCTCAGTTACTGGGAATTTCATGCACAACCATTTCTAGGGTTTACAAAGAAAAACATCCAGTATGCGGCAGTCCTGTGGGCGAAAATGCCTTGTTGATGCTAGAGGTCAGAGGAGAATGGGCTGACTGATTCAAGCTCATAGAAGAGCAACTTTGACTGAAATAACCACTCGTTACAACCGAGGTATGCAGCAAAGCATTTGTGAAGCCACAACACGCACAACCTTGAGGCAGATGGGCTACAACAAGGATGGGTCCTGGCTGTAAACACTTAATGATGCGAGCGAAATACCGGAGTGAACATGGCTGTAAACGACTTTTTCTTCAATTAGAAAAACACCAAAATGTTCTCCATAAAAGAGTGAATTTTGCATCCCGTACTTACTTTTTAGTAGCCTAATGTTCCAGGAATATACGGAATATTGAGCTTACTATGACCACTGACGACTGCATGCCTGTTGCCATCTCTGCAAACGCTGATGAGGCAGCCAACCTCAGGTCGGAGCTTCGCTCAATAGAGGTTCTACTGGATGATGTTCTACGGCGACAGTCTCTACTTCTTTCACGGGTGGATTCATTACATCTAGTCCCCGCCAGTGTCGTTACTGTGACAGATCCACTGAACACCTAGACCATAGTCGGGCCGAAGGACGGCCGACGGATTTCTCTTCCCCGTTTCTCTCCGGATGATGACGAGAGCCTTTTCACTCTTTCAAACTTCTATGCACCACTGGAGACTCTTCAAGGGGCTGGCCTGGAGGTCGAGTTTGAGGCTACGAACTCCCCGTTACACTCTACGGATAATACAGCCCCAGCCGCGCAGTTTAATGCTGGGTGCCTGTCAAACCTTGTGAGGCCAGGCAAAAACTACAATAACTCCATCCACAAGTCGAGAAAGCGGTCAAATTCACCCATGCCTATAGAAAGATGTGGAAAGCGCCGTCGCTGCCTCTCTTCCTCCGAAGTTAGTGGTGACATCGGCTGTGCTCCACCGGCATTTCCATCGGCAACAGATACTACGCCGGGTTTCTTGGCGTCGAGTGATGACGTCACACGCTTGGCGTCTTTTTCTCGACTTTCTGACCCTGCGATAACTACTGGCGCTGAGCCACTTGTGCCCCCTGGCTCTCAGGAGCCTCAGTCTTCTGCCACACATATAATTAACCAGAATCTTTCTTCCTATATGTATAATGACATCTCATTGCCACAAGTCCTCCTGCTTGGTGATTCTTCCGTCAAGGGAGTTAAACTTCCAGGGTGTATCACCTATTGTCTGTCAAATGGCAGGATTGGTGATTTCATCAAGCTTTTGCCTAAACTTCTTCACTCACATACATCTGTCAAAATAGTCATTGTTCACACCGGGACTAATGAGATTATGGATAGGCAATCAGCCAGACTCCATTTAGAGCTCGAGGAACTATCGTTTCAAATTGAATCCTTGGGTAAACGCTGTATTCTATCTGGTCCTCTCCCCTCTCCTTCTATGGGCTCTGAATACTTTAGTCGTCTTTATGGACTGCATCAATGGCTATGCCACTTCTGTGTAGCTGCTGGATTTAATTTTATTCCTAATTTTGACTCCTTTTGGACTAGGCATGACCTCTTTAATGCTGACAGATTTCATCTGAATAGGAGAGGGACCAAGCTGCTCACCTCCAACCTAGTGAACTATATCGCCTTTGGCATGGACTGACATAATGCTCAGCCTGACCCTCCTACAGCCCTTCCCTGTTTCACTAAGCATAGTAATTATGAGGGTCCTGCTGAACTGTCCCCCTGCATAGATCTATGTTCATCAGATCTATACCTGCATACTCCTATTATGTCCTTACAGGCTCCTATTACCGTGCAAATTGGTTCCAATATAGCAAAGGGGAATAGATCTAAATGCAACTCGGCTCGCAGACCAAACCCATCTAATCTACTTCTTATTTGTAAGAAATCATCTGTTCCTGTGGAAAAAAGTATATCTCCTACGGTAAAACTTGCTCTGCTAAATATCAGGTCACTTATAAAAAAGTCTTTTTTAATTAACGATCTTATCTCCACATATAAACTTGATTTTTTATTTTTAACTGAAACTTGGCTTGATTCGGTAAACTGCAATAGTATTCTTATTGAATCTTCTCCCCCCGACTATAACTTTATAAGCATCAACCGTGAAAATAGACGTGGGGGAGGAATAGCTAAAATTTTTAAAAAAGAATTTCAGTGTCAACAGTCATTCTATGGTGACTATGCTTCTTTTGAATATCTTTCTGCTGTCCTTAAAAGCTGTCCGAAAACCCTATTGTTAACTGTATATAGACCTCCTACTTTATCAGTTGCAGTTTTTCTTGAAGATTTCTGTGAATTGCTCTCTGAAATCTGTGTTCACTTTGATAGTATTGTTATATCAGGTGATTTCAACATCCATGTAGATAACTCTGATAACACGCATGCAAGAGACTTTTTGGCTCTGATCGATGTTTTTAATCTGACACAACATATACAGAGCCCTACTCACTCTCAGGGCCATACACTCGATCTTGTTATGACAAAGGGTGTAACTGTTTCCACATCTATAGTGGATTTAGCTTTGTCTGATCACTGCTGTATTTTCTTTGAAGTCTGCTTGCTCCCATATTGTCAGAATAACTCTATTATGATCAGAAAAAGAGCTATAAATGACAAAACTTGTGTTCTTTTTGAGCAAACACTTTGTGAGTCCAAAAGCTCACTTCCTAATACTGCTGATAACTTGTTGGAAGATTTTAATTTAAAAATGACTAATATAATGGATGACATTGCTCCTTTAAAACTGAAAAAATCCACTAAACAGAAAGCTCCATGGATGAATGATCCGCTAGTTAAACTGCAAAAGAAAGAATGTAGGAGAACAGAAAGGAAATGGCGTAAATCCAAACTTAATTCAGATTATCTGATTCATAAAGGGACACTTCGTGAATATAATTCTGTTATTTGTAAAGCTAGACAATCTCATTTTTCCAATATTATCAACAGTAAAGCAAATAACTCCCGCGCGATTTTTTCCACCATTGAGAAGTTAACAAACCCTTCCCCCCATCTGGCTCCTGAACTACTCTCAGTTGAAAAGTGCAATGAGTTTGCTTCTTTTTTTAAGAGCAAAGTAGAGAACATAAGACATAATATCTCATATACGTCACATAGCATCTCTTACTTTGAATTACCAACTCAAAGGGATCAGCTTAGCACTTTTTCAAATTTCAGTCCTATTGACCTTGACACTCTTGAAAAGACTGTACAAAGTCTAAGCTCTTCCACATCTGAGCTGGACATCTTACCCACTAGTTTTTTTTAAATCTGTGCTTCATTTAATAGCAACTGATGTGCTTTTAATAATTAATACTTCTCTTATGAACGGCGTATTTCCCAATTCCCTTAAAATAGCCGTTGTAAAGCCTTTACTTAAAAAGAATAACCTGGATGAGTCTGTTCTTAACAACTACAGACCCATATCAAATTTGCCTTTCATCGGTAAAATAATTGAAAAACTTGTTTTTAATCAAGTGTCCGCATTTTTAACTTCAACCTCCTGTTTGGATCCCAACCAGTCAGGTTTTAGAAAATACCATAGCACTGAAACAGCCCTGATTAGAGTAGTTAACGACATTCGGCAAAATAATGATGCTGGAAAAACCACTGTTCTTATGCTGTTGGACCTCAGTGCGGCGTTCGACACTGTCGATCACAGCATACTAGTAGAAAGACTTAAATGCTGTGTGGGTCTCTCTGGCTTGGTCATCTGCTGGTTAAAGTCCTATTTAGAAGACAGGAGTTTTTATGTTTCTATTGGTCATCATGCTTCAGCTCCAGTGTCCTTAACATGTGGTGTCCCTCAGGGTTCAATCCTTGGCCCTCTTTTGTTTAATCTATACATGCTCCCACTTGGCCAAATTATGAAAAATTATTCTATTAGTTATCATAGCTACGCAGATGACACACAGTTATACCTATCCTTGTCCCCTAATGAGTTTGCTCCCCTTGAATCTCTTTATCTTTGTCTTGATCAAGTCCAAGACTGGATGTTAAGAAATCTCCTTAAATTAAACACAGACAAAACTCAAGTAATTATCTTTGGGAAAAAGGATCAGAGACTAAAGGTTGCCACACTATTGGGAATGAAAGGTTTTGAGGTAGTGGAAACTGTGAAGAACCTCGGGGTCATTATTGACAGCGACTTAAGCTTCAATAGCCACATGAAGTCAGTCACAAAATCGTCTTTTTATCACTTAAAAAATATTGCAAAGGTTAAAAACTTCATATTACCGGCAGACTTAGAAAAGCTTATTCATGCTTTCATTTCCAGTAGGGT
Organism: Pimephales promelas; assembly: GCF_016745375.1. The sequence goes on from NW_024121455.1 coordinate 5,009,757, forward strand.
GGACTATTGTAATGGTCTTTTCACTGGTCTCCCTAAAAAAACAATAAAATCTCTTCAAATTATCCAAAATGCAGCAGCAAGGCTACTGACCAGGACCAAAAGAAAGGATCATATCACACCAATTTTAAAATCTCTACACTGGTTACCAGTGACTTATAGAATTGATTTTAAAGTTCTTTTTCTTGTTTTTAAAACACTAAATGGTCAAGGACCTCTATATATGGCAGATATGCTTAAAAAATATACCCCCTCAAGATCACTTAGATCTGCTGGTAAACTCGAGCTAGTACAATGCAGCGCTCGTACTAAGCAGGGAGAGGCAGCCTTCAGCTGCTATGCGGTCCGTCTTTGGAACCGTCTTCCTGTAGACATTAAGACCTCCCCCACTATCTCTATTTTTAAATCTAGATTAAAAACGAAACTTTTTTACGATGCTTTCTACTGACTCTTTTTATTTCCTTGTTAAGCTACATGTTTTTATTTTTTGTAATGATTATTTATGATTATTTATTTTTTGAATTTGTGTGTGTGATTGATGTATGTAAATTGTTTCTTAACTGCTATGATTGTGTAAAGCACATTGGGCTACCTGTGTATGAAATGGGCTATATCAATAAACCTGAACCTGAACCTGAACCTACAACAGCAGAAGACCCCACCGGGTACCACTCATCTCCACTACAAATAGGAAAAAGAGGCTACAATTTGCAAGAGCTCACTAAAATTGGACAGTTAAAGACTGGAATAATGTTGCCTAGTCTGATAAGTCTCGAATTTGGCGTAAACTGAATGAGAACACGGATCCACCATGCCTTATTACCACTGTGCAGGCTGTAGGTGGTGGTGTAACGGTGTGGGGGATGCTTTCTTGGCACACATTAGGCCCCTTAGTGCCAATTGGTCATTGTTTAAATGCCACGGCCTACCTCAGCATTGTTTTTGACCATGTCCATCCCTTTATGGCTACCATATACCAATCCTCTGATGGCTACTTCCAGCAGGATAATGCACCAAGTCACAAAGAGTCATTTCAAATTGGTTTCTTGAACATGACAATGATTACACTGCACTATAATGGACCCCACAGTCACCAGATCTCAACCCAATAGAGCATCTTTGGGATGTGGTGGAACGGGAGTTTCGTGCCCTGGATATGCATCCCACAAATCTCCATCAACTGCAAGATGCTATCCTATCAATATGGGCCAACATTTCTAAAGAATGCTTTCAGCACCTTGTTGAATCAATGCCACGTAGAATTAAGGCAGTTCTGAAGGCGAAAGAGGGTCAAACACAGTATTATATGGTGTTCCAGATAATCCTTAAGGTAAGTGTAGAACATATATTTTTTGGAATTAAAAAGATTCAAATGTAGTTCCTTCCTGTACGCGATTTTGTTTTAGTCTGAGAAAATTGACATTGGCCGGGATCACACAGTAGTATTTCGATACCCCAGTTGGCTGACAGCAGCGTATTGCAGCCATGGAAACGAACAGGGTCAAAGATTACAGATTCTACCCAACCTAAAAAGCCTTGTCAATACAAAAATTTGCAACGTATATATTAACGTACAGTGAAAGACTCGTCGCTTTCCATTGTCAACTGCTCTGGCATGTTTCCTCAATCTGGGAAGTGTGCGTTGAGTCTGAGGAGGAAGGGAAAGTCAAAACAACTCTCTTTTAATTTGGGATGCGGTACCCATTTCAACCGCTAGCTGTCAAAATGACATACTACACCTTTAAAATAAGTTTGTAATGGAAAAATGACCCATTAATAGAAAAATTAATGAATTAATGTGTTTCTTTTAAAAACTATCTTCAGTCGTGGGGCTACACATTTCAAATATCATAAAATGAGAAGTAGGAGGTTGCAAATAATAATGAATTGCATAGCTGCTGTGATCGAAAAGGGTCCGGAACGTATGGGTCCGGAATCGGAGGGAATTGTGGCACATCCTTTACAGACAATGAATGACTGTGCAAATTTCAGGTGCAAAAAACAAACTTACTGCGTTCTGCACCCTCGAATTGTCTTGTAAAAACACCTTGCGATGTGAAAGTGGGTGGGGTTTTCGTCATCCTATGAATACAGATATTATGGCTATAAGGCATTGACATTACTCTGATTATATCCAATTACAATATCCTCGACTACCTCTCTACCAGGACACAAAACATTATGATCAAAACCGCCTTTACATTTGCCTTTTCAATGTGTATGTGGAAACACCTGGATTTGAGGTTACATTGATGAAGAAAAGATTTTTCCAGCTAAAGAGAGGTCACAGTGATCTCAGTTGCATGGAATGAGCAATGCTTCAAACTGCAGAGCAAGAGCGCCTCAGTGTGGTTCCACAGACAATGTGTTATGTAGAAGTTGACATGGGAAAAGAAAAGACATGGGAATTCCTGTATAATATGGGTCATATGAGAGAATCACTTATCATTTATATAAACTGAATAAACATTGTCTGGGGGGAAAAACCCATCAGTTTTCCTCTAGAAATGCTGCACAATATACAGGGTTCCCGCACTTTTTTGATGAATGATTTCTCTTGCAATGGGACTGTTGCTACTAGCCTGGATGCCAGCCTGAACAACATTTTTTGGTCGGGAAGTTTGGTCTGGACTCGATCCATTGAGGAGTAATTATGATCAGGCAAAAAATGATTGGGCCAATCAGATTGCCAGGGCGGGCTTTATATGATGATGGACAGATGATCTGCAGGGACGTAATCATCACGTTATCAAAGAGCACTAACTGGTTTTCCTCAGCAACACATTCTCACCCCAAGGCGTCGCCTTTGACCATGCTACAATATTTGACGTTTTAGGCGCCCTTTAGCGTCACTTACATGACGCGATCCTACGGCGTCAACTAACTGACGCTAAAGGAAAGCGTCAGTTAGAAGACGCGGTTAGGTTTAGGTGTGGGGTGGGGGTAGGGTACACGCGATCCTAGGGCGTCATCTAACTGACGCTAAAGGGCGCCTAAAGCGTCAGATATTGAAGCATGTCCAAATGCTTGAGAATGGGCTGTCCTCAGAGATGACTGCAGCTGGAGAATTGAGATGCATAGATTCCGCTGTCGCATCTGTTTTTAAAATTAATTGACAGCGCATTCATTTTAATAGACAAACAGAAAACTGCAATCAAGGCATTTGTCGATCGGAAAGATATTCGGCAAAAGTGTAACTTATCAGCTGGCTCTGAAGGTCGCTAAGTTAAGAAGATGGGACGTAATGAAAAGCATGTGGTCGTTGTGGTATCTCCTTTGGTCGCGCTCATGAAGGACCAAGTGAAAGAAACAACACTCATTATTTTGCTACTAAATGAAGTAAGTTCTGTTGTTGACAACTATGCTATGTAAAGTATTTGACTTACTGCGTTGCTCTGATTGGTTGTAGGTCTGTCCGACTATCCAATTGAGTGCAGAGGTTGTTTGTTTTCCCTGGTTTGGTTAAGACACGCCTCATAATCAAAACCCTACTGAGCGGTCTCAGACTCATAGTCTGATCAGAATATGAGTATGACGAGGTCAGGCTATGTTGCTAGTGCATTTTTTCTAATTTCTGGGAGGTTAAATTCCAGTTGTATTTTAGGTAACACTACTTTAAATAATAACAATAATAAATATTATTATTATTTTCATCATTTTTTAGCTAGTTTGTGATTACACCATTTTTTTTTGGGGGGGGGGGGTGGTTTGGAGAGACTTTAAGCCTCTTTTATTTACAGTTATGAAAAGCAATGTTTTGTAATTATTATCAACAAAATTTGTACAAACATTTGTGAATAAAAAACAATGTATATTACATTACACAAGAAACATTAGGCTACTTAAAAGACTCATACCTACATACACATAAATTAAATAGGCTATATATAAACATAAGTTTCAATTTATAACACCATAACCACTCTCATCACTTGGTTGACAAAAATACTTTCAGTACCCCAGTACCCCACTTTATCACTTATTCATAAAACTTATACTTAAACATTATTCTTCTTTTTAACAAAGTCTTAAACATACAGTATGTTTTATTTTATTTTTTCCTTGTCAGTCAAATTGCCCTTTTAGCCTCATAAAGCAATAAATTAATTAACACTATTTTCTTTCAGTTTGAGGCACTACATTTTAGTCAAAAAGGTTTAGGCAAGAGAGCAAACTTCCTTCAGCCTCCTGCTAATCCTCTACATCCACAGCCACACTGATCTTGGGTAATATATTTTCAGATATGCCAACTTTTAGAGGCAAAACAGGAAATGATTCTTAAATATAAGCTAACAATTTTTACTCAGTTTGAACAGAACGGATAAACGGTCTTTATGGCCTGTTCAACAGTAACCCGTTGGTCATTTGACCTAAAATGCCAATTATTAATTCCCGCTCCCACCAAGCTTGCACACACGGTCTGTGACTCCAATATCACACAGGAGAAGTGAGAATTAAAATTTAAGGGGTTCTTCTAGATGCCATTGAAGGTGTCTCAGAGTCTATAAAAATCTGCCATGCATTAAGATCCATCTCCTTTGAATTCATTAAAATATTCAGTTTTAACCTAATTCAGATGATGCTCTCTCATACAATCCAATACTGTAATTATTAATTTCAATGTATTTTTTTCTTTTACAATTACAGTAATGTCATCTGCACACACAATCAGCTTAAAAGAACGAGTATCATCTCCAACCCTTAAGCCAGACAGACCTATTCTTAATAGACACAACAGTGGTTACCCCGCCAAAGCATAGCCGACCTAAGAGTAGACACCCTTGTGTGATACCCTACCATTTTCTTATTGGTTGACTTAAACCACCACCAATTTTTAAAACAAAATATGAATTCATTAACAAGAGTTTGATCCAAGAAAAACTTTGCAAACGCATGCATTGTTTAAAACAAGCCAAGGCTTTTTCCTGATTTTTTGGACAAAATTTACATCCACTTCAAAAAGTTCAAAACATCTCTGATCAAAAAAAAATATTATCATATATTGTTCTTAGCTGACACGCTCTCATTGCGTCAAAGCCCGCCAAAACAGCGTGGCCCGAGTCTATAAATAGGCGAGTTTCCCGCTGTTTTCCGGTTTTCATTGAATGAAGCTAGAACACTAGTAGCGCAAGCACGGCCGGGAACGCAATACTCATTCCCTCATCTAGAGAGAACCGAGGATACGTTAGGCAACTGATTCGTTCTCTTACGAGAGGTTCTCTCGTATTGCGTAAGCTAGCTTACGCTACGGGAACACATGGTCAACGCCGTTCGCGCTAAGCATCCACAATGAGTACCGGGGGAGGGATCCCGGGGGACCCTTACAAATGGGAATTAATCAGTGTTGGGAGTAACGCATTACAAAAGTAATACATTACAGTAACACATTACTTTTTGCTGTAACGCAGTAGTGTAAGGCATTACTAATCAATTTTCAGTAATATTTTACTCGTTACATGTTCAGTGAGGCTTGTATTACAGTTGTATTACAGTGTATTGTCTGCTTTTACTTCATAAAGGCAACAGACTATGTGAAAGTTTTAAAGCAGTCTTTTAGTGCCAGTTCAGAGCGGTCGCGTCTATACAATTTTTTTTCTTCTCATAAATGCGAACACGAAAACTAAAATAAAATGAATATTTTAAGTTCTATGGAGACTGGAGAGCCAATTCTGTAATTAACAGAATTCTGTAATTAACAGAATTACAAAAAATCGATTTTGCCTCCTATTTTTTTGTCACGCATGAATGTGTGTCTTTTCCCTAATATTAAATATAAAACATAGACTGATATTTGTCTAATGTCTGGAGTCCTTTAAGGAAGTAGCCTATATACGTTTCAAGACATGTATTTTCTGAGAATTTTTATTTCAAGTTTTGACTGCAAATGTCATCATGTCCATAATGCTGGACTTCCCCAATTTTAAATAATTTATCCTCAACTAGTTTTGTGGTGTAGGTCTACGTATTTTATAATGTTAACTTCAAATAATACTAATAGCCTAATTTAAAGATAAGGTAGCATTGGATATGGACCGTAAGGAGAATAACGCTGGAGTTGGAAGAGGTTTGTCGCGATTCTGTAGGTTCGTTGATCTGAGTCGTGTGGCGAATCGCGATTTCGGTTTCATATTGCATATCGTTACGGCCCAAAAGTTAAGTTCTACTTAGTTATTTTGGTGAAAGTAACTAAAAAGTAATACATGAGTAATGTAACGCATTACAATTCTGGGACAGTAATATTGTAAGGTAATGAATTACTTTTAAATAACAGTAACAAGTAATACCTAATGTATTACAGTTTGGAAGTAACTTGCACAACACTGGAATTAATATTGTACGTGAACATGAAAGGGCCAGCAAGGGGGCCGGGATTGTGTAGTACATAAGCACGAGGGAAGAATAAGCAGCACGCCGGTTGTATGAGTGTGACCTCTGATCAAAAAAAAATATTATCATATATTGTTCTTTCTCGAATTCAATAGGACTGATATTTGATTATATATACGTACACACACACACACACTAGGTATGTGTGTGTACTTGTACACTATCTTTGTGAGGACCGGTTTGAGTTTTACCACACTATTGCAATGCTACAATAGTCATATTTGGAGTGAATCAAAAAAAAGTTGTCATACGACAAGAGTGGGTATTGTTCAAAATTCATGCATAACTTTGATGAAAGGTTTTGATCCACTTCAAATGTTAACTACTGTACATCAGTGAAAAAAAAAAAAAAAGGTATAACCAGTTAATATGGACAAAACGTGTTCTGCTCATGCTAGGTGTGTAAAAGAGGCCTCAAAAGATAACATACAACAAAAAAAAAAAATCGAATAAAATCAGAAAGGGGGCATAAAGAATAAAGCAGCAGTTTAAGATGTTTATTTTAAAAATAACTTGAATACAAAACATACATAAAAAATATTGGGGAAAAAAAGGTCTTAAACATAAGACATCATACATTACATTCAAATATCACCTGCATTCAGGTGAGAGGACTATCTTTGTAGATCCTTTAGTGTTTAATTTCTTGATTTTAATCACTGCATTGACGCAAAACTCCACTTTCAAGACACTTGTAACAATAAAGCCTCTTATTTGAATCAGGGAGGCCTTAGAAACTAGAATCAGGTTTTCATGCAAAAATGTGTGTTATGGAACAAAAATATTTTTGTGTGAAATGTTTTGTACAAGCATGGTGAGCTTCATGGCAAATTTTAAAAAATTAAAAAGAAATATACTAGGTGGATGCAGAGTCGCCATCTTGTAGTAAAATGTGGTCCAAGAAGACCACATTTTGATCAATACATGCATCTGAGGGTGAAGGGGAAAAGGTCAAATGCAAGAGAACATATGGACCATTAAAAACTCTTTAAATTTTAGAAAAATAGAATGTCCTTAATCGGGAGATCACCAGCAAATACTAATTGGTTAATCAAGATATTCAAGTATTCACCGGATACTTTTTAAAGTGTTAAATTACACGCAACATGGATGGCAGTATACAAGTCTGAGAGGGGAGATGATTTTGATACAGAGCAAATGTTAAGTTACAAACTTAAGTGCATGCCTGAAAGGCCAGCAGATAGCAAGTAATATGTAGTACACACAAGATTTTAACATGCACAAAACCACAATCCCAACAATAAAACTGGTTGTGATATGGATTTGAACATGATACAATAAGTACATACAAAGTAATCCATAGTATAATGTCAATTTACATTCAATTTAAGAAAATTAAAATTGAACTAAAATAAAATAAAAATATTGCACAAAGATAGTATATTACGTAAAGATTTACAGTACAAAAGCAAATCACAGCCTAGTGGTACCGCGACAAGATTTGTTATCAAAAATATTCTGAAAAGCAATAAGAATAGATGAAAAATTAACAACGTATCAGTAAATAAAAAAAGGTATTAGACACTGTCATACGGAAAAAAAAAAATAGGAGGAATATGTACAAATGAAAACAGGAACATTTAAATGTGTAGTCACAGGAAGAGCACTAGACAAAACAAATCAAAGTGCAATTTCAGACAGTGCCCATCTTAAATAGAAGTGTTACCTTTGACCTAGAAAAACAAAAGGTATGTGGCCCACATTCTTGGTCTTGGGCAGAAGTCGTAGATGAGTGGTTGGAACTATCTGCTGAGGCTCATGGGAACGGTATCCCTTCGACGACGACGCCAGCCGTTACGGCCATACTGAGGATGATGTCCTCTGGGAACATGCACAATGTTACGCTCTAAACAATTAGTGTGTGGAGGCCGCTTGAATCTCTGGCCATTCTGAAAAAACACATACAAGTATTTTAAATGGATAGTTCACTTTGAAATTAATTTTTGATATGTTTTAGCTTACCTCAAGGGCATCCAAGATATACTGTAGGCGTCTTTGCTTCCACAGCATTTTCAATTTTGACATTTTTTGGTCAAACCGTTGTTGTCTGTCAGTCATACACTGGAGGTTAAGGGGGTCCTCCCTTGGTCCACCTCAAAGAGCATACACAGAGAAGTCACAATTAAACATGAGTGAATGACTCGTGAATGTAAGTACACATTGATGGCCTAAGACACGTTTGTGTGAGAAAACGAATCGGTTACCTAACGTAACCTCGGTTCTCTCTAGATGAGGGAACGAGTATTGCGTAAGCTAGCTTACGCTACGGGAAAGATTCATCTTTTCTGAGAAGTTGAAACCAAAAAAATTATCCTTTAATTTTGTATCCATTGTCAACGCAGTTCATCTGCAGCAGACCATGAGCGGGCTAGCTAGCAGCTCATTGGTTCGCTCAGGGAGAACTGCTATAGCCTATGAGGGAACTCGGTTGAACTAGCGGCAGATGAGAAGCTGACACGCTCTCATTGCGTCAAAGCCCGCCAAAACAGCGTGGCCCGAGTCTATAAATAGGCGAGTTTCCCGCTGTTTTCCGGTTTTCATTGAATGAAGCTAGAACACTAGTAGCGCAAGCACGCCCGGGAACGCAATACTCATTCCCTCATCTAGAGAGAACCGAGGTTACATTAGGCAACCGATTCGTTCTCTTACAAGAGGTTATCCACGGGAACACATGGTCAACGCCGTACGCGCTAAGCATCCACAATGAGTACCGGGGGAGGGATCCTGGGGTACCCTTATAAATGGGAATTAATATTGTACGTGAACATGAAAGGGCCAGCAAGCGGGCCGGGATTGTGTAGTAGATAAGCACAAGGGAAGAATAAGCGGCACGCCGGTTGTATGATTTTCCCAATAGTGCAGCTCAAAACAGAAGAGCTGAAGCATACTAGACTGCTAGTAGTTTTAGCCTGCAGGGCGGGTACTTCCAGATTGTAAAATCTGACAAAGGTGGAAGGGGAAGCCCATACCGCTGCCACGCATGTGTCTTGAATGGAAATGCTGCTGGACCATACCCACGATGAGGCCATGCCTCTAGTGGAATGAGCCCTGATGCCCAGTGGGCATAGCAGGTTTTTAGACACATAAACAGGAGCAATAGCGTCCACTATCCATCTGGATACTGTCTGTTTCGAGGCGGCCAGACCTTTAGTGCGCCCACCGAAAGAAACAAAAAGCTGCTCAGAGCGTCTGAACGCGGCAGCGCGTGTAGTGTACAATCTCAAAGCCCGAACCGGACAAAATAGATTGGCGTCACATTCACTATCGGATGCGGGCAGAGCCGATAGGGAAAAAACCTGAGTCCTGAACGGGGTACCAATCACTTTGGGGACATAGCCATGTCTAGGTTTGAGGATGATTATAGAGTCATTGGGTTCAAACTCGAGACACGCTGCGCTAGAAGAGAGTGCGTGAAGGTCTCCCACGCGTTTTTCCCAGAGACTGAGCGCGTCGGGGTTCAGCGAATGCCGTGACAGCTGCCACGTAAACCTTAGGCGTGGATGGGGACCTGCCCTTGTCAAGCATCTCCTGAAGGAAGACGAGCAAAGACGACGCCTCGCACCGCAGTGGGTCTAGGTTTTTGTTGGTGCAGCATTTTGAGAACACAGACCATTTTGACGCATAGAGCTTCCAGTAGAAGCCGCTCTGGCATTCATGATCGTGTTTAACACTCCCTCTGGCAAAGCAACGGATAGTCGTTGATCACCCAAGCATGAAGCGCCCAGCCCCGAGGATGGGGATGCCAGATCACGCCGCAAGCTTAAGAGAGGAGATCTGCTCTGACTGGAATGGGCCACAGGGCTGTCTGTGACAGCTGAGCGAGCTCCGGGAACCAAGTCTGACTCTCCCAACGCGGGGCTATGAGGAGCACCGAGTGGCGTGTTTCCCTAATCCTCTGTAAGACCTGTGGCAACAGGGAGACCGGAGGGAATGCATAAAGAGGGCGGCTGGGCCACTCCTGGGCTAGCGCGTCCTCGCTCTTTGAGAAAAATATTGGGCAGTGAGCATTCTCCTCTGACGCGAAGAGATCCACCTCTGCTTTGCCGAATATTCGCCACAGTTTCTAGACTGTTTGTACGTGCAGGGACCATTCTCCCGGAAGGATGGGGTTCCTGGACAGTCTGTCTGGGCCGTCGTTCAGATGGCACGGCACATGCGTCGCTCTTAGCGTGAGCAGGTGGCTCTGGGACCAAACTAAAATGCGCTTCGTCAGCAGGAAGAGGTTCCTGGATCTGACACCGCCCTGACGGTTGAGATAGGAGACTACAGCCGTATTGTCCGAGCGGATCAATACATGGTGACCCCGAATGCGCGGGAGGAAAAGCACGAGCGCGTTCTCGACCGCGATCATCTCCAGACAGTTTATGTGTAGGGAGCTCTCTTGAACTGACCAGTGGCCAGAGGCCGGTGAGCCCTCGCAGCCCCAACCTGAGTTGGATGCGTCTGTCGAAATGACTTTTCGGTGAGAGACAGTCCCCATGGTAACGCCCTGTTGAAACCATTCTGCCACGGTCCATGGCTGCAAAGTCGAGATACAGGTCTGCGTATCTTTGATCAGCTGGCGGCTCATGGTCCACGCACGGTGAGACACATGGCTCTTCAACCAAAGCTGAAGGGGGCGCATGCGCAGTAGACCCAGCTGAAGCACTGCGGAGGCTGAGGCCATGTAACCCAGCGCCTTCTGAAAAGTTTTCAGAGGCGTGAGGGTGTCCATCTGAAAGGATGTGGCGAGACGCTGAACACGCTGCACCAGTGATTCTCCCTTTCTGTTTGGTCTTGTCCTGCCCAGGTTGCACCGGATCGTTTGGCAATTTACAGAAGCGCAGTAAGCCTTCCTTTTCATTCTGAAAATAGGCATCTTTCAGATCTAGAGAGATGAACCAGTCCTCCTAGCGTACATGCGTGAGGAGTTTCTTGACTGTAAGCATTTTGAACGGTCTCCTCATGAGCCCTTTGTTCAAAAATCTGAGATCGGTCTGAGGCTGCCGTCTTTCTTGGGGAAAAGAAAATAACGGCCGTAAAACCCAGACTCGCTCATAGAAGGTGGAACTCTCTCTATAGCCCTTTTGCACAAAAGCTTTGCCATCTCTGAACGAAGCGTGTTTGCTGCTTCTGAACAGATAGCCGTATTTTATTGTGCTTAGCACCCATGGGGAGATTCCCGGAATAGCTTCCCACGCTTAGAAGCGTAACGCTAGCGGGTGAATGGCTATATCGCCCTGATTGTTGCACATAGCGGGCTGGACACAGTGTGTGGGCACGCTAGAATGTTTAAGGCAACGGGACTTACACTCAGAGAGGAGTTTATGGGCCGTGTAACAGAGCGGGCAGAGGGGGACGCGCACATGGGCTCGTGGGCACGCTTATGCACTCTGACACTCGAGCGGGCTGTGTCCGCTCTATTGGAGTGGGCTCTGAGAGAGACACGGGACATGTGGTGCTTTTGTGTAAGGGTGAACACAGGATTGTGGGCACATTTTTCTACACAAGAGGCTTTTATGCAGAGGAGGGACGCGTGCACGGCTCGTGGGCGCGCTTATGAACTCCGACACTCGAGCGGGCAGTGTCCGCTTTATGTGAGTGGGCTCTGACAGAGACATTGGGAGTGTGGTGCTTTTGTGTATGGGCGAACACAGGATTATGGGGGGACATATTCTACACAAAAGGCGTGTGTATATATACACATGTATGTGTATACACATAGCGGGCAGAACAAGTGTGTGAGCGCACTTACAGTGCTTGTGCATGACGGCTCGCGAACAGCCAATGGCTGTTTAGTGAGTAACTTCCCGATAAACGTGAATGGGGTGCGAGTCACGGTGTGATGAGCGAGCATGGTCGCAGGCACGGGTGTGGTGTTGGTGTGTAAGAGTGAACACTGAGCTGTGGGCACATATACTACACTTATAGCATGTTTGGCGTAAGCCACACATTATGCACTTATGCCTGATTGCATTTTAGCCTGATACACAAGTGACGTGCACAAGTGACGTGTGCGCAAGTGCATGTTAAAAACGTGAGCTGTAGCAGTTCTTCCCGAGCGAACCAATGAGCTGCTAGCTAGCCCACTCATGGTCTGCTGCAGATGAACTGTGTTGACAATGGATACAAAATTAAAGGATAATTTTTTGGCTTAATTTTCTCAGAAAAGATTAATCTTTCCCGTAGCGTAAGCTAGCTTACGCAATACGAGAGAACCTCTCCTAAGAGAACAAACAGTATTTATATCGTTTTTACCTCTTGTTAACAACCGTCAAACTGATCTGAATCAGATGTCCAACTAATCGTCTCCAGACTTTATGGCGGAAGTGATCGCGTGCGTATGTACGTCACGCATTGTTTACACTGAGATTTCGAAAGTTTTACCTTTCACCAAACATATTTAGATATATGGGAAGTCGCAATGGAAGACGATTTCGATATATCTAAATATGTTTAGTGAAAGGTAAAACTTCCGAAATCTCCGTGTAAACAATGCGCGACATAGATCATCGCGACATAGCACGAGAGATCACTTCCGGCGTAACGTCTGGAGACGGTTCAGTTCGGTTCAGTCGGACATCTGATTCAGATCAGTTCGACGGCTGTTAACAAGAAATAAAAACTATATAAATACTGTTTGTTTTCTCACACAAACCGCTCGTTTCGTTTCTTAGGCCATCAATGTGTACTTACATTCACAAGTCATTAAATCATGTTTAATTTTGACTTCTCTGTGCATGCTCTTTGAGGTGGGCTCCATAGACCTGCATTATATGACTGATGGACAACAACGATTTGACCAAAAAAATGAAAATTGAAAAAAAATTGAAACTACTGTGGAAACAAAGACACCCACATCTTGGATGCCCTTGAGGTAAGCTAAAACATATCAAAAATTAATTTCAAAGTGAACTATCCCTTTAAGTATGATACCAGCCAGTAGGAGCATGCATTTATCAATACTTTTAGGCAACACAAAACAACCCAACCCAAGTTGACGGACAAAAATGAAACTAGACTGGTCAATGTATTCAAAAGTAACTTAACTATTACAGAAAATAGATTTAACTGCAAACTTTTAATGCATTAAAATTCTGTTAAGGACTGAAAACAACATCAAACTCTACATCCATCAGTCTGTAAATGAATAGCAGCAGTAATTTAAAGCTGCAGTGCGCAGTTTTTCCTCTTTGTCGCCATCTCTGTTGGAAATAACTCTGTTTTTCGCGGAATAATCAACTTTATGCGAGTTGTACTTTGACACGACGACACAGTGCGGATGAACACAGTGTTTGAGGACGAGTGTGCAGCTGTCAGTCATCGTGCCAGTTTGAATACTGACATTCAGAAATCACAGATTATTCTTTTTGGAGGTATGACCAACATAATAATTTCACCGGAAAATGTCATCTTAACAAGTAACATACACTTTTGTTCTGATTCTGACATTGCAGTAAATCATGCTGATTAAACCTAAAAATCACTTATCACGCAAGACCATGCAAATAATAACTTGTTCTCAAATTGTTAATGTTAACAACATCAGCATTGCGTGACTACATGTAATGTCCTTCCGAAATGTATATTTGTTTTTGTATGGGATTGGCTAACTAAAAAAAGAGACTGCAACCACTCCGAAGTCCGAACGAAGTCTTTAGCATTTTACAACGGTTTAGTCTCCTGTTGTCACTGGTGATTGTCGTTTGAACATTTCTGGATCCGTCATCAAATTGAGATGTTTAATTATATCAATGTGCTGTGAGAAAAGGCTATAAATCCTGACCTCCATCATCCTCACACGCAATATAGCCTACTAGCCGAGACTCCTTTATGTGTACAGATGTGACGTAATGACGCAGAGACATGCTAGAATCTCCCGCGGAAAACATTACAAGCTTACTGCTTTGAATCAAGCTAAGGCAAGCAGATAGTTTTGAAAACTGTCTGGTTATGCATTTGCTCAAATGTAGTTTGGATAATTTTTAACCCCAAAAATCTACAGACTTAATACCAATATTTAATTCCAGGAGCATGTCTGTGAAAAATAACAATTTGTAGTCCCAATATACATCAAACACTGCCTTGTTTTTTTAATGAACTACTTGGAAATTTGATGTGCCATTTTGTCAATATTATATTGATATTTGAAGAGGGGGGAGAGAGAAAACAAGCAGTTTAAAACCCTTACAAACAAGCAAATTTCCAAACATTAATATGATCTAGGAATTTCATATGATCACACTTGTCCCTTACATTAGTGTAGCGACTCTGGCTGGCTATTGAGCTGGACTAAACAGGAGACAAATGGAGTACTCCATTCATGAGTCAAACCATACATACACTGTTTACTGGGTAATGGGTGTGACTGAAACAGAAAGAGGGAATACAAAGCAGTGCATGGGTAATTACAACCACAACTGGAATTCCTCTGGGCAACTTAAAGCAAGCAAAAATGTATTTTGTCAGAACATAAGGACTCCATTGAACGGCCGAAAAAAGGAGGAAGAGTTGAAAAGAGTTGAGAGGAAAAGTTGTGGTTTGTGGTCAGTTTGTGTGTAGATTTTTTACCAATTATTTCCACTTTTAATGTAATTTCTAGTAAGAATTTTGTATTTTATGCGTTTTCAAAGCTTTCTCTATTTTGTTGCCTCAGAAGTCTGTCCCAATTCAGTTTCGTTAGGTCCCTTTGTGCGCAAAAGCTGCCTGTAAAGTCATTGCCTGATAGGGCAGAGAGGCATCAAGTCAGCTGCCCAAGCTTTCGGGCGCAGCCATTGACTTTCATTCTCTAATGACTAGCAAATTAAATAAAAATCAGAGGAATGTTGGACTTACTTGACTTCCAGAGTGTAGAAAAGTTCCAGATGAGTTTGCTTTTATCTGTGGTTTCTGATTGGTATCAGTCATGCAAGACATTGGGAAGAATTCGTGAAGATCTGAAGCTTTGCACGGTGTGTCAGAATCCTGGGAGAGAAAGAGATAGAGATGAAGAGAGAGATAAAGAAAATACAACCTCAAATGACAGATGTAAATGTAGCAAGTCCAATGTAATGACAGAATTTTAATTTTTGATTTTCCTTTAAGTTTGCTGTCATTTTCTCGCCCTCAAGTTGTTCCAAACCTGAATGAATTTCTTTCTGAACAAAAAAATAAATAAAAATACTATGCAAGTCAATGGGGCCCATCAACTGTTTGGTTATAGACATTCTTAAAAATATATTTGTTTGAGTTCAGCAGAAAAAAGAAATGTATACAGTACAAGTTTGGACCAACTTGAAGGTGAGTAATTGATGACAGAAATTTCATAAGGGGTAAACTCTCTCTTTAAAGGGTAACTAAACCCCTGGTCAGAGCCTGACTCCACCCACTAGCAATATTTGAAAAATGCTGAAAAAATGGGCAGACCCCAGCGGGGCTAGGGGGCGTGCACCTGAGACCCGCCGTGAGTGACAGCTGCTGTCAGACTCTAAAATAGAGCGAGACTAGTCTGGAGTGACTCAATAGCTGCCTTTGCAACAGAGCGGCCATTTGAAGTCGAGGACTTTTCTCCCTCACCTTCACCTTCACCTGAAGTGGATGAGGGTGAATTGTATGTATACACAGGGCCAAATCCATTCGAGCTGCTGGCTCAAACTGCGGTCTTAACTCCCGCATCGCGACCGGCATCTGATGAGTTATGTCGTCGAGTTGATCTCAATAGCGCACGCTATTGATATTATGCCGCTATATGAAAAAATCCAGCAAAATGCACCGGCTCGTTTGTCGACCCTAGAGGATTAACTTTATCCGATTCCTAACCATAAATTGTGATTAAAATATCCACCATGATCACTCACATCAAGACGCCGCTGCGGTGGAGGAGTCCATGCAGGACGAGCAGTGTTTGGCACTGCGTGTGCAGCTGTGTGGAGAAGCCCATGTCCACCTCTATTCCGTTACTATCCTGATCACTGTACTAAACACTGATAAATCTATGCTAACTTGAAGCTATCCTAACTGTACTATGCTACTAGCTACACAAAATAATCTAAATTATCTATATAATGCTATGCTAAATAGATGCAACAATACCCTATCCTGGTCGTTTTCAAAAATAATCTAAATAACTATATAAATGCTATGCTAACTAGATGCTATTATATGCTATAGTATCCTGATCGTTTTCAATATTCATAAATCCAACTCCTGACTCGCTACAGTAGTTTTGACGGAACCAGATGCTTTTATACCAGGGGCTGCCAAGGGCGTGGTGAGCTCGCACCAAGGGTGTGACAGAGTGCGTCTGAGAGTTCGCTACGTCAGCAAGTACCCCTACTGCAGGAGCTTTCCGTTTAACCTGAAGAGGGCAGCACTCAGACGTTTTTACACCATATATTTGAAAATCAAAACACTTTATACTCAATTGTCAAAAAATGTACTCGAATCAATGAACAGCATTTATGAAGCTCCATTCTTACAGATCATTAACTAAAAAAAGTTGTTTTGGTGTTTAGTTACCCTTTAATGGTTTTGTAGGTGTTGACTTATTGGATTTAATGCAGAAGTGTACCGACAGTGCCTTTAATGGAGTTCTCTTGCATATTCATATCTAGTTCTCTTCAAGAACTTACATCACTCCCAGACAGTGAGGACACAGAGGAAGATGATGAAGAGTGCAGTTGAAGGCTGGACAGGGACAAAGGTGAACCAGCACTGAGTGGTGATGAGGAGTCTCTCTGCTGCTTCTCACCTGAGGTCTTCTCCAAATCTACAACATTCTGGACTAAAATGACCAGAAACATTGGCAAAAATCAAAGTGGCCTTCATCCTCAAAGCATAAAATAATAATAATAATAATAATTTGTGATTCAAACGACTTACATTTAATGTCAATCTTCCTGGCATTGTGTCTGTTCCCCTGCTGCTGAATGATCCACTCCCTGTAGCGAATTACTCCCTGGGTCACTTTAATGATACGTCCTAATGTACTTAAGATTGAAAATGAAAAAAAAAAAAAAATATATATATATATATATTTCTCCATCAAAATGAGGCTGACAGATTTCAGTGCACAGAAAAGTTAATCATGTTAAATAACCAAAAACTCATTTGTGAATGGAATTAAGACATCGAACAACACAGGTAGATACTGTACATTTAGTACATTATTATATTAATAATCCTTTAACATACATAATAGCAATGGAAATTTTTGCATAAAGCATAATGTAGCAGACATCACAGGACTGAATGAATGGACATGGTAGTTTCACATAAATCTAAAAATATATACTAATAATAATAATAATAAAGCAATTAAACAATTGTTGACAAAATGTATGCAATTTATGTACAGCTGTAATTTCATGACCACGTAGACCCAAAAGAATATTTAAATTGGCCCTGGGAATCGAACCCATGACCATGGTGTTGTAAGCGCCAATGCTCTCCTGTTTGAGCTAATTTTAGTTCCAAAGATGAATGCAAGTATTGGAACAGCATGACGGCGAGTTATTCATGGCATATTCCTTTTGTTGGGTGAACTAACCCTCTGTGTCATTGGCTAAAAATATTCAAGCAGCACAGAAATGGTTGTGGCTACAACTTTAATTTAAAAGCAATATTTGTGGACTCATCTGGGACTAACCTTTCCATATTTCTGTTGGGGTAGGAGCGAGATAGTGGAGAGACAGTGTGACTCAAGATGAGGTATGCATAATTAAACACCTCCTTCACCTGCATGGCACCGTAAGACCTCCGGCCGACATCATTTCCTTAAAAAAAAAAAAAAAGAGAATCATTTGTTCAAATGCTTAAGGTTAGTTTAATTTAAATTCATTTTGCATTAAAGGTGCACTGTGTATTTTTTAGCAACCTCTAGCAGTTTGGTTGAGAGTTGCACTAAGGGCTTAGCCCACTGCTCACCCCTTCCTTTCGAAGAAGCTATGGTGACTAAAAAAAGACAAATATATCATCGTCTGAGACAGCAGAGAATGGCCAGAGTAAGCCAAGAGTGTGTAACATTGTCACTGTTTCTGTACCATAGTCCATTATAAACCACATCATGGATAAAAAGTTTACAAAGCCATAGTTCAGGTGAGGATCAAGGGTCTTAATATATAATATAATAATAGTAATCAGCTGATTGTCTCACAAACAAACAAGCACATTTCTACCCACATAGCAAACCCGAGGGATACAGCTAGAAGAACCACATGAAACTATGCAACTATGTATTTTTTTAACAGGGAAGTAAAAGTCTAGCTGGCTAAATATGAGCTGTTACTGTGGCTGAGCTGGTTAAAGCGTAAAGCCGTGTTTAAACTTTTCCATATGAGTGCAAAAATGCACCCGGCAAAAATTATATGATTGTAACAGCCACTACATCCCCTAGAAATCACTTACCACACACAATAGGCTCTTTTTTCCTCTGATTTTGAAAATTCTTCGCAATCGACTTAAAATGCTTCCAAGATCAACGGGTTGGTGATTCCTGTAATGCTACTGTATTACGGTCAATGACAAGGTCAGCTGTTTCACGAACGTAACCAGCACATTTATCCCCACATAGCAAACCCATAACACAGCGAAGAACTAAGTTACATGAAACAATCCAACTACATATTTTACACCACTGACAAGAGAAAAGTCACTACTCACTGTGTTTATGGCTAGCTTCTATAGCTTTCTGCTGCTTCTCGTTTAAGGTAGTGACGAAACGCACTCTGTAGCACTGTTTGTTTGCTGTCGGCTACGGTAGAAACATAACGTCACAGTATGTCCACCTTCATAGAAGGGGGTGCCCGTGGTTATGAAGATAAATATCTCATTCTAAGGTAATAAAATATTATGGTTTAAGTAAGTTCTTAATACACCACTGAAAACAATTACGGATGTCATATTGCATTTCTGTTAATAGATACGCAATTTTTACACATTGCACCTTTAACAGCTTTTCTTTCTGTAGCTGTACTCTGTGCCACTTGCATTTTTGATAGTGACATTTAGATCATCAAGAATAAATCTCCCAAAAAGTCAATAAATTTGACCAACTAGTTTCCTTCATTGCAAGGGTATAAAACTGGTTGATCTACAGTGGTTTGCCCTCATACCTGGTAAGTTTGGGTCCTCAATACAGAGCATTGAGGGTCTGTACGTATTCTCCATGACCTTCATGATCTCCTCTTTGGCCAGATACGCTCCACCATCCTTCACACGGATGCCTGTTTTCAGATAATTAAAATGCCGTCCATACAATTCGAAGAATTCAATGAGCAGGATGCCCAAATTAATATTAGAAGCTCTGCAGTCTATTCTGGGATGGAGCTGAAAACAACAAAAGACAATTTCTGTTTATTGTAACAATTAAATGGCCAAATCAATCATTTCTTTTAAATACCAGATCAATCATGAACGTCAAGGTTTCCAATGGATAAATACCATTAAAATATTACGGTCAAACAGCTTAATGTAAAATGAGGATAAATGGTATGAATTAGTAGGAGAGTAATACCGGCTGGAAAATGGCATGCATAAAAGCACAACACCAAGATACCGGGCAACTCTGCAGAAAACTCACCTGCAAGAAGCTGATGGCCATTAAAATGAGGCTGTAGGAACTGATACCACCCGTAAACACCTCGTTCAAATCTCTCTGGAGCAAAAACTGCTTCAGCACAAAGATCAGGTATGGCAAAACTGAGTATTTCTGGATTTAAAAGGGAGGAAATAAAAGAAAGGCAGCACATAGTGGGTTCCCTCAGAAATATTTATATTATTTTCATATATGGCCAGGATATGGCTACATTGATCATTCAAGATCAATGAAAATCAGTTAACAAGATTCAGTGGCAACATGTTTTCAGTTCAACAGCATCAAATCAAGCACTTAATGTGGGCTCAACATGCTCATTTAAAAGGATTAAAACAAACTCACCTTAAGATGATCCTTGATAAACCGAGCTGCTTTGACACCAGTTTCAACATTAAAGCTGATGTCTACCTTCACATCTGTCTCTCTGTCAGTCAGTTTAATTATTGGTACCTGTACAGAAAAAGACTGATTACTAAAATCGCGTAGAGATTCTGTCTAAATGCAATTATGAAACTAATATGTAGCTCTGTGCAGAATCTGCACTTGAATGCCATTGTCATTCACAATCATTCCCCACATTGCTTACATGTCCACTAGTTGTTAAACTTCATAAAATATTTTAAAATGGTTGATATAAGAAATCAAAAATGCAAGAACTTGACATACTTCCAAGTATAACAAACGTTGATACTTTAACTTTCAGAACTCAAAATGAACAAGCTGCAAAGACTCAGGATATGTTTACACGGAAACGATTCTGAAGAGAAAACGCAAAAGTGGCGTTGCGTCATCACTTTTTATTATGCGTTTAAACGAGCGTTTTGTGTGGGAAATCCGGGTGCAAACGGTGACGCAAAAGTGTGTGAAATTCAATGTAGTATGCACTTCAGGCGGCTAGGAGTGCATACTACAACAACAAGTCCACGCGCCTGAGTCAAGCAGACTTTTGCGTTTTTACCGTTTACACGGGAACGCGGCGGTGGAGCGTTTTTAAGATTTACACTCTGGAGAGTGGTTTCACTTTTTTGCGTTTTTAAGCCTCAAAAACGCCGTCGCCGTGTAAACGAAAGGCACATCCGTAAAAAATATTTTTACGTTTTCACCCGCGAGCGTTCTCGTGTAAACAGGGCCTCAGGCACAACTAAGCAGTACAAAACATACATTTAATAGGCCCCTGATCATTTCATTCTGAACTCAACAACCTTACTACTACTAAACGAAAAAGGTACTTCTATAAAGAGGCAAGGACTATACCAGGTGCTCACTGAACAACAAAGCTGAGAATGACTAACCGTAGCCTTGTCAAGTAGTTTGATGGAGAAGGGCTCAGCCACATTGTTCTGCCTGAGGGCCTGGTCCAGCTGCTGCAGGGGTGCTTGTTCCCATTTTCCAAACACCACCAGGTCAATATCACTACATAATGCAATTAAGAACAAAAAAATAAATAAATAATTCCATTTATCACTGCAAGTTCAAACATACGTAAACACTAATATACAATACCTGGTAGGAAGATAAAGTCCTGTACTGAAGCTGCCAAATATTTCAACCTGAAAGATTAAATGGCACTTTAAAATGACTTGGCAATCAACTAGTATGTGCAGTTTACTCTGCAATCTTTGACAGACACTCAAAAGAAAAGCAAAGACTGAATGTCACCTCTCCTTCTCAAGATCTTAAGATGAATTTGCAGGACTTCTGTACTAGACCTGAGAATATTGTACTTAAGGAATGCATGTATGAGGTAATAATTCTTCACTGAAAAAGTACTGACTCCCCAACACTTTCTATATGGGTTGAGGAAGTGAAGCATTACATTCGGTTTTAAAAGAGCAAATTCAGGGTCCATTTTGGTGGTCACCTGGTCACATTTACTAGTATACTTCAATGACTTGGCTTTCTGAGGTAGGGGTTACCTAAATATCTGAAGAGGACATCAAGTCTTTTTAGACCTTTAATGAATCTTTGTGTTTGCCATCTACTGTCTCTGTTAGTTGCCTTGAAGATGGATTGTTTGTCAGAATGTCAGAGCCGCATGGGGTAAAGTAACTGTACGCAAATGTCAAACAGCAACATGTTATCTCTCTGTGCTGGACTCACCTTTGCTGTAGGCCACAGATTTTTGATTACAGCTTCAATACGACTGACAACATCTCTCCTCATTGCTTCCTCTTCTGGACGTGGGGACATGAAATGATAAAAATCCACAATCTCCTCATGCAGGCTGGGGAAGATAAACATCACAATCTTTGCAACAGCTTGCTTCCAATTGAAGACGTATGATATGAATAACATAAAACTGGAGCTGTGTGAACAGACACCAGGTAAAATCTCCGAACATTATGTTAATACAGCATAACTGCAAAAAAATAAATAAATAAATAAAACATCCCTTAGATTGTGTGCATCTGGTTTCATAATAGCCTATGCCATTCCGGGGTTGTAAATAAATATGCAAGGCTGTCTCAGCTCAGTAAATTTCATAAATGCACACTTAATCCAAACTTTAGAGAGGTATTTGAGGGTAAGCGAAGTGCATGCGATAATACATTAAGAAACTCAAGTGCCCTAAAATTGCATAATGTCGAGAAATACTATACAGTGGAAGTTAAATTAGATATTGCATTTAATTCAGTATCAAAACATTAGGGCTGGGCGATATGGCGATATATATCGTTACCGCGATAGAAAACGTCAGTCGTAACAGATTTTTTTATTCCGTGTATACCGCGAAATGCAAATAAGGGGGCGTGGTTAACTCCCGTGCAGCGCGCTTGACACTGATGCTGAGATTTGTCAAAGAAACATGGAGAAAGCAGATCAAGAGGATCCACAAAGGAATTACATTTTCTAAAGGGTTGTTGTTAACGTGATATCTTCGGGGGGGAAAGGCAGCCGTCGACTTGAGCAGAGCAGCAGCACCCAGGCTACAGTTTAGAGGAGTGCACGTTCGCAACAGGGAAAGCATGAAGTTACTTGATAACAACATTTCATAGGCTATATCAATATCATTACGAGAAATAACCTTAAATAATGTATAGTTATCCGCATCTTTCCTTCTCTTATGTATAGTTACTTTTTAAACATGAAAATCGCTTTCAGCATGAATGAACATCCTGCTTGTTAAAACGAATGTATAATCTTGTTTCTGAGGCAAAACTACTAAATATGCAGCGCGAGTTATATATATATTTTTAACTCCAAACAATTGCCTACTGGACCAGTTGATAAAATCTTCCTTTGATTCGATCCGTGATTACAACTTCACTCTCAAATTAATCGACCGCATTTTGTTGATGTAAAAGACGCGCGCATGCACAACCACTGAGAGGGAGCGCGCGGTGTTCGACGCACTGTTATAAGTTGTGTATAATTTAAACTACTTAGTCAACACTAACAGTAGCTGCGGTTTGGTTTTCATATTGCTGCTCTCCTTCTTGTCACTTCTGAACTGACGGGTTGCCAGATATAACAAAAAGAATATAACAAAAACAAGCCCGTTAAAACAACAGTGTGTGCAGAGTCCGGTTGTGCAGGAATACCCTTCTCCGTTAAAAACGCAGTATAATAAGCACATGTGGTAAAAAAAAATATTATAATTATATTATATCTATTATAATTATATAATAAACTGATTGATGAAGTAAAGCAATGCATGAGATTGAAAAATTATTTAAAGTTGAAATGCACCTTTGTATTTAATATCAATCTGTTGTGGGAAGTTCATCTAAAAGTTTGAGTGTTTTTTGTTAAATATATTTTGATATAAAAATAGTTTACCAAATAAATAATTTACCAAATAAAATAAAAATAAAACAAGGTGACATACTTTTCATTTCTAAAGTATTTGGGTGCATTTATTATCCAAAGCCCTTTTTGTCGATTTTTATTTATTTATTTTTTTTTTTTTGACGATAACTATATAAATAACTATATCGTGAAATATATCGTTACCATGAAATAAAATTAGTCATATCGTGAAACACAATTTTGGTCATATCGCCCACCCCTACAAAACATTAAGTTGACAACTTTATTGGAACACATGTTTGTCTACATTTGCTTACATTTGCTACGTTTGTCTAATTTGCCTCCTGAACACACTTTTTTTTTTGACTCAATTCTACAATGTTTAGTGGGTGAAAAAAAAAAAACTCCTTAATCTTGCATTTGGGTCAAAAATGGGCACCCATAGAAATGAATGGGAAAAACGGTCATTTAGAGCATTCTAAAATAAGCCAAAAAAAAAAAAAAAGACGCCAGGTGACAGCAAAGTCACTTCATCTTTAGGTTTTAGCTCTAAGAACTTATTGGAATATTTTAATGTAGTTAAAAAAAAAATTAAACATAAAAATAAGCATAATTTACATAAAAAATATGGTACGTTTTGAAGTAAATAAATTCAAAAATACCCCCCAAAAAAAAAAAAACACCATAGACAAAACTTTATCGAAGACAGTGATATGATGTTTATAATAAATAAAAATTAGGATCACACCTGAATCGTCTGTGCCCACATTTGTCCACAGGATTAAGGGCTATAAAAGTGAATATGGTTTGAGGGTTAAAACATTACTGTACAATGTTGTAAATTTTACATCAGGAAATCAAAAGTTATTGTGGTCTTCATGCTTACTTGAACACCTGGACCATATACGTACATCAAGCAAGTAGACAAATGGTCAAGTGCAAAGACCGCAAGTGTGGCTATGGGCTCTATGCACGGCAGTATTTCCGGTGAAGGTGTAAGGATGCTCAATAACTTCCGCCGATCGTAGAGTCCAATGCAATACCGAGAATTTATATTGAATTTTATATACTCCATGTTTATACTAAAGAAACGTTAGTCACAAAAACATACAAAACAGACACCCCTTGTTGTGTTTATGCTTCTTTTTAAAATTATATTAAATAAACATAACTTTATAAAATTACATCTAAACGTATGAAAGTTTCGTTTCAAAGACGGGAGGACAGTAAATTTTGAAGACTCTGCCATAATCCCATTTTCCTCAGTTTTTCTCCACTTTAATCTCCCCAACCGGAAACTGAGAGCATCCTTGCGCCAAATGCAGAACTTAGCCTATGCGTGTATGCATATAGCCTATTGGGACAGGACCAGAGATGTTTCTGCCAGAAAACAATGCCATAATAATAAGTGATGCTCTTAAAGGTTTTTGAAGGGTGTGTATGTGCATGAAAAAAAAGACCAGGGGCCTCATGTATAAACGTTGCATTTTTCCACGCGCACATCGGGATTTATAAAAAAATAAACTTGGCGTAAATAAGTGCGCACCGTAAGGATGCTCTTGACCGTGCGTACGCACTCTTTTAGAAGATTATGGGTTTTGGCGACACCGATGGTGAGCTGGAGTCAAATGTCTTTTTGCTTACTATTAGACAGAGAATCTAAAGAAAATTATACATCTACAGAAAGATAGCCTAATTCAAATATAATTTCACAAACCTATCATCACTTGAAGCAAACATCCCTTCTTAAATGACCGTGCCAGCACGCGCGTTGGGCCGTTTGGTGAAACTAACTGACGCACATATAATATAGCCTATAATCTAACGGCAGATAAAGTAAAACCGTAAATCGTCATTATGAGTCCAAATCATAAATACAGTCCATATTCACAATAACAGTTTAAATAAATAAGAAAATGGTTTAAACTATGTTTTACTTCTAATATAAACATTTAGATTAAATATGCCATTCTCATTAATGGAGTTAAACTCTACATGCAATCATTACTGAGAAGTTACAATATATACAGTATATATATATATATATATATATATATATATATATATATATATTCAATAAATAGAAATATAGCCTACCTATTTGTTGTGGATGCATTGCTTTTGAACACTTTTCTTCTGGCATGCTGTGTTTTAATGTTTTAACTAGAGATTGTCTGAGAAAACTGTTTCGTGCAAATAATGCACAACCATGTCTATCTCTTTCCATTAAAATATAAATCAATTAAAAATACTATTTGGCCAGTGGAAAAGATTGAGAAAAACTTTCTCTGAAATGTATTTAACACTATTTGATTTATTCATTCAAAAACAAGGCAAGGATATAGGCTACTAAAAAAAAATGTTTGTAATAATGTGACGGCACATCCGCATTTCATATTTTCCTAACGTCTTGTACCGTTAAACTTGGTATCACGTGGATGAATAATCATATGCAAATGATATGCAGATGAGGATATGCATATTTAAACTAGGCGTTGTAATCTCCATATATGGTTATTTCGGGGAGGAGACGCACGTGCGCACAATCTCCTGCTGACTGGGATTTATAAAGTGAGTTCTGCGCAGGTTCTGGCGTACGAACGGCTTTATAAATCTGAAAACTTTTGTGCGTACGCAAATTCTGCCTTATGTGCGTACGCACACTTTAAGGATGAAATCTACGCAAAGTTTTATACATGAGGCCCCAGATCACTAAAGTAATGGAAAGGTCTGGACTGGAGAAAGCTGCTGACTCAACACAAATTGTATAAGGGTTGAGTACAATGCTAAAAATAAAATGATCAAGTAAATGTCACTTTTGTGTCTTAAGCAGTTCTTTCGCAAAAACAGACTTTCTGCATGTGCGTTTAAACATACTCATTTAGTCTGAGACGACCTTGAGAACCGGATCGTGAACTTAAGTTCCACATTTATTTAAATTTACACCATTTTGTTAAGTGTAAGTAAATACACAAATTAAATTTGTAAAATTTAATCCAAATCAGAGTATTTGCTTCGTCTCTAGAATGACATCAGTTTGACAGCTTGGGTTTGAACCAAACATCTGTTTAAAAAAATCTTAACCACCATTGCAAAGATTATAAGGACTTTTTCCCAAGTAAAGTTTACATTTTTGTGCACTGGAAT
Source organism: Pimephales promelas (assembly GCF_016745375.1). The sequence continues at coordinate 5,036,611 of NW_024121455.1, forward strand.
AAATTGATATTGTGGGTAAAAGCTAACTCAGAGCGCTCTGCTAAAGGGTTAGTTCACCCCCATGCTGTACCAACCCCGTAAGACCTTCGTTCGTCTTCGGAACACAAATTAAGATATTTTTGATTAAATTTGAGAGCTGTATAACTACCACATAGGCTCCTAAGGGACTGGCTCTTGACAGCCCAGAAAGTCAATGAAGAAAATGTTTAAATATTCCATGCGACTACCGTGGCTCAACTATAAGTTTATCAAGCGACGAGAATACTTTTTGTGCGAAAAAAACAAACAAAAATAACGACTTTATTCGACTATTCCTTTTCTTCCTTGTTGGCCTGAAACGAGACTTCCATACGATTACCACGACGCATGCGCGAGAACTGAACTGAAGTAGTTAAGGGAGATCGCAATTCTCACGCATGCGTCATGGAAATCGTATTGAAGTCTCGTATTGAAGGAATCCAAAAGTTCACATAGAGAACTAGGGTGGATATCAAGAATATGGAAACAGTGGACAGGACATTCTACAAAAGTAAAAATAAAATCAGAGTTTTCATTTATGAATGAACCATTTTAGTAACACTTTACAAAAAGGCTCTCATTTGTTAACATTAGTTGATGTATTAAAGGTGCTATATGTAACTTTTCTTCTAAAATGAATCCTTTTTTATTGCATGTGTATGAAGGGGTTGTAATCACATTACAATGATCCACTTGTCGGGTTTTGCCATTACCTCTGAAGGCCAGTATTCCCATTTCTGCGTGAAGTCTCCAGGTCGGATTTTCTGTGAAATCCATTGGATGTGACGAGCATGCGCGCTCCCGAGCCTCTCTCATTTTTATATACAGTCTATGCGACGGCACTGCAGCTAACGACATGGAGACTGATAACACCCAAAAACGACCTGCCTCCAGCACAACACACACTCCAAAACAAACTCCACATAAATATAAAAATAAAAAGAGGCCAAACGTGAATCGGATCGACTTTGGCCTCTTTGGCCCAAAAACATGGATCTACCTCGGCAGAGCGTTTGAATTATAGAGAGACCTCCACTATTTTTTATTGTGATAAATTTTGTGATAAAATAAAGTTTTCAGATATGCTGAAATAATGCTAAACTAATGAAATAGCAAGGTCAACTACAACATATGAGACATGAAATGAATACAAAAGACTGTTCCAGGATAACTAAAAGTAGGTGCTTTATAGGGCTGCAACAACTAATCGATAAAATCGATTATAATCGATTATGAAAATCGTTGTCAACGAATGTCATTATCGATTAGTTGGTCTGATTATGTCACGGGGATTGTTTACATGGAACATGCGCTTCTTACATGCGCTTCATGAGGCGCACATGCAGTCTCTCTCCCTCGCCGCTCTACCCTGTCTCGCGCGCGCAACACGGACAGTTTGGAGCGCATTATCTTCTGTCTCGCATGCGCGCTCTTGATTCCGTGAGTTTAAACTAATTTGCGGGCATCAGGAAACCGCTATCAATATGCAGCATACACGAAAACCATTCACCTTTCGGTAAATTCGCCGTTTTAAAACCAAAATAGGTGACCCACGTTGATCGTGTATACTTTATGAAGCCATACTATAGTATAATGTGAGATAGAAATGTATATTTAAGTCATTAAATTCAATTTAACCTAAGCTTTTCCCTCCACTGCGGCTGTCAGTCATTCTCTATTCGGTGTTCAAACAGCGCGTCGCGTTACAACAGTTAACATGATGATCTCTTTCCAAGATGATTCAATGTTATTATTATAATTGATCTGTAGATAAAGGTCTATGATGGTTTTTCTATCTTGATAGACTTTTATTGCTGTAACTTAATCACTTTCTACTGAGTGTCTGTTAGATCACAACACTATAGTAGAGTCGGCGGCGGCGCAGTATAATTGTTCTTAACGTGCACAGTAGCCTAACTGAAATTTAAAACTGTTAAAAGAAAAGGCTTAATAAACTATTGCATAGATACTGTATAATACACAGTCAGTATGTCTTTCTCTTTCCTTGGTGCTTTTAACTTTAATGCGGCGGGGCGGACACTGAAGAGCTGCGCGCCGCCCTGTGACTCCGTGTTGCTTCAAGCGCATCATTCAGCGCTCGCGATGCGCATAAGCACTTTGTGCAGCTCTTTCATGATCATGTCATAATACTTTTGCGCAATGAAAGCTTATTAATAGCCTTTCTTGTTTTGTCCTATCTATTATATTTTGCTTACTCACTAAACAGCTGTGCTTTACATTTAAAACAGTTGTGCATCTGATTTTTACGATATTTTTCATGAATGTATAACAACAATACAAAGAGCAATGTGTACGTTTTACCAGAGTTAGTGCTACACTTATTGTTTCTTATTTGTTCCCCACTAAGGAATGTTTTTTTTCACTAAATGTTCAGATTTTATAAAATTATTGTGCACTTGTGATATTTCTAGGCTAAGTTTTGCCGAGTTATCCACGAATCTAGTTTACAATAGCATTTTTGTCATAGGTTATGGTCATATATATTTTTTTTATTTGTTGTTTTTCTTTATAATGAAGTTGTCTGTATTAAGTAGATTGTTTAACACACAAAAGAGTGTGGTTTTTAGGGTTTTATTTTGTTATAATAAACAAAAAAATGGAATATAATTTTTTATCCGATTAATCAATTAATCGAAAAAATAATCGTCCGATTAATCGATTATCAAAATAATCGTTAGTTGCAGCCCTACTGCTTTAGAATGTAACTTATTTCATGTACTAAATCTACTGTCTAATGTCACTCATCCCAACAATATCATACTGTTCATAATTTCACATTTCCAGACACGTTCAGTACAGTAATGTTACTTCCTACGATCTTACTGTTACACAGTCTGAAATTGTTCAGTGTAGGTCACTAACTGTTTTTGTTATCATATTATACATTCACCTATGTTGACATTGCTGATTGCGAAAGAGACACAGATAATAAGTGAAATGCCTTATGCTAGAGAGCACCACAAATGTAACGTTATCATGGTACGAGCATGGAGCATTAGTTCAACGTCAAGCTGATAGTAGCCTGTTATTGTAACGTTGCAGTGGGAGTTTACATGAGTTTCCAGCATGTTGTGTGATGCTTTCTCTGATGTGTTGAAAGTCTCAGTGTGGCCGTGTACCAAAAGTGCTCACTCGTGTTCGAGCACGAGCGCTCTTGTAACAATTGGTTGCAATCTGAAACATCACCGATAGAGGCAGTTAAAAAATACATATAGCACCTTTAACTAACACAAACTAAAAATGATCAATAAATTTTTTTCTTTTTACAGTATTTATTAATCTTTATTAAAGGAGTAGTTCACTTTAAAAAAAAACTTTTGCTGATAATTTACTCACCCCCATGTCATCCAAGATGTCCATGTCTTTCTTTCTTCAGTCGAAAATAATTTGATGAAAACATTCCAGGATATTCTCCATATAATGGACTTCATTGGGAACCAAACGGTTCAAGGTCCAAACGAGAGTTTCAGTGCAGCTTCAAAGGGCTTTAAACGACACCAGACGATGAATAAGGGTCTTGTCTAGCAAAACGATCGGTCATTTCCAAAATAAATAAAAAAGTTTAAGTTTTATAAGCTCAAATGCTCAACTTGCTCTGTTCTGTAGTGAGCGTTCGTGACTCTCCTGTTCAAACTCGTTCATCAAAATGAACAAATCTTTTTTCGATTCATGACTCGAAGGGTCCTAGTAAATAAGGCCCTTATTCATCGTCTGGTGTCGTTTAAAGCTCTTTGAAGCTGCACTGAAACTCTCATTTGGACCTTGAACCATTTGGTTCCCAATGAAGTCCATTATATGGAGAGAATCCTGGAATGTTTTCATCAAAAACCTTAATTTCTTTTCGATTGAAGAAAGAAAGACGTGGACATCTTGGATGACATGGGGGTGAGTAAATTATCAGCAAAAGTTTTTTTTTTTTTTTTTTTTTTTAAAGTGAACTACTCCTTTAATGTTAAAATCTGGTGGTTCATGTTAATACCAAAACAATTGTGCATTGTGAAAGAAAGGTAATGCAACAAAAACATTCATATTTTCACTATAAGCCCTGTGACCCTTCAAATATAGAATCAAAATATATTTCAGTGTCAAAAATATTTCTCCAACAATTTCAAAAGTGATTAACTAATAAAGACCTGCCATCAATGGCAAATATATTAAACCGTTGAGAAAAAGTTTTCCTTGGTCATAGTTTTCCTTAAAAACAGTAATATAAAACACATTCAGTTCTAAACTAAAGGACTTTAAGCTTGTTTGTCTGGCTCATTGTTTTGGACTTGTGGCCTCAGTTAACACCACAGACCAAATGTTAGTTAGTTACTTAAATATACATTAATTACTTCTGGTATATAGTATTTCAAACAAAACGCCGATCTGGCTCAGCAGTTATTAGACATCTAAACAGCAAGAACTAAGCAAGAACCCCAGCAGCTAACGTTAGTCCTTTTCTTTACCCACCAACACGCCAATACAGAGGCCGATGCACAACTAACCGACATCACTAGTCAACCTACAAACACTAAGCAAAGTTAAAGCAGCAAAAAAAAACTACGGTGAAAAGTGTCACCCAATGAAAGTACTCTTACCCATTAACACCTAGACTGTATCTTCTGGTTGCCCATGGGGTCCCACTTAAATAACGGTCATTAGAGTGGAACAGAAAGTGGTTAATTCCATGTGTGCTCGTTTTATTGCCATGTCTCTTTCGTTCTGCATGGTGTTTAAGCTGGTTGTCCATCATTATTTGAGTCTGTAGCCGCTGATAATGTTGTTGTTGTAAACAGTTATTGACATTATGCATGTGTTCGGTGAACTTAAAGTGAATTTTGGCTGGACTTGAGCTCATACCGTCACCACTAGTATGTGATGAATCTGATGTCGGACTGTCACTTTCAGAATCCGCTGAAGATAGAGGTGATAAAGAATCACAGACGTTGACCTCGACAGGGGTGACATAAAGAGGTGCGGGACCAGAACATGCGTATGGAGATCTCATGGAACCACCATCATTGCAAGGCTGTTTGGTGAAATTGTTAATAGGTTTTAAAACTGTGTTGGTGTGAACCAGCGTTAACTGCTTCATGAAACCGGCTGCCAACGCAGGTGTGTTCACCCGCAGCGGGTGACAGTGGTTTCGCCTTTGCGAGGTTTCCCATACGCGCATCCATAAAGCGTTGGCAGGTCCTTTCTGTTCGGGTTGAATCCAAGCCACCCGAGGATCCATCTAACTTAACCGTTACAAATCTCCCAAACACTCTCTCGCATAAGTGCAGACAGGCACCCTCAAGAGCTCCAAGACTCACGTGAATGTGTGAGATGCTGAGTAGAAGTTTAAAAATCCCGGGAAAGGCTAAAGAAACCGAGATAGTTCCTCTACGTGAGCCGTTTCTCAGCGAACTGTTGAATCCAAAGCATTCCAATATGGCGCACAGGAAATCTCGAGTCGAGTGCGCATGTCTCTGGGAATTTAAACTCTTTCTGAAAGAGCAACGAACACACCCCCTTCCATTTCCCCACCCATTTATCCAACCGTATGGAAATGTGATAAAAGCATTTTTTTAGCTCTGCAGTTTAATGAATTACTTGCTATCCTATAATTGGTTTGGTATTTAAATGTGATTTTGCTATATTTTTTTCACAGGTCTTAATTTTACGGTTATTAAAGGTAATTATGTTTCACAAGTATTAATGAAATTTAAGCAGCATAGCATGAGAAAATCATGAGAACAAAAGGAAAAATTGTGGTTCAGCACATACAATGAATTCAGTTTCCAGGATGATTTAAAGTAGCCAATATTACAATGATAGATCATTTTAAGTGTATTGTTAAATCTGAGTGATAACCACCACAGCTTACTACCAGCAATATATTGCAGATCAAATAGTAAGTCAAGCCTGTGAAAGAACACATGGATGAGTTTCTTTGTCCGTCACTAGATTTCCCTTCAGTCTGTAAATCAAAGCATCCCTACTCACTAATATTTTAATAAAAGTAATATTATTTATTTATTTTTATCAAAACCTGCCATGAAAACGATCAGAACTAAAATGGAAAAAGGGGGCTATATTACATAAGGAACCACAGTCTCAAGTGTCTAATCAGATCAGGACAAAAGCAGATGTATCAAAAATAAAACATTCCAAGCAGAAAAGCATTTGCCACAACACAACAAAATAACCATAGAATCTTTAAATTTCTGTATATTAATGCTGACAAAACAAAGTCAAAAACACATTTTCAAGTTAAATACAAAAATGTTCTTTATGGTATAACCATAATATCTTTAATCTACATACAGAATATACACAATGTACAAGAATGGCATCCTTTCTGTGTTTTTCTGTAACCAATGAGCAAACATTCGGTCAGGTCACAGAGGAAAACCAGAGCACAGTCACAGCTTGAGGGTTGTTTAAAAAAAGAATGTACAAAAACAGTATAAAAAAATGTTTCAGGATTTAATCTGACGACAAAGGGAGCCAATCTGAGTGATGCAGCTGGTCACTGCAGCGGGAACTGGCTGTGTGGTTTCACTTCGCCATGATGCCAGAGCCTCCAGGGATTCTTTGGGGTTGCAGGGTGCCAGGTCATAAATGGCATAGACAGCAGACAACTGCACCTCCTCAGGCACACCTACAATGATATAACAAATGGTTGTATTGAGGTATTATAACCCAAGGGTTATACAACTTTGAAGGGTTAGTTCACCCAAAAATGAAAATTATGTCATTAATGATGCTATACTGTCCGGACTCGTGAACGACAATACAATACTGAATAAAGTCGTAGTTTTCGTTAGTTTTTGACCAAAATGTATTTGATGCTTCAAAACATTCTAACTAACCCACTGATGTCGCATGGACTACTTTGATGATGTCTTTATTTCCTTTCTGGACAAGGACAGTATACCGTGTATACATTTTCAATGGAGGGACAGAAAGCTCTCTGACTAAATCTAAAATATTTTTAACTGTGTTCCAAAGATGAATGGTGGTCTTACGGGCTTGGAACAACATTAGGGTGAGTCATTAATGACATAATTTTCATTTTTGGGTGAATTAACCCTTTAAAACATAAAAACTAAGGCAAGCCATTTTATTTTTTACAAAAATATCTTCAATCTATTACTGTGCTTCATGAGTAGACGTGTAGTACCTTCTGTAATCCCATGTTTTCCAAAAAGGTTTATAGCTTTTGCAACGTTTTGGACCGATTTGCATAGCTTCTGCTTCATTCCTAACTGACCAAGTCGTCCTGGAGAAATGCAGGGGAAAAAAACATTGATAATAAACAAAAGGAAAACAAAAACTTGGTAATACAAATCTTTTAAAAGGCTTGGTTTTATATGCTTTGTGAGACTTTATGCTATTTTTAAAGACATTTTGCTGTTATAAAAAGCACCAATAATCCCAAAAAAGTTAATGATGCTAATCATCAAAGACCAATAAAGTAGAATGAAATATATTATTAATAAAATACTATTAAATCATTTAATTCAACTAGTTTCACTTTATTTTGATTGTCCCTTTAACACATGCTGTTGACTGTAACACCTACATGTCTACTAACTCTGTTAGAGTATTAGGCCCCGTCCACGCTACTGAAATAGAATTAAAGAGAATTAAAACGAATACGATCTCCGTCCACACCAGTGTTTTATCTGCGTATTAGAATTGATCTCCGTCCACATTAAAACAACTGAAAACGGGGATCACGTGACCATTCACCAACACTGGTTATGCGCGTGACTGTGTAAACAGGAAACGGATTGACTATTCCTCAGATTTGATGAAGAAGAAAGTAACATTAGCTACCTGATGGGTGGCTGACGAATCAGGGAAGGACACGTCATGACTGATGACCAGGGTGCGATTTGCAGGGGGGGATGCGTGAGATTTCCCCCTTTCTGGTCAATGTATCCCTGCCCTTTGCTTAATTATTTTTATCCCCGGTGGGGATAAATTTACAATTTAGTAATGTAATTCAAAGTTAATTCAATGTAAAGACGCGTTTACGCGCGTCTAGAGGTCCTGTGGCGCGAATGAGGCGAATTGACTAACATAGATAATGCATCTGTCTTTTCTATTATTTAACTGTATCTCAGCATCGCAGTGTAACGTTAACATTATTACTTTAACTTAACAGCAGCAGTAAAACTGTTTCTATGATGGTTTAACTTTGCAATCAACCCGTGGTTCAGGAGAGGCTGATATAAATTAGCCTACCCTATAGACCTTATTCGATCTGCATCATCAATGTTTGCGGTGGCCATATTGTTGACATAGAAACCACTGAAACTGTCAGTCTGTCAATTGACAAGCGAGGTATAGCGTTGGGATTATCCATGGTATATCACGTTTTTTTTTTTTTTTTTTTTTAACAGCGTGATGGTTTTGTGTAATACACGGCTGTTCTAACAACAGCAATAAGACCCCTGGAGTTAGATTTTATGCGATAAGTTACCGACTGTCAGAAAATGTGAAGGGAAGGAGACAGGGTTGAGACAGCGCAGGAGAGGCTAGCTAGGATAAATAGGCTAAACTTTCAGCCAATTCCCCACAGAAAAGTCTGTTCCCATCATTTTACCACAGGTTTCACACATAATCCGTGTGCAATGTGTGTATACGATACAGAGGCACGACACGCTATAGTGCTTATATGCTGCGTTTACAGTGCATATAACTGATCGACGGCTGTACCACAAATAATAATAATAATAATAATAATAACTAGAATGTACATTTCCAGACGAAAATGTGAAGTGGTGCTTGCAGTGGCAAAACTCACCACCCGGTTGCTAGGGTGTTCTGGGTGGTTGCTAGTTGGTTGTCAGGGTATTCTGGGTGGTTGCTATGCAGTTGCTAGGGTATTATGGGTGGTTGCCAATGTGTTCTGGGTAGTTGCTAAGGTGTTGCTAGGTGGTTGCTAGGGTGTTCTGGGTGGTTGCTAGGTTGTTGCTAGGTTGTTGCTAGGCGGTTGTTAGGGTGTTCTGTATGGTTGCTAGGTGGTTGCTAGGGGGTTTCTAAGGTGTTCTGGAAGGTTGCTAGGCAGTTGCTAGGGTGTTGCTCAGTGGTTGCTAAGGTGTTGCTAGGTGGTTGCTAGGGTGTTGCTAGGCGGTTGCTAGGGTGTTCTGGGTGGTTGCTAGGGTGTTGCTAGGTGGTTGCTAGGGTATTGCAAGGTGGTTGCTAGGGTGTTCTGGGTGGTTGCTAGGGTGTTGCTAAGGTGTTCTGGATGGTTGCTAGGCGGTTGCTAGGGTGTTGCTCGGTGGTTGCTATGGTGTTGCTAGGTGGTTGCTAGGATGATCTGGATGGTTGCTCAAGTGTTCTGGGTTGTTGCTAGTGTGTTCTGGGGGGTTGCTAGGGTGTTGCTAGGTGGTTGCTAGTGTGTTCTGGGGGGTTGCTAGGGTGTTGCTAGGTGGTTGCTAGGGTATTGCAAGGTGGTTGCTAGGGTGTTCTGGGTGGTTGCTAGGGTGTTGCTAAGGTGTTCTGGATGGTTGCTAGGCGGTTGCTAGGGTGTTGCTCGGTGGTTGCTATGGTGTTGCTAGGTGGTTGCTAGGGTGTTCTGGGTGGTTGCTAAGGTGTTGCTAGGTGGTTGCTATGGTGTTTGGGGTGGTTGCTAGGGTGTTGCTAGGTGGTTGCTAGGGTGTTGCTAAGGTGTTCTGGATAGTTTCTAGGTGGTTGCTAGGGTGTTGCTATGCGGTTGCTAGGGTGTTCTGGGTGGTTGCTATGGTGTTGTTAGGTTGTTGCTAGGGTATTCTGGGTAGTTGCTATGCTATAACTAGGTGGTTGGTAGTGTTCACATATGGTTATTACAGAGTTTTTATATTGTTCATGGCATGATTTAGCACTTAGCTAATCAATATTAGCATGTAGCTATTCACAGCTAGCATGTTTAGCATTTTGAAAGTTCTATGTGCTAGCATGAGTCAAAAGACCCAACCCCCATCGTGATACAATGTTCTGATGCTGAGATATAGCTGTTACAAAATGGTTGCTAGGGTACTCTGTTTGGTTGCTAGGGAGTGGCTTGGCAGCTTCCAATCATGAAGCTCCAAAGTCAATGTGAATGTATAAACCAACCCCCATCTCTATACGATGTTCTGATGCAGAGATGTAGGCCTTGCAAAATGGTTGCTAGGGTACTCTTTTTGGTTGCTAGGGAGTGGCTTGGCAGCTGCCAATCATGAATCTCCAAAGGCTGCTTGTCAGTATAATTGATATAATACAACTCCCAAGCCTGTATGACATTCAGAATGGAAGATATCCCTCTTTAAAATTTGGTTGCTAAGGTGCTCGATAATGGTTGCTAGGGTGTGTCCAGAAATTGTTGAGGTGATTCATGATTGGCTGTTTGCTACCCCGAGTCAAACGAGACCACCCTTGTTTCTATGACACTTCTATCCGGAGATATCCCTTTGATCTCTTTCAATGGAAGTCTATGGGAGTTGTTGCTAAGGTGCTCTATATGTTTGCTAGGGCGTGGCTTGATAGCTTCACAATGATCCTGAGAGACTGATTGGTCGTCTGAGTAAAATGAGCCCGCCCCCTTGTCTCTTTGACACTATGATCCAGAGCTATGTTCAATACAAAATCCCTATGCAATTTACCATAGTAGGAAAAACACATGCATTTGATGGGACGTCCTTCACCATAGTAAGTCAATGGGGAAAATTTTGGGTAGCTCCTGCCCCCCAGGGGTGCAACTTTTACCCCATTGTGAGGTATGTTCTTACAGAGGCTGCCAGCCTCTTCAAATGTGGCAAATCACACGTTTTTCCGAAATCGTTGTTCGGAGCTATGAGTTGTCAAAGTTTGTCTCAATGTTAAGTCTATGGGATTTTTTGGAAATTTGTTCGCCCCTGGGTCGAACACCGTACCCCCGATCTCTGATAAAAGTGATAGGACACTTCTCTTCAATAGGCCGCACGATTTGATGCCTCATTCATGGGTCTGTGACAAAAACTGTGGACGTAGGAGTGCGCCAAACTTTTTCCTGGAATAGTATAATGCTATACTAGAAATTTTAAATAACATTGGGGTCAATGGGGGAAAATTTGGGCAGCTCCTGCCCCCCAGGGGTGCAACTTTTACCCCATTGTGAGGTATGTTCTTACAGAGCCTGTCAGCCTCTTCAAATGTGGTAAATCTCAGGCTTCTGTGAAATTCTCGCTCGGAGCTATGAGTCGTCAAAGTTTGTCGCAATGTTAAGTCTATGGGATTTTTGGGAAATTTGTTCGCCCTTCGGGCGAACATCGTACCCCCGATCGCTTAGAAAAGTCATAGCACACCATTCCCGAATATTCCGCACGTTTTGAGACCTCATTCATGGGTGTGTGACAAAAACTGCGGGAGGAGTAGCGTGCCAAACTTTTGGGCCGACTCAAAAAACACAATAGTAATAGTGTTGCCTTGCTTTCAGCAAGCACCACTAATAATATCTTTATTGTCCACCAGGGTGAAAAATTGTCTTTGGCTCACCAACCATTGAGATAAATGTAAAGACATAAAAAACACAGAGCATAATTCATAGAAAAATAAATACTAAAATGAGTTAAATAGATGGATACAAATTAATCACATTTCATACTGTAGTCATTTGGATGATCATTTGCCTACTGAGTTAAGGATGTTAACTCTTTCCCCGCCAAACACGGAATTTTCCGGGTTTAATGAAAAAACGCATCTGCGCCAAACACAGAATTTTCCGGGTATCCGTGTTTTAGGTGGTATACGGTAAGGAAGACCCGCGCGCATGTCCTGAATGAGTGCGCAACTCTTTGTTTAGAGAAACAGATTGCAATCGTCTCAAACAGTGGAGTAGTGAGAATGTATCAGACAGACAATGCAGAGGTATATGGCTGAAGTACTGGAGGTTAATGGACTCGGAGTCCGATCACTCTTTATTTGATAATTCTGAATCTGATCGGGACGAAGTAGTCAGTGAGAGAGATGCACATGTTGTCACAGAAAGTTCTAGCCATGGACGTGCCGCAGATAGATCGTATAATATTATGACACTATAATATGTATGTGTGTGTGCAGGCATTTATGCGTGGCTGTCTAAATATGAAGGTGTAATTGTCAAATTATTTCTCTCTTTGTGCACATTTACCACATTGTAATATGTATTTGTGTGTGTGTGTGTGTCTAGGCCTGTTTATTGTAATTCCAATTATTCATTATTCACAGGTAGAACACAGAGAGGCAGAGGCAGAAGTTTTATTGCAAAAGTTACATTTCCCTTACATCCTGGGAAATTTGATATATTTTACATTTATTTTATGTTTTTAATTTATTTTGGAAAGTTTTATATATGAAGGAAACAACATCTGAATGTATTCTGCTTTTAAATGCACTTGTTTGATAAAAATACCTTTTTCTCAGTTTTTTGTCCAAAATGTTGTGTTTTTGACAAAACCTACCTCTGTTCAAGAGGCAATAAAAAAGAACAGATGAAGATAAAATAAAAACGTTTTTTTTGCCTAAAAGCAGAGGCTCAGATCTTTATTTTTATATATATCATCTTCATATATTCATGGAAGAAAATACTCAGCGGGGCATTCAAATTTAGCGAAAATCGTCAAAAACCCTGGCGGTGGGCTGGCAACTTTTTTTTAAAACGCTGGCGGGGAAAGAGTTAACAGCATTTGGGATAAAAGACCTCTTAAACATATTTTTATTTGCTAGAGGGGTTCTGTAGCGTCTACCTGATTTCATGGGCTCAAATTGACTGAAGAGAGGATGAGACCTATCTGCAAGAATAGACCTTGCCTTCTTCTTCACCCTTTCAGCATAGAGCTGTACTAGTGGCCTCTGTTTTCTGCCAACTATTCTGCTTGCAATTGTCACAATTCTGCCAAGTTTGTTCTTAGATCTGCAATTTAAATGATCATACCAGGCTGTGAGATGAAAACTTAGTACACTCTCTACCATGGATTTATACACAAGTTCTAAAATATGCTGACTAACTCCAAGGCCAATAAGTTGTCTAAGAAGAAATAAACGTTGCGAACATTTTTTAAAAAGGTGATCTGAATTATCAGCAATGTTCAAATGTGAATCAATGATTGAGCCTAGATATTTAAACTTCTCAACAATTTCAACTTGTTGACCCACAAGGGAAATTGGCTGGATTGACATATTTAGTTTTTGGCAGATAATCAATTCTTTTGTCTTTGCCACGTTAATTTCTAATTGGCTAAGATGACACCAGTTCTCCATGGCCTTAATGTGAGCTAGATAAGCAGCATCAAATGACAGGTTAGTTTTGTCCAATAGGCCTACTAAGGCCATATCATCAGCGTATTTGAACAGTCTAAAATGTTCTTCTTTAATCGTAAACTCATTAGTAAAGAGAGAGAAGAGCACTTCTACCATAAAAGATATTTAATTAATTAATAAAACTTTTACTTACACAATTATCATTCTTTTTATTTGGCCTACCCGTTAATCTATTTAATCCCTCCCAAGCCTGTCTTATATCCCCGCTTATTTTTATAATCAATTTTTTGCTTTAAGAATGTCTGCCCTTAACTGTCTCCTTTTCTCACATAGTAAATCTGTATTACCAGAACAAAAGGCAGCCTTCTTTTCATTGAGACAGCTTTTCAGCTTTTTCGATACCCAAGGTTTGTTATTTTGAAAGATTTTAACAGTTTTAGTTTCACTAACAGTGTCTTTGCAAAACTTAATTTATGACGTAATGGTATCTGCAAGCTCATCAGCATCATGACAAGGACTGAAAGAAAATGTCCCAATTGGTTTTTTCAAGGCAGTCCTTTAGTTGCTCTTTACTCCTATCTGACCACACCTGTATTTGCTTAGTAATAGGATTTGTCCTCTTCACTACAGTCTTATATTTGGGTTGAAGATGTATTACATTATGGTCAGATTTCCCAAGGGGGGGTCTGCATACTGCTTTGTAGGCGTTGGGAATATTACCATAGCAGCGGTCAATGGTCCGGTTTAGAAGGGTGGGGCATTCCACATACTGCTGGAGAGTAGGCAAATATTCCAATAAATCACATGAATTAAAACCCCCGAGAATTAAAACAGGTTGGTCTGTAGAACGAGTGAGAGCATCATTATAGCTCTGCACTATTCTCTCCCCTGCTGACGTGAAATTGGGCCCAGGTACATAGGTGAATACGACCAGGGGCGGAGTGGGACCAAAAAATCTACCGGGAACTTTCGTAGACCACCGGCCCTCGTCGCCGGCACGATTAGCCAATAGCATTTACAGTTTTACTGATTTAAAGGGAACTTTGTTGTACTAGTATGCTGGAGTAAAGCTCATAAATGGTCGTTCTTTCCCATATTAATTTCTAAAACTAGTTGGGTGGACTCTGTGCCTCTAGGGGGGTTCGGGGGCAAGAAAATTTTGGACATTTTAAGGTTATAATGCATCAATCTCATGCTCTCTGAGAGATCGAAATTAAGACCCATGAACTGCTCGTTGAACAAAGAAAAAACATTAATTTGTACCAGGACAATAAAGAGGGCTCAAATATTTTTTTAGTTATGAGAGTCTCAGTTTGCATTACATTATCAATGGTGTTTTAGGATGCCAAACAATTATTATAATAATGTAATAATGATTTATAATTATTCCTATGACGTACTGTAAAATCCATTTATAGCCTATAAATGTGTAAATGAAAATGAGTATTTCAAAAGTATATTTTAACCTACATTACACTATAATATAGGAAAATTAAAATACTTTTGTCTTAATTTCGTCACTTGCAAACCCTTGAGCTTTTATTTAGGAGAAAACACCAGATGATCGCGAGAGCAAAGTAATCACGCAGAACAAACTGGATGCTATTCTAATGTCAGTTATTATAATGGCGCAACGCCATATGGTTTCAATTTTAGTTCGTTGGCAAAATATAACATAAAATATAAAATTAGGTTTTACATTTTACATCTTTACATATCTGTGTTGGGAAAAGGGAGAAGAGAGAGTTCGGCAAGGCGGATTCGAACTCGCGTTCAGCGCATCAAGCTGCATTCAAACACTTCACGCCCTACGACTTACGTCACTGAGGCTGCTCTATGACGGGTGTCGTTTTGCTGTAAAGACAGGCATTTAGTGCAAATATATGCTCCGTTATAAAAAATGTCAAAAAAAATTTGTTTTCTTCCCTTAGCTTGGGCCATGGCGAACTTCCAATAAATACATTTTATCAGACCGGGCCGGCCCTCGCGGCCTCGTAACACTACCGGCCCACCGGGAAAACTCCCGACTCTCCCGATTGCCACTCCGCTACTGAATATGACCATAAGAATTTTCTTAATTAATTAAGAAAAAAAAAATTTATTAACTTAAGTAAGAAAATTGTTAAAATCTTAAAGTCTGGCGTGCACACTTCCTCCCGTACACTGTACTGTGTGGCCCAGCTGTTATCAACAAATACAAACATACCACCACCGATGGGCAACACTCGTCTCTGTCCTCTCTTATTGTTATGTATCCCCTTAAATACGGGGTTGGATGGTGATTTTTAAGCCATGTCTCTGTGAGGCAGACAAGATTGCTCTGTCTGAACTTGCGGTCGTGATCAGCTCTCAGCATAAGTTCATCTAATTTGTTGCTTACCGAACGCACGTTTGAGAAGGTTATAGCAGGAAGGGGGAATCTTTTCCGGCGTCTCACACCTCCTCTTGAACCCCTTTTTTTCTTCACTTTCTTCGGCCTTTCCGGCCGTCTAATTGCGCAACAGTGCTCTGGTAAAATTACGGATGAGGACTCACTAGCAAAGCGTAGAGACAACAAATCCTCACGTGTGTAGATCAGCACTCCTTGTCGATCCGTCCAGCAGTTGATCCCAGGCACAAGTGCCGTGCAGCAGACCAGTATCCATACTAATTCGAAGTTCATGACAAGATACGGGGTGGGTTAACGTAACCAGCAGGCTTAATCCACTTCAAACAGTAAGAAATGTCCAAAAAGAAACAAAAACAAACTTTAAAAACTCCGACCAACAAACAAACAAACAGAGCACATGTGGTGAACACAGGGTCAGCAACAGAGCCGCGCCCCCGGATACAGTTACACCCCGCTACTCACAAACACCCCGCTCACAAACTCACAAACACCCCACTACTCACAAACACCCTGCTACTCACTATTTTTACTCACTATTTCAACAACGTAAGCCAATTATTACATGCATTACTTCTATATATTAAGTTGGTCAAGCAAGTGGTCAAATATGTAACCATGTATTTCATGTAATCACAAACATTTTAAATGAAAACTTCTGAAAACAACCGACTCTCATGCCTTTTCTTTTGCACTTAGAAACTTAAAATTGATGAAAACAACCGACTCTCATGCCTTTTCTTTTGCACTTACATTTTAATAAAACAAATCTTGCATGTCACAAAGCACTTGCACACCTCCACGAATGAGACAAGTGTCGTTCATGTTGCCTTGTTGAGGTGAATTGTAGTTTGTACGTTATACGGATACTGTCTGATCAAGATAGTTATAAATATCCGGATAGGTTACAGCTGGAAATAAGGACGGATCTTTACTTAATGCTATTACTTGATTTTGATGTGGGTCCATACACCAATCAAGCTTATCTTCTTTTGATACCGACGAGATGAAGCTCGCCCTCAACTCAAATCTGTGCGCTGCTAAGGGCAGCAGGACAGATGTCATGTCAACAATATGGCCGCGGTAAGCTACTTCCGGTGTTTGCGAATAAGGTCTATTGATTTGCATGTTTTTTCGTTGTGTATGATCACAGTTCATATATGTGTGGGAAGCTATTAGAGTAAAAATAATGCATTTTTTTCTGCAAATGCAGTGATGAAGTTCATGTTCTCATGATTTATTTTTATGAATTTTTTTTTTTCAAAAACTCCACAAATCGCACCCTGCTGATGACAACCAATCAGAGCCGAGCGTGAGCCTCTGCGTCATAGCTTCTAAAGTCCTCCGTTTAAAACGCGGAGATTCAAAACGCAAAACGGAGCTGCGGCATTTCTAAACTTCTCCGTTTTAGGTCTTCGTTTTTTACGTTTTAGTCTGGACGGGAGGTGCAAACGTAGCTAAAGCTAAAGTTACTTATAGTCAGTAGAATGTCTGTTTTGATACCATCACAATAAAGAGTTAGCAAATATTAAGCAGTCTACTAATACTCAGAGTTAGTTGACATGTAGTTGCAAAGTTAGTTAACTTTACATAACAAAGTTCGAAAGGGATTATCAAAATAAAGTATTACAGTAAAAGTTAGATTTAATTATTTTTAAATTTAATTTAATAATATTCAAATAAACTAATAGTTTAAAAACTTTACTTTAATGCTGTAAATAAACTAAATACTGCCAGTATTAATCACTTCATACAAATAAAACAACTTACCGATCAATCGCAGAACAGCTGCTACAGTAACATCACGGACTGGGGATTGCTGAAGCCTTGACTGTGTCACCCAAGTGTTCATTACGGGCCATAGCTCTTTGCTGTTTAATTAAAAAAAAGTCATGATAAATATATTAAATTATCCATTCTATATTTTATTATTATTATATTTATTATCCATTCTTTTAAACGATTTAACATTCTGTACTTGGTAAATAAATATACCCAATAACATAATCATGCGTCCACTTCCACTTCATGTGTGTACACAAGAGATCCAAGGTATATATATATTCCCAAGCAGTTGGGCAAAGGTCGTGACCATGACGATCATACTTCTGGAATGTCAAAGCGTTGTCCTCTTGAAGTGCCTTCAGTGTGTTGCTGATCAATTCTTGGATGTCATCAGGAGGACTCTAAGAAATATTAGTGACTACTGTTAAAATGCAAGATAATTAAATTATTTAAACAGAATGTTTATATGCATTTAATTAAAGGGTACACAAATAAACTGTTCTGTGTCCAATCTTTAAATAGCAGGGTCAGAAAGGAAATTAGAGAATCTGTTTGCTTTGTAATAATAATTATTGGTAATGGAATGAATCACGGTATTTGTTTGCGCCAGCCATCAGAGACTGCAAGCAAAAGAGTTGGAAATGAAGCATACCTTATCCCAGTGTAGATATTTAGTTAGGTAATCCAAATTTTCCTCATCTGATTTAAGCTTGGCCACTGTATGAATGGCTTTGCACAAGGTGGTCTCATGGAAAAGCACACTTGGCCATGTTGTGACCATGAACAAAATTAGCTTGGAGGCATCAGGAAAATCTGTGAGTGAAGAATCAGGATTGAATCAACAACTTAAAAAGAAAAGTCTTCTTACATTTAATAATACCAATACTTAAAAGCAGCGATTGTAAACTCTGGCCCTCAAGGTTCATTTGGAGTTTTGCTCCAACCCTAATAAAGGTCGTCAAGATTACAAAAAATTATGGAAAGGCGAGTTAATGATTTTCCTTACTCTACAGGAAAATGGACCTCGAGGGCTAGAGCTGAGAACCCCTGACTAAAAAGGCTAAACAACTAAAACTATACATGCTTAATAAACATACCATATAGATATAATGGGAAAAGTTGCTGTAAACTCACCCTCTTTGAGAATGTTGTATGCAAAGGCATGGGCTTTCTGATAGTCCCCTATCTGGCGACACATCCCAGTGTAGACTCTACACAGAGCTTGTATATTTCCACAACTCAGAATGCTCCTCTCAGTCTTTAGTTTAGTCAATATGGCAGACATGAGTTTTTCTGCTGAAAACTAAAGAATAAGAAAAAAAAAATGCAGCTTTGAGGACATTAATACACACATTTGTATTACCATCTGACTTGTGCAAAGCATAAACGCATACCTGATTTACACAGAATTCAGCAATTACAGCCTTTTCTTCGTCAATCAAAATTGGCACCTGAGATATTCTCCCAAGGAACACATGGCTCTTAACAACAGGCAAAACATCAAAAGAGGACATTCCAACTTTGGCCAGTGCTTCCGAGATTTTACAATTTTTGTTGTTGTCTGGCTTTTTCTCAATTGTCTGCTGACCGCTTTGTATTTCTTGGTGAGATTGGAAGGACTCTGTTTTAATAACCGATTGATGATCCTTCACTTGTTCTGCAGGAAAATCAACACCAGGAGGAGCAGGTGAACAGTTATCAAGTCTGAGTCTTTTAGCACTCTTTGGCAAAAGTATGTTCACACCTGTCTTTTTTGGCTTCTGCTCTGTTTTGGTGAAGGCAGTAGATGAAGAACTGATTGTTTTATTTCCTGATATCTGGTTAACAGAAGGAGGGGAGGTACCATTCTCATTGCCAGCTCGGGTCAGGTTAACATTCCCACGAAGTATGTTTAATGTGCGGGCTCGTGCAGAGAGGTCAGGATACATAGTATCCAGCATCTGCATGGAGTTTTCCTGAGAAGCGGCTGGAGGGGAGGAGGATAAGGCAGATGATGGCAGCCTTCCTGGGACCGGAACAGCATGTTTTGGAGTAGCTGATCCAAACTGAAGTGGTGAGGAGGGAACTCCACAAGACGGCGATGGAGTGGTGGTCAAGCACGGAGACATTTTTGAGGCATCCGGAAGAGCTGAATCAATAACAGGCACAGAAGGTATTGTCTTAGGAGACATTGGTCCATCTGTTGGTAATCCAGAGGATATTGAATTAGGCTTTAAAGGAGTATTATGTTTTCCAAACCTTGGAGGAGTAGCAGTCAGTGGCATAACCACTGGGGGTAGGGGTGGACCCATCTCTGTTCGAACCCTTCCAAGAGATAAACATGAGGTTGGTGTAATATGAGTTTGGGTGTGGAGACCTGGAGCAAGGGAAATATTGTCACCGTTTTCAGCAGTAGAAGATTCTGCATCCAGAGTACCTTGGCATGGTGTGCTGGTATCCTCAAGACTATCTACTGCAGAATCTCCTGATGTTTCCTTGTGGTTATAAACATCACTGACTAGATTTTTGACACAAGGGCTACAGGTATCAGTTGACATCTCCTCTGCCTGTTGAGATTCATTATTCATTTGCACCAATGTTTTTTCTGAGATAGTCGAATCATTTTCTTCAGTATCCTTAGGGTTATTTTCTTGACTCAGTAACTTTTGAACAGTTTTGTCAATTTCTGACGGTGTATTTCCAGGAACATTATCCAACTCTTCTGAGGGGATTCTTCCTTCTGACCTTGTGTGAACACCCCTAACCTTTATCTTCAAACCAAAAAATCCTTCATCTTCTGATGACGATTCTGCAGCCTTTGAGGGTCTTAAAGGGCACGCACCTCCATTTACTCTTGCATCCAAACTTCTCTGATCTTCTATAGACGTTGAAACATTATCCTCAGCACTATATTCAGATTGGTCCGCCTTGCCAGCCAGTCTGTTCTGAATGTCAAGAGCTGATATATCTGCAACAGTCTTCATTTCTAGTGGAACACAACTCTTTGATTCCTTATTGTCAATACTGTCTAACGTACTATAGTTCACATCAAGTGTTAAAACGCTCTTGACATTAGTTTCCAATGTCACATTGGGCTGTACCAGAGAAGTTTTGCTTTGTGTAGATTCAATAGATTTGGTGAGCACTAGCTCAGAGTTTATATCCTGCTGAGGATCTGAGTTTTCCAACAGCTTTTCAAGACTATTAGTGATTTTTGTATCCTCCAATTTTGTTGCGTCATCATTTGGATTCATCATTGGAAGTTCTACCACAGTTTGTGTCGTGTCACTTACAACAGAACTTTCCACACTATGTCCATTTTCTATACCTGACTTTGCAGTTTGAGTCTGAGTGTTGGCCACACAGGCATTCGTTCCTTCAAACACATTCTCTACCTCCATGTGTTGGCTGTCAGACAAAGTGTTTTCAAGATCTAAATTATCAACAGATACAGCTGATCTTCCTTGAGTATTTGGGGACAACAGTACAGAAGATTTTTCCACTTCGTTTAGCAATGACCTCTGATCCTCAACATCTGAAGGTTCTAATTTTGTGTTGCTTTGAAGAATATATTTATGTAACCTTGACAGTGCTTCTGGTGTTCCATTATCTGATTGATATTCCAGTTCAGCATCGGTCATTGGTTGGTCGTCATTTACACTGACCTGAAAGAACAAATGAAAAATGTTACACAACATCTCTTCACCACTACTGGGCATACAGGAACATTATTACAGTTACTAGACAAAGGGGAGCTGTAGCGCTGCTGATATCCCTTGTATCCTCTGGTGCTCTTGGAAGGGTTAATTGTTCATACAAAAGAACTGGAAAAAATCCAAGTCCAGCCACTCAGTAGGATGCAAAAGTAAAAAAAAAAAACTTTTATTATATTAAGGGCTAAAACATTAAAACATCAACAAGTATCAGCCCACTGGCCTTCATCATGGTGTCAGTAACAGACAGAATAAGAGTAGTGGGCATTGAGGCTATTTGCCTTGATGGCAGAGGTGTGGATATAATCAAACACATTAAACAGAGGGAGACATATTGGATCTATTCCTTGAGGACTAGTCATCCAGGGCTCAATGAAGATTTTGACTTTTCACCCTTTTTGTAACTGTTGTCTCTCAATATGGAAAGTGTACTGCTGTTTGTAAATGATGACTAGGAATGAATGCAATAGACCCAATTGCCATTTTTTGTACACTCTTCATGTTGTTTTAAGCCCGGAACACACCAAGCCGACGCCAACGAACTAGCGCTGATGAAAGCCGACTGTGTTGTCGCCTATCGTCCGCTCTCATCGAGGTAAAAAGCTGCACTTGAACACACAGAGAGAACTACAGATAACTGTCAGCTATAATGTGTGTTCTGCGCCTGCGTTTAATCAGCCAACTGTCTATTTCTGCAGATATATTAGTCTATATTCATCATTCAAAAAGGAAACCGATGCTGCCGGCTGCAGATACACACACCGTAAACAAAGCAGCGCGTGCTTACAGTTTTGAATATCAATCCTGCTAAACACTTTCTTTATTCCACTCCGCTCATGTTAATATTGAAATATTCACCAAGGATCACTCAGGTAAG
The DNA here is from genome assembly GCF_016745375.1 of Pimephales promelas. The sequence goes on from NW_024121455.1 coordinate 5,058,608, forward strand.
AAGACGCAACATAAGAACAGCCTTCTATCTACTGTTTAGACTTCTCTGCTTGCTGTTTTGCTTTTATTCTTGTGCACTGACTCTTTCACTAAGCTGAACAGCTGATCAGAGTTCTCTCTTTCCCCAACGGCCCGACGCCGATTCAACATGTCGAATCGAGGCGAAACAAAGCCGACGAGGACTACTTTCAGCCAACGGCACGGAACCGTACGCATCACACCGAGGAAACTTAGGTTGCTTAGTCTGCCAGACGGCCGACTGTCAGCTTGGTGTGTTCCGGGCTTTAGAAACATCTTGACTATGAATTAAGAATTATTATGTGTAACTAGCTTATTTATATTTATTGCCTTCTGGTGCATATTGTGTGGAGTACACTGGATGTTTGTAGTAGCGTCACCCCTATTTTTCCACTTACAGATCTCTCTTTTGGTCTTGTATTTGTATGGTTTAATCTCTGGCATTAGACAATACCTGAACTATTGCCTCTAGTGGCCAAGAAATTGTGTTGCAAGTCCCAGAGTGGCACACCTGAAATCAATGCAAATACAAGTATGACTTCATTCTGTCTGTTTGTTACCAACACCATGATGAAGGCCAGTGGACTGATAAGGGTTGGTGTTTTAGGCTATGTTTACACGGAAACGATTGTGAAGAGAAAACGCAAAAGTGGCATTGTGTCATCACTTTTTATTCTGCGTTTAGACGAGCGTTTTGTGTGGGAAATCCGCGTGCAAATGGTAATGCAAAAGTGTGTGAAATTCAATGTAGTATGCACTTCAGTCGGCTAGGAGTGCATACTACAACAACACCAAGTCCACGCGCCTGCGTACAACCTTCACTGTCAAGCACACTTTTGCGTTTTTACCGTTTACACGGGAATGCGGCAGTGGAGCATTTTTAAGATTTACACTCTGGAGGGTGGTTTCACTTTTTTTTGTGTTTTTAAGCCTCAAAAACGCCGTCGCCATGTAAACGAAAGGCACATCCGATAAAATATTTTCACGTTTTCACCCGCGAGTGTTCACGTGTAAACAGGGCCTTAATGTTTAAACTTTTAACTTTTGCATCCTACTGAGTGCCTGGAATTCAATTTGTCCAATTATTACAGTTACGTTTTACAAGCCAGTATTAAATCAGTTAACTAATTGCCTTAGGCAACATAATTGTTGAATCTCCACAGAAGCCACTATATTCGAGATGACATTCAACGTTTCACACGTTTTTTGATAGTATTTCAGTCGATTCCAAATGGCTTGTATTGTGAATTTCTACAGCACAATTTCTGTAGGCTTTAATTAAATCTTGTGTAGATTTGAAACTTCAAATTTACATTTTCTTCGCAATGCACATTTGATGCTTTCTCAACATTTAAACTGATCTCAATTGAAAGGTTTAGAAGGAAATATTTGTTACAAGCAAAGTCACAAATAGTTAATTTGAAGTAAAATCAAATTCAAGTCAGAAGTATTTTAATATTTGCTAAAAGACCAATACTCAAGTCCACGTCTCTAAAAATCACAGTAATTGCACTGCAATTGAATCACTTGAGGATTGCAATGTAATTGAAATGTAAATGTTCACTCACCATCTCTATTAAAGGGCTGTGCACAGGTGATAAAGCTGTGGGCAAAGGCTTTAACCACTCTTTAATGCCCTGCAAATCAATACAGTAATCTCCATGTAAGAAATCTTCATCTGTCATTTCCTTTAGTGAAGGTCTATTGGCATCATTGGTCCAAGTGTTCACATGTTCAAGCACATCTGAACTTACTTTCCTCTTTCTATTTGGTGCACTGAACTGTTCATTATTCTGCTTATTCAGTTTTTGAGGTGATGATGTAGGCCTATTGATCGCTGGAGGTGATTTAGGTGTGTAGAGTTTTGAAGATTGCAACTTAGTTTCTGGACTGGGACACCCTGGAGATGGATGGGAAGTCGGTCTTCCTAAAGGACAGTTTAGCAGTGGTTGAGGAGGTGTTCTTGTAAGTTGACTTTTCAAGGGATCTGCCTCTTCTCCTGTAAATGATAAATGGACTGCATTTATATAGTGCTTTCAAAGACCCAATGGCCACCAAAGCGCTTTACATATTGCCTCCCATTCACTCATTCATACGCCGACGGCGGTGTCAGCCAAATAAATATGCATTGCTTCTTCATCACGATTAAGCCTGGTGACTTGATAATAAAGGCAAAATTTGGCTTAATCAACGGAAGAATGATTACCAGCAATAAACAATCTTTCTTGGGTTTGGGATGAAGTTTCCACGCAATGCCAGAGCTCCTCCAGCAGCATTCTGACTTTTCCTGAAAAGGAAACATTATCAATTCCCATGCTATCCAGATGTTTTCTTTTAAATATCTAAGCATTTCATTGAACAACAGAGAGTCTAAGTTTTAAACAGTGCATACCTTTGTCAATTAGTGGCTCTGCATCTGTTTGAGAAGACGTACTCTTTTTTTCTAAAATAATAATAAAAATGTTTAATGACTGAAAACAAATAATATACTAGGTGTAGGTACTAGATGCACTTATGCATAACTCATACCTTTGTTGAACTCCTTCTCAAGATCATTCAGTCTTTGCTGAAAAAAAAGAAAAAAAATTAAAATATGATCAGAATGAATGATTGTGATTTCACCAGAACATATAAATTACAGCAAAATTTTAACCTGTGTTTTGTACAGCACTTCTTCAAGTCTTCTCTTCTCATTGTTTAGAACACCAATTTCATTGTCCTGTTGAAATTTTGACTCTGTGTAAAAATAAACACCGTAAGGAGATTAAAAAAAAGAATCCAATATATATTTTAATATGCTGTGATAGACAGTCCATATTCAGATAAGTTAAAGATAAGCTAAAGCAAATTTAAAATGTCATTCGTGCATGCAGTCTAATATGTATATGTAATATCTATAAGATCACAAACACAGACCTTTCAGCACCAAAAGCTCATTCTCAAGGTTTCCTTTCCTGAGAGGAGAAAAAATAGACATACATTAAAACTTTTATTTTCTGAAGATCGCTGTTTAATTCAAAACTAACAAATATCAGCAACACATAAAAAAAAAGACAAGCATTTGTCCTTGTGATTTGTAAACAATAAAACAGACACGGCTGGACTTACATAATTAGTGTCTTGGCATTCTCCAACTTGAGATTCTCATGTTCCTCAGTGGTCTGAACATATTTTCTGAGAGAATCCTTGAAATAAAGAAACCCCAAAAATGGGTCAGAAAATTAAAAAAAAATGCCAATCAACGAAATACAAAAAGATGCAAAAGACAAATAGTATATTAACTCTGCTTTTTTAGAGCTAATCTAAGGTGGTACTGATACATGAACTTTAAAAAGCCAGTATTAACTTGAACACCATTGATAATAATCTTTAAAAAAAAGCTTTTTTTTAAAAATTCCAAAGCTTTTGTTTGGACTGACCAATCTATAGATCACAGTGGTTACTTAAAAGAACCTAACCTGAGTTTCTTGCAGATCCTCCTTCAGTGATTTTATTTCTGTTTCGAGCTTCTCATTCTCCAGTTTTTGCTTTTGCACAGTGTCTGTGAAAAAAGCACAATTACATTTTTACGTTTATGAGCAACACAAATATGATCCAGGAATTCAGTGAGTGAACAAATCACAGAAAAGACAGTTTGATTAGGGATGCACCAGGCCTCATTCTGCATTTGTGTACTAGAAGCCGCATAGTATGCGACTGCATTCGAAAACGCATGCATTCGGTCTTAAAGGGACAGCAGCCTAATCACCTTGCTGCTGTATTTGTACTTGCTGCTGCTGTACAAAAGACAAAGTAATCACTCGCTGCTATTGACTAAACTACTTTTGTAACTTTTTTCATTTATAAGGCTTGTAGTTTTTGCAAGAATAGAGAATTAGAGTAAAAAATAACAGAAGCTCACATTCTCCCATCATACAATATGTTTTAACATGCATATCGAGATCTAAACAAATTAAGAAAACTAATATGATTAAAAATTTTGGGTTTCTCTACCCAACGTATTAAAAAATTACAAATGCAGTGAAAATACAGGTATCGATATCGGCAAGTACCAAGAATGAAAGTATCGGCATCTGACTCGTTTTGGAAAACGTGGTATTGGTGCATCCCTAGTTTTTTTATTATTATCACTAGCACTCTTATAGCACACAATAGCACTCTTGACATAGAGTTCTAATCTTATCCTTAAAATAATTTGTGATGCATGTACCCTCTGCTTGTCTTAAGGATTCTTCAGCTTTTTCTTTCCTGTGAATAGAGAAAGATAATTACAGTGAGTAGAAGACATCATGAAAAGCAGAACTAATCAACAGTGATACTACAGTAGAGAGTGGTCTTACAGAGAAAGTGTCCGAACACTTTCAGCTCTTAGTTGGTCAACATCTTCACATCTCTGCTGATACAATTTCAATTCAGCCTGTTGAATAAAAAAGCAAGCAGAAAAGAGTAATTAGCAAGCACATATTTTAAGTCCAGTTTAAGTTAGCTTAACTATCTTCACAATGAATGACTATCTTAGATTTTAGAACAGTCTTTCTATTGAATTTTAGTAATTAAAATAATTAAAGAACAAACTAAAAGTAATTAAAGAACAAACTAGCATGACATAATTTTTTAACAATATTAGGCACAAAAAAAAAGTTAGTTTGGAGTTTGTTCCAGGAAACACCTTGCTAAACCAAACTTTGCAAAAAAGTTGTCTGGTAAACATCTTCAAATTACCGTGGTGATTAGTAGTTTAGTAGAGCTCTGATGTGGAAATCTTTTCCGGTTCAGTTCTTTTGTTCAATCCATCAATATCGGACGCAAGTAGAAACGAAAACACAGAAAAGCTGCAGCAAATCTTGTGCAAACACATCCACATTGCTATGATTAGATGCTTTCTTAACTGCTGTTTTCTCACTGCTGTCAATTTTGCTGTGTTTATTTTGTGATTTAGAGGAAAGACAGCTTGGGAGGCATTGTAATGTTCGCCAACAGTATACAGCTGCAAAACAATTTTTCAAACTTCTTTTTACTCCTAAGCGAAAAACCAAAAAACTTCACCATACGTATACTGGCTTTAATTCAAAAGGGCAGTTTTTCGATCTCCTACATTTGTAAATGCCAGGGAATCTGCGAGACTAGTCAAACATCTGGGGTCAGATGAGATGTTGTCAGGCTATATTTCAGTCTCATTATTCTATCTTTATTTGAACTATATACACAGCAATTAAGACTTACTAAACCCAACCGATAAAAACATTATCCTGAATGTGTTTGGAAAGAACGTGAATGTACTGAAATGTGTAAACACAAAAACAATGTGCGATCAGTGTGTCCAGAGTGCACATACACGGTTTGTTTGCACATCAATATAACAGACTTCAGAGTGCTTATTGTACGATTTCTGTAAGTCACAGTAATCGTCTTTACCTTGATTGCAATCCTTATCCATCAAAACTTCACTAGCAAAAAAAACACTGATTTGATTTATCCAGCCGAGAAACGTAGTTTGCATATCATCTGGCCACTTCCGTTCAGTCAGTATTTCACACACAGCGATGCGCGAGGGCTAGCGGTCTTCAGAAACAATGACAGAATATGACACAGCTTGTGTTTTAAAGTAAAAAAACACTCTGGAATAATAAATAATTCACTGAAAACACTACGCAAGTCCCTATTCTCTCAGCCACCCCTGATGTAATCAGCCTGGTTCTCTTTAAATTAGCACTGTTTTGGACTGATTGGACTAAACATTCTCTAGTTTAGCAGCTTAAAATGATCTGATTGCAAACTAACTAAGCAGCAAAACCAGCTCAAAGGGTTAAAATAGAAATTTACATCTACCAGGGTTAGAGGTATTGTAGATGCCTCAGTGTTAACACTCCCAACTTCCCAACAAGATCATCTAACTGTGTTTTGTAAATTGCGTTAATGGCGCCTATTTCACATGCTTCAGTAATTTATATACGTTATTTCCGCTAAATTATTTTAATGCGTTAATGGTCCCCAGACATGAAATTTTTTTTTTACTTTCTGAGATTGTTTTTTTTTTACATTAGTAATAGCTCCCCTAGCCTGTATTTGGTCCCCTCGTGTCTAGAATTTTCAATCAGTGTAACCCGAGCTTTGGCTATTTTTCTCTTCTCTGCAGCTCAGACGCGCTGATCTTGAATCTCCTTGTTATTACATCATAACGAGGAAAGGTTACCTCCCCTTTCTCTGCTTTTCCCGCACTGAGAATTTGGCTCGCCCATGAGAAAATGAGCTAGGAAGTATAAACGCACAAGTGCGATTTAAGTTTTTCCTAGAGAAATAGCTTTGAGATTTAAATTTTTCCTCGAGAGATACCATGGCTTGCAAACGAGCGAAGCATGGCAGTTGATCAGTGTTCGGATGTACAAATTGAACACAAAAGTATTTTTAAGTTCCTTCCGAGCCTCTGAAGAAACAGTTTTATTTTTTCTGGAAATGCGCCAACACAACTTCCGAAAGTTTTGTATGGTCCAAACATTTCACCGACGACTGTTTCCTCAACTCGATGAACGTCTGAAAATAAATCGATCGAGCTAACCAGCAACAATTTCTGATTTGTAGCCTAATTTTTCAAGTTCAGACAAGTAAGCTAATCTTTCTATCACAATCTCTCAATACTCTTTATGCATTAGTAAGTCAAGATAGTGACTAAAATAACAACTTCACATCATTTCTTTTAGAAGGATGAAAATAATCTTATTTAAATTCTGAACAACTTATACAGAAAGCGATCAGTGAACAATCTTTCCACACAGCTCGTTATGAATTCAATGACGCACACTGCACAATGAAGCTCTCACTGCATGTACATCATCGTGTTGGTGAAAGCATTCGAGAGAGCAGAAACTGCCTTACAATGATAAGATCTTCATTCTCGCGATCAACAGACTGTCCTGCTTGCTCAATGCTCATCACAGCAACATTTTATGTGATGGGAAATAGATCTAAATACTTTAAAAACTTCTCACGATTCCTTATGTAATCGATATTCATGCATGTAATACATAGCTTTCATTATGCAAGCATGTCAGCCAATCACAGCAGGTGGCTGAATACACTGAATCCCACAGCAGACACGCCCCTTCAAACAGAGCATTCAAATCAGAGGCTAAAGTCAGGCTAGGAAAATATTTCTTAATTATGACTATTTTTGATCTAAAAAAAACATACTAACATTATTACTGGGCAATCCAGGAAACATTATAAAATAATAAAATAACCCCATGTCAGGGGACCTTTAAGGATTTAGAATTAATTGCATGTGTTAATGTTGACAGCCCTAGTTTATATTACTTAAGTTTTTTTTTAATTAAATTAGGAGGTTTTAATCTGTATTAAAATTGGCAATGAGAATCAGGGAAATTCATTGCAATTGGTAGCGATTACTGAAATTATTATGTGATGGTAAGACATTCAGGGGTTTGAACACAAACCTTAATTTTCTCTAGCTCTGTCTTCATCTGTTCATACTCCACTGTTTGCTTCTCTAAAGGCTCAAGCTTCAGTAGCACCTCATCCAGCTGTCGGTGCAGTTTGCTGCTCTCTCTGTGAAAAACACATAACCATGTTTCAAAGGCATTCTTCAAATATACATTTAGCCAACATACTCAACAATTTATTTATTTTTTTTTTGCAGAAAATGATGCAATTGTGCATATTACCAAACTTCTAAAACTTTAGGCTACTGCATGACAAATTACCTTGTTTTAAGGAACTACTTTTGCAACTGAGCATAAATGTACTTATTCAGCAACATATTGGCTTTGCATTACTTTAGTTGCAACATAAGTACAATGTCTTTGCAATTAGAGGTATGCCAGTTGAGGAATCAGTGCATATGCGTGGCATATTCTCTAGTATATCTATTTTTCAAGTAACAGCCTGGTAAATGTGCTCTGTACATCACTTTGATAAACAGCAGCTGCTTAAAACATAAATGTCACCTAAAAATAAATCTATAACACATTTAACTGTAGTGAAAAAGAAAATAAGGTCTTACCTCTGTGATTTCTGAAGCTGTGACTTTTTGTCAAGGAAAACAAAGATGGATTCAGAGAACAATGTTAATATTGAAAGTTTTGGGTTGATGTGCTCCAGACCAGTGTATGGGTAGTAGAGTGTGATTGTGCCTGGGGCAACGAGCATATTTTCACTTTAGAGTATCTGTGATTTTTATTACAGATTTCATTTGGACGTTTCTTTCACCAGCAATCATGGAATAGGAAATGGAAACCCCATATTTGAGCTTAAAGTCCCCGTGAACCGGAAGTTGCAAACGATTTTTCTCCAGTGCTGTGCCGTATTTCCAAGTGAAACGGAATATTGAACAGAGGGCAGGGTTTTACTCTAACGCTCCTCCTCTCCATCTCTCGCTCATAGCAAACTAACGGTTTGAGGGGAGTGGTTAAGCGTTTCCCCACCCAAGTTGTGAAACCTACATCATCAGAAAAAGAAACCGTTCCAGACCGGAAGTAACTTTTCAGATTTTGATTAAAGATTACCAAGGTAAAACATTTTTTAAATATATTTTTACTTGCACGGATTAATTGTTCACCACAAGACTAGTAATATGCGCTAACAAAGTAAATAGGTTCAATTTTGATTTCACGGGGACTTTAAGCAGAATAATTAATTAAGTGATATTTTAAAGGAACTAGGAAAGGATATTTGCCATTGCTCTAGTTAAATACAAATTGAAGCCCCCCAACATATCAAATGGTAAATATAAAAGAGATAATCTAATTCTGGATCTTCTATTGTTCCGTATGAATTTAATAATTAACTTTTTAAGCCTAGAAAACAGATTACTAGGAGGTGTGATCGGAATATTCTGAAATAGGTACAAAACATTTGGTAAAATATTCATTTTTAAAATATTAATTCTTCCTATTAAAGACAACGGTAAAGAAGCCCATCTTTCAACCACTGTATTCTCAAAAATTGAGTTTGTTAATAGGGGATCTTTAACTAATTTTGAATCGACATACGACAAAGCCACTGGTGCATGACCAGACATGACTAAGATAATGCCAATCTATACATTTTGAAAGCAATTGGGCTGACACAAGAAAGTAGTCAATTCTAGAGTAAGTTTGGTGTGTTGCCGAATAGCATGAATATGCAGTCTGTTTTGGATTAAGATGCCTCCATATATCCACTAGATTAAGCTCTCCTATAAAATGTAGAATCTGTTTTCTAGAATTCACATGTGTGGTATCAACTCCCGTAGATCTATCTTTTCCTGGATCAAGTGTACAATTCATATCCCCCACCATTATAACCTGACCTGGTAATGCAGCCACCATCAGAAATATGTTGCTATAAAATTTAGAGTCATCCTTATAGGGCCACAGATATTTACTAAATGTATTATCTCTGTTACCAATCTTCCCTGAATAATCACAAATCTGCCAGCTGGGTCCTTAATAACATTATTTACTTGAAATGGCACAGCTTTATGTATTAATGTAATTACCCCTCTGGCTTGTGTAGTAAAACATGCCGAAAATACCTGTCCTTGCTACCTTCTTTCAATTTTGATCACTTCCTCCTTAGTCATGTGTGACTCTTGCATGAATACCACATTTGCCTGTATCTGCTTAATTCTAGTCATCACCTGCTTAACTTTTTTTTTATTTTCCCAGCCCCCTGCAATTCCATGATAAAAGCTTAATCCCTCCTACCTGTGCCATTTTTTGTTTTAACCGTCCTCATTACCTTGAACCATATATTTGCCAAAATATAAGAGGCCAAACCTAAAATAACTAAAACAAAACAAATAACATAAAATATGAACTTACCCCAGCATTTTCCATGCTTCACTGATACCATCTATATCAGTAACCCCCTGCCCTACACTCGACTTAAATGGTCTTCTCCTATTTGTTCTGTTGTTAAAAAAAAATGAACACCAACACCTCTATCCATCGTTACCGTTTCAACCTTCTTATCCATTGTTATACCCACATATTTTAACCAAGCCATGACTTGTCAAATAAAATACTATTACCTCAAAGAAAAGAGGAAAAAGAAAAAGAAATACGCTGACAATCTATCAGACTTATATCTCCAAGTAACATCTTTCCAACTATATACACATTATATTATCATAGGCTACTATCTTCAAACTATTATCTTTAAATAAAGTCAAACTTTCACTGTGTCATTTCTTTTTTCAAATATTATAGCAAAAGTGCCCTCTTCTGAACCTTAAATGAATTAACTTAAAGTCAAATAATTAACTTGTTACCCTTATTAAAAAAAATAAATACCTACTTTGGACGTATATAGGCTACAACCTGCCGACAAAGAAAATAAACTACAATTTTAGAATTTAGTCCTCAGTACCTCGCATTAATACTTCAGTTTACTTGTTCTCAATTTGTTGCATCTCTTTATCCATTTTTTCTGGACTCGATATCTCAGTTCACTTGTCCTCGACCTGCTGCATAAATTTCTCCACTTCTTCTGGGCTGTTCATGATCATAGTACGGTCATCATGTGTAAGAAGCAATCGAGCAGGAAAGATTACTTTGTGTCGGTTAATTCATTTGTCACGCAATTTTTCACGGATAGCATCATACTTTTTTTTGTTGCGTGTGAAGCTCTGCCTACAAATCCGGAAAAAAAACGAAGATTGGAACCTTTGTATGGATTTGCTCCCTTACTCTTTGCAGCCTTTAGAACCTGTTCCTTCTGTTTGAAATTTAGGAACTTCATTATGACAGTCCTCGGCTGCACTTTACCATCTTGTCCATTTTTTTTTACCTGAGCTGGGTATTCGATGGGCTCTCTCTATTATCAATGGTGTAACACATTCTCCCAACTCCAAAGTCACTGGTAGAAACTTTTCCAGACAAGCACACGCATCCGATCCCTCTTCTTTCTCTGGCAACCCAACCAACCTAAGATTATTCCTCCTACTTCTGTTCTCCAAGTCAATTACCTTATCAGCCATTGATTTCATCTGTTTTTCCAGCATATAATTTCTGACCTTCAATTGGACGATTTCGTCCTCTGACCCTGAAATTCGTTCCTATGCCTCTGTCAATCTCTCTTTGACATCCACGACCGCCGAAAGAATTTCATCCACCTTGCCGCTTACTTGTCTTTCCATTGCTTTAAAGGCCTTCATCATCTCCGTGTTACTAGGATTCTCGTTTGAGGCCTCCCCCCTTCATCCTCCGTCTCTTCGTGCTCGTTCAGGTTTGGATGGCATAATTTGTGATTCCGCTTCCAATCTCCCTTTATTTTTTATCTTATTCTTCGACGCATTGTTTTAGTAATCACTTTAGCTATTCCACCAACTTAAATTAAGTATCTTAAGTGGGTTTAGAAGGATTGATTCTAGCCTAATGCACGAGGGTTGAAATCTGCGACTTGTCACACCACCGCCATAACCAGAAGTCAGCAAACTTACATTCTGATTTTACACCAGTGGTGTAATAGAACAGTGACAGTATAGAAAACTAAATTCTCAGTGCCACTGAAAATTAATATACGAAATTGAAATGGAATCACTTTTACATCCAAATGTTTCAGTTTAACCAGCTACAATTTGGAAAGGATGCTGCATAACACAAAGTAAAAATGCCATTTATACTTAGATTGAAGCAAAACAAAAACATTGTTTCTAATTCAGTATTAACTTTGTTTCTTAAACTGTATAAAAATAAAATTTCACTCTCAACCATTCCGTTGTAATGACCATCAGAATGGCTGTCATTACCTGAGGGTTAGTGTGGCCGGTCTAATATTCAATACAACAGCACTCCTGCTCATGTGATGTTGCACAATATATGTACCCAACAACTGACATAAAATCTACAATAAAATCAATCAGTAAATCAACAGACAGCATGACAAAGCAAGAACAATGTTCTCGTCTACATAGCTTTAAAAAGGATATCATCACACTTCTCTTTGTACTCACTCAAGAGACGGCTGAAATAAAAATGTGGAAGTTATTAGAAGACAATAATGTTAGTTTTATTTGAGAAAGTAGTTAAAACTGAAAAGTCAGCAAGTAAGATGTTCATCTTTGCCATTAACCATGAATCTAATTATTACAGTTCCAGTACTTACAAAAAAAAAAAAACTAAATTTATTCCTTTAAACATTCTAGTTGGAATGCCCTAATATTAAACTTTTGCAACTCAATTGCAATTACTAAAGTTTGAACCATTTAACAGACATGTTATATTCAAACTCTGTTATGTGCATTTATTTATTTACTGTAAAATGTATATGTAATAAAGTGAGAGTGACATGTTAAAGGCCAAGTATGGCAACCCATACTCAGAATGTTCTCTGCATTTAACCCATCCAAGTTAGTGCACAAACATTAGGAGTATAGTGAGTAGTGAACACACACACTGCAAACCGTGACACAATGTTGTGTTTAAAATTTGTAAATCTTCCATTGACCAGAGTCGTTGATAGAGTTGCGACACTCCCATAGACTTCCACTAGTGTTGGGCGATATGCTCCATTTTCATATCGTCCTATCGTCAGCCTGTGAGATCGGCGATACACGATATTATCGTGAGGGGGCGGGGCTAACTTATTTGATTATTAACATGATTATTTAGCCTACTCATTAATTTGCTTGTTTTATTAGCCTACTTCGTTTTATATACGAGAATCTTTTTTCTATTTTGCTAGCAAAGGTGGAGTGTTTATTAATAGGATCAGGTTATTTCCTGGTATAGTGAAGTAAAAAAAAAGAGATCCTAATCCTTTTGTTTGTCAACGGGAAATTTACGGACACATTAGCCTATTCTCATGCCATTACATGCAGCATTTTGGTCTATTTCTGCACGAGATGAAAACACGTTTTAATAATTTCTTGGGTCAGAAAGAGTCGGAGTTTGCGATATGTGCCCCCCTGTGCGTTCTCTGCGCACTTCACATGCGCACTTCAGTAAGCACGAAGTACGCGGTTATGTGTTTTAAATGCCGATAGAAACAAGAGCAAGGGCCAAACGTCTAGCTGAGTCGATCGGTTTATACTTATACTTATGACTTGACTCTGATAAAGGAAACGTTTACATGACCACATGCATTGTCAAGTTTATTCAACATAATCAGGTTAAGAACGTCGTCGCATGTAAACGCGCTCTATCTCTGAAAGTGAAAGTAAAAACGGACTGCTTTCGGCATCTGCATTAACGCCGCGTTCCCTCAGAGACGACGATGATAACGGTAACTATAATACTATTTTAGTGATATTATTATTAATACTATTTAGTAATTGTATTGTTTTTAGTGTTAGTGTCATTAAACGTTTTGTTAATGTGTTACAGAAACAAATACTGATGAACAACGATGCCGTTTTCATCTTGGATCTGTAAGAAATTTAATTTTGCGTCTGTTAAAACGAGCACACTTGATAATTTGTGAATGGATCACCTTGCGATTGAATTTTGATGTGGGATGTTTTTTAGTCTGTTTTAAAAACATTCTCTTAGAGGAGTCCTCATTAGTGCGTGTGTTGTTGCAATTGATATGAGGTGATGTCGTTGTAAATTTAGGCAAGGCAAATTAATTGTAGTTCCTAATATTCATTTAATAACAATACTAGCTTTATAATAATAATAGGCATAATAATAATAATTTAATACATTATGGTAAAACGAGCCAATTATCGTATTGATATCGTCAAAGGCATCTGCCATCGGCGATATGTCAGACTATCGTCGATACACGATACTATCGTCTATCGGCACAACCCTAACTTCCACTGGAATCAGAGAATGCAGAAGTATCGTGTGTCATTGAGCAAAAGATAGTTGTGAACTTTGGAATCCAAACAATAAATGGTTTCTGCGATGAACCCCATTCATTTCAGTATCTTCCAAACACATCCGCTGGCAATTCGATGAAATTTGTGTTTGACATTTTCACGCTTTAGCTGGCCACTCATGAGTCTATAATTTTTGTTTTGCCCGTTTTTGTTCAATGTTTATCATTATTCAAACGATATCAATATCAATCAAAAATCTGTGATTTGTTTATTCTCAACAACTTTATTTAACTGACAAAAATCTGTGATTTGTTTATTCTCTTTCAACTTTATTTAACTGACAAAAGTACAAAGAAAATATTTTGTTTTCAGTTTTTCACAGAACAATTTTATATATTTTGTAAATACAAACATTTTGATTATGGTTGCCGTGACACACTCTAAAAAGTTAGGACAGAGGCTAAATAAAAGTGAAAAGCTTATAGAATTTCCAAGTTAAACTGTAAACAGTCAACAATAAGTGAATTGGAAAGAGCATGCTACTTGCAAAACTGCAACAATTAGTATCCTCAATTCTTATTAATTAATTTAATGAATTATGAATTAATTCAAAAGTGTATAATTAAAGATTCAGTGAAAAGATTGGAAATCTTTCATTTGTACTTGTCAGTGGTTTTGTAGAATCTCTACATTTTATAGTGGATTAGTGTTGCATGGTGCACCGATACTTCAAAAGTATCGCGATTCTCGGAAATTAAAAACGTCCCATTTCCTAAATGTATTAATATTGATGCTTCTAAGAATGACCGCGTTCCAGATTTGTAAGAGATGTATTTCACCTTGGTGTGTTTCACGCATGCTTCCAGTGCCTCCCTATGGACGTCTGTGTTTTAAAAGCCTTTACAAAATGATGACATTCTCCAACGGGGGGTCCTGTTTCTAGATTTTAAGATCTTTCTGCACACGCAAAGTCTCTCGCTCGCTCTCCCTCTCTACCGTGCACGCACTACACGGTTTGGAACACATCTCTGTCTCATGCGCACTCGCACTAGATTCCGGGAGTTTTGAACTAATTTGCAGGTACATCACGAGGGGCTCAACGGGTAGATCTATAGATTAATTCATCTGTCAGGCATTTGACCGACCGGGTTGACACTTCAGCATGAGAAATCGGGGGTGTGGTGTGTGAAACCAATCAAATGAAATGCGTGTCTCGCGGCCAATCCGTGAGAGTTGGCAGCTCTGCTATGGGCATTATCCTCATGGCTAACCAATAGCCTGCCTACAGCTAATGCAGCATATCTGAAAACGCGACTATCATAGATAACATTCAAAATTTGCAAGCTGAAATAATGCTCCTAAATGTATTATTATTTAACCTTGAATGTCATTGCTCTAATTTTTTTTTTAATTTTGATATTTCATATTTTGTTCAAAAGTTTAATATATCTGCTGTTCATATGTTCATTTACTAGTGTGTTATATGATTAGCATGTTGTCCCGGTTTTAAAACAAAGTAAATATAAATAAAATTAAAAAACAAATATTTGAGGGTGTTTCTCCCTTTTCAGTAAAAGTATCGAAATTACAATTGCTGACTTAGTATCGAAGCAATAATTTTGGTATCGTGACAACACTACAGTAGATGTGCCTGACTGGTCTGCCTGCAATCCAGATCTGTCTCCTACTGAAGATGCATGACCCATCATTAAAAGGAGAAGCAGACAACCACGACTATGGACTGTTGAGCAGCTGTCTTTTATCAGGTGAGATTGGGCAAAAAATAATCCACTTGCAAAACTGCAACAATTAGTATCCTCAATTCTATTTATTTAATGAATTATGAATTAATTCAAAAGTGTACAATTTGTTCAGTGAAAAGAATGGAAAACTTTCCTTTGTACTTTTGACGGTTAAAGTTGAAAGAGAATGAACAAATTACAGATTCTTGATTTTATTACATTTTACAAAATGTCCCAAATTTTCTTGATAGCTAATAATAATAATAGCTAATAAGATTCTAATTGTAGTTAAACAACATGCATAAACACTACACTAACCAGATGTCAGTTTGTTCAGGCCTGGAATACATGGGGTCACTATTACCTAAGGGACCCCTTTATAGTCTTCTATCTCGGTGCCCACAGCATTTTCTACCACAGAAATAATTCGTAAAAGAAAAAAAAAGAAGAAACAAAAAAGATATAATAATATAATATATAATAATATATATATATATATATAGATAGATAGATAGATAGATAGATATATAGATAGACAGATAGATAGATATTATCTTCAACATTCATACATGGTATTATCACTACAGATAATATTACATATAGGCTACTGCACATTACACTTTATATCATTATTATTATTATCAAACCTCTTTTAAAACATCCCTTATTCTACCTCCACGTAGTAATCAGTGCACCTTATGCTTTGATATTTACCAGAATTGCCTACTATCTGTCCCATGGCAACCCATTTAAATGACATCATTTCATCATTTCCATTTAAATGACGTCACGAGATCACAGAGGAGTGTCGCAATTCTCAAACGGGTCTGCCAATGACTTGTTCAACTGAACCGACAGTAGTGGTGTCACTGTAATACTTGCATAGTAATTCAGTAATTGGTATTATATCTTGCATCTATTGTCATACTTAATTGTGAATATCCCATTTTATTTTTCATTAATTAGCAGAAACACGCTTAGTGTCATGACAACAGAGCGTTGTCAGAGCGGTGGTGCAGAAGAACCAGTCAGATATAAACGTACCTAACACTTTTAATACTCACTCTTTTTTGTATGAGTAAAGTATTATTGAATTGATAGAATATAATTTTTTAAAAAAAACAACAGTAATAAATAAAGCACTCACTCCGTGTCGACGATCTTTTGCTTGAGAGTTAACAAAGCAGCCACATATTCATCTAAGTTCTGAAAATGTAAACATAGTATTAGCTTTATTTGTAATCAACAGCCAAAACCATGGAAAGTACACATTTTCAAAATAAAAGAATGACACTGGTATCTGCATTAATTAATTAATGCAGCGTTACACCAAATTAATAAACTAAGAAGAAAACAAACAGTTGGGTGCCACTATTCGCGTGTCATAAAAATCACGTTCATTCGATGCGACTGTAAAATTAAAACAGGTGTAAGTTAACTTAATATAAACAACGTATAGCGTATTCATCCACTCAATCCCCATGTCGTGTTTAACAACAACCAAATAAATATCAAATTAACATATTGCGTTATTAATTCTCGTGGTATGGCCATAACTACTGGACAGTTTGTTAGTTTGGAGAATAAACTTCTCACCTGATTTAAAACAGTGCAGTTTTGACAGGTGCCAGGAGTGGCTTCAGAGGCGATACCTCCGGCTTTGGACTGGTTCTCCCCCGGCATCATGGTAAAGATTCAATAATATCAGTGAAATCGTATTCGTCCCTCCAAATATATAAAAACGTGCAACCAAAACAAGCCTCTCAGATCATTGCGCACGCAAACGTTCCGCAGCACGTTGACTGAGGACCCCAGGGGAAGGGCCCCAGCTGCCCGCTGTAGACGCCTGATTAAAAAGTGATATGGTTTGATAAAACTTTTTAAATTATTGTACGGTGGTATTTGAAACAAAGTTCATAACTTTATAAATTAAAACTTTATCTGTAATTTACAGTGCGAAATGAATGGGGTAAACTTTCACATAACTGGATTATAATAATGGAGTTGAGGACATGGGTAAGTAGCCAAAAAAACGGTCTGACAAAACAACATAGACTGTAAAAAAATATGAAAAAAAATAAAAAAAACAACAATAACAACTGACATTACCAATCCGAAATATCAGGAACTACACGTTTAAGAAAGAATTTATGAAAAACAAGGTCAAAAAGGGGCGAACTTTAGTTGTGCCTGAGACTTTTCACTTTTCACAGCACTGGTCACGATTGACCATCAAAAAAAATCAAAATAATAGTAATAAAAAATAAACACTGGGGCGTCAAGTAGCTACAATCTTTGGAATTAATCTACAGTTTCTACACTGTGGTGTATAAAACATCGAGAAAAAATGTGTTAAACTGTAAAAAATATATTAAAAATACTGGAAAGGTGTCATTTTTTATTTAAAAAGTTGTTTTCCCCCAAACTTTGAAGTGGTTGATATTTGTTGATATGGGCTCTATGCACTGCGTTATTTCCGGTGAAGGATTAAGGATGCTCGATAACTTCCGCCGATCATAGAGTCCAATGCAATACCGAGAGTTTATATTGAATTTTATACTCCATGGTTATACTAATGAAACGTTAGTCACAAAAACAGATAAAACAGACACCCCTCGTTGTGTTTATGCTTCTTTTTAAAATTATATTAAATAAACATAACTATATATAAAACTACATCTAAACGTATGTACGTTTCGTTTCAAAGACGGGAGGACAGTAAATATTGAAGACTCTGCCATAATCCCGTTTTCTCCGGTTTTCCTCCGCTTTAATCTACACAACCGGAAATGGACGAGCATCCTTCAAATGCGGAACTTATGCGTGCATATAGCCCATTGAAGTGTAATATTGTTGTTTCAGTCAGATGGCAACGCTGATTAACTTTGATTTTTATTAACATGTCAGTAAAACAGTTATACAAAAGTGATTTAGAATCAACATAACATTGATTAAACAATATTATCAATGATTATTTTTGTTCAGCAGTGATTTAGAGTCAAAATCAGAGTTGGCTTTTTTCTATTTTTTTTCTTTTTTTTACATTGTTTCAACATTTATTGCGAGTGCAAAAGTGATATTGAACCAACATATTTAATGCTTTATTGTCAGACAAGTCTGACCATTTTTCTTGCATAGCTACAGTGTCTATATTTACAACAACCAAAATATACATTAAAACACATTATGCATGCATTATACACAATATACAGTACTACACTTGTACAACTACAACACCTTCACAATACTCTTGATTTCTGATTAAGTGTTTTGTTCAACGCTGAGATAGTCTGATGCACAAAAGAGCCTCACCTTATTGAATCTTGGAACTCTGCACCTCCGCTTCGATGGTAGTAATTCAAACTCATTATGCAGAATATGAATAGGGTTAGAACCCATATTATTAGCCAGCCTTAGCGAGAATTGTTATAATAAGCTGAATCATAAAGCTTCAAGTTCTCAAGAGGCTGGCCTATAATCTTTGAACAGATTTTTAATTGATTAAACAACTTTGTTTTTAGCATAACAGACAAACTCTTACACTAAATACGTTGCAATATTGCAGTACTCATTATCACAGACCTGTTTTCTTACTCCAAATGACCTAAGACGACGAAGAAAGTAAATTATTTGCTTGTTCTCTGTTACCAAGGGTCAGTGTGAGTGGTTTAATAAAACTTTGCAGTCAATATCTCTCTCACATACTAAAGAACACAGAGCCAACTATCTGCTTCAGGTGATATCATGTCCACAGGGATGATTCTTCTGGGCCCAGCTCCTCATTGGGGGAGAAAGGGATAACAATTGGTAGATTGTTCTTTGGATAGTTTCATGTATCAATAAACATTTCTGCGCTTCTACCAATGTAGAACTAGCATGCCACAACCTAGAATTAGATATTTAGTACCCCCGGTTTCAGACAAGGTTTAAGACTAATCCTAGGCTAAAATGCATGTTTTAGCTGTTTTAACTGAAAGCAACAAGCACAGACATAAAAATGTCAGTGCCATTGTTTTGTCTCAAGATGCACGCCTATGTTTTTTCACTGGTACATTTATTAAAGCAAATTAATTGTCCTAATTAAACTAAGGCCTAATCCTTAGACCTGTCTCTGTAACCAGGACTGCGTTCAAGTCCACTTTTAGACTGGGCCTGCCACCATTTTGAAGTGCGTTCCACTTCGTGATTTGGACGAGGGAAGTTTATATTGACATACCCTAACTCCCTCGAGTTTGACCGAGGGAGCGAGACTTCTTCAAATGTACACTTCAGGCAGCTCCATATACCGCAACACAACACAATATATATATATATATATATATAAAGCAAAGGTTCTGCCAGTATAGGGCACTCATGCAACATAAGCAATGACGTTCATCCGAATGAAGGAGACAGGGGGAAGTAAACTGTAATGCAGCCTTTTTTTTTTTTTACCTATTGTTGGGGTGGCAACACTAAATAGAGGAAGGGTTGATTATATTCTTTTTGTTGGTTGGAACCTTTTGTTGGTTGGATCTGCTTGGCCAGGTGATCCATTTTCTAAGTACCCTCCACGAACTGACACCCATTAGCAGTAAATGATTATTTGTTTTTGGCATATTCTGAACAGCCTATGATGAATTCTAGGATGTCTTGCCTGGGTGTAGATGAACACTTGAGGTTGTTAGTGCTGAACATGAATCTGAAAAATAAAAAAATAAAAATAACAGCTGGATTCCATCCATCTACTAAAGAGCTACCAAAACAAATATAATTTCTGTTGTGAAAACACACACGGTCTCTAATTCTAACTATTCCGATCTTAAAGTGGACTGATCCTAAAGTTTACTACTATTGCTGCAGTTGCATTACTAGAATCAGGCTTTCTTTACCAGTTTTTTTTAAGGAGGATTTGAGTCATGGGGTTCACACATTGCTGTATACAGGTACAAAACATGACAAATCGGCTAAAATCTTGAATTCAAATGTTATATTTGTGCTGTAACAAACACTTTAAATTGTAGATTAAATGGTTTGATATTAGGGTCTTGTCAGTTTGCAGGGTTCTGCTTTAGAAAACAAAATCTTCCAGTGTTTCCAACACCAGTGTTCTACAGATGCACTGCACCCTGCTAATCCACATCTCCACAAAGCTTCATTTTGGATTGAGCGCAAAAATATTATTTTACTGCCCTGGATTTGACAATGTTTCCTTGCGACACACATTTCAGGTTTTGGACTTTGGCTGTGTTCCACAGTGTTTTATGGTCTTCCCACACTAACTTCTGTGGACTCTGATGCACATATTTGCTTTCATTGAGCAAGAGCCCACTACTGGTGGAAAATCTAATTGTTTCTAAATAGAAAATCCCTAAGCTTATTTATTATTTACAAATTTTCCATATGAATTTGTTGTACATATGCCATTCAAGAGGAATGCTTGGTCTGTTGGGGAATAAGAATACAATGATAAAATAATAATGATAATACAATTAACTGTGGCAATCTAAAACAAAAAGCAATCTTAAGGTAACAGTCATTTTTTCTAACATTATCAATCAAAACATAAATAACGCTCGAGTTCTTTTCTCGCCAGTGGAAAAACTGACAATTCCCCCTCAAAAACTGCTACCTTGTGTGACATCTGTGTCCTAAGGTGTGACAGGCCAAAGTGTCACACCGAGGGACATTTCCTGTCACACCAAAGGACATTTGAGCTTTTTGTGGCATGTTAATAACTATGGTAATGCTAGCTGAACTGTCATTAGCAATTGGCATGATACATTTGCATAATATTACATAGTCCTGCTGTTAAAAATACAAATTTAAATTAAAAAAATATATTTAGGGGCGTCACACCAAAGGACAAAAAAAAACTTAACAACTTCAGTGGTCTGAAAACATAGTTAAATATTTGAACAATTCTGAGAGAAATAATTACTATGTGCACTGCTCATGGGCTTCATAGGGGTCTTCAGTCACATGACCTTGAATGGGGTCTTTCTACTAAATGTAGTTGTCTATTATATTGCCCAACATAATATCAGGTAACGTAACACCAAAGGACAATTTTTTCTGTGACAAACTTTATGAAATGCCCATACATTTAGAAATGTATGTATAGGAAAATGATGGGCCACTTAGTGAAATAGACACCTGCACAATTATGGGTAATATTTATGAAAAAAATTTGTAGGACGATTTTGAGATTTGGCTCAAAGTTGTAAAAAAAAAAAAAAAAGTAACTCTGGTATTAAAACAATAAATTCATGTAAAACAAGAAAATGCTTAACCATTTACAGTATTCTAAATGATGAAAATGTGAAATTAATTATTTTTTATCTTCTGTGACGGTGAAAAAGCCACGTCACGTCAACTACCCATCTATATACACATATACATATATATATACACACACATATACATACACACATATATATATATATGTGTGTGTGTGTGTGTGTACGTATATAAACTGAGCAAAAAAAGAAACGTCCTCTGACTTTCAACTGTTTTTTCTTTCAGTAAACTTAATGTGTGTAAATATTTGTATGAACACTAAAAGAGTCAACACAATAAGACATAAACTAAAAATGTTTCACAGACATGTGACTAACAGAAAGAGAATAATCTGTCCCTGAATGAAGGGAGGCTCAAAATCAAAAGTACCAGTCAGTATCTGGTGTGGCCACCAGCTGCTTGAAGTACTGCAGTGCATCTCCTCCTCATGGACTGGACAAGATTTGTCAGTTCTTGCTGTGAGATGTTACCCCACTCTTCCACCAAGGCACTTGCAAGTTCCTGGACATTTCTGGGGGGAATGGCCCTAGCCCTCACCCTGCGATCCAACAGGTCCCAGACGTGCTCATTGGGATTGAGATCCGGGCTCTTCGCTGGCCATGGCAGAACACTGACATTGCTGTCATGCAGAAACTCACTCACAGAACGAGCAGTATGGCTGGTGGCATTGTCCTGCTGGAGGATCATGTCCGGATGAGCATGCATAAAGGGTACCACATGAGGGAGGAGGATGTCTTCCCTGTACCGCAAGGCATTGAGATTGCCTGCAATGACAACAAGCTCAGTCCGATGGTGATGTGACATACCGCCCCAGACCATGACGGACCCCCCACCTCCAAATCGATCCCGCTCCAGAGTACAGGCCTCGGTGTAACACTCATTCCTTCGACGATAAACACGAATCCGTCCATCACCCCTGGTGAGACAAAACCGTGACTCATCAGTGAAGAGCACTTTTTGCCATTCCTGTCTGGTCCAGCGAAGGTGGGTGTGTGCCCATAGGCGGCGTTGTTGCTGATGATGTCTGGTAAGGACCTGCCTTACAACAGGCCTACAAGCCCTCAGTCCAGCCTCTCTCAGCCTATTGCGGACAGTCTGAGCACTGATGGAGGGATTGTGTGTTCCTGGTGTGACTCGGGCAGTTGTTGTGGCCATCCTGTACCTGTCACGCAGGTGTGATATTCGGATATACCGATCCTGTGCAGGTGTTGTTACACGTGGTCTTCCACTGCGAGGATGATCAGCTGTCCTTCCTGTCTCCCTGTAGCGCTGTCGTAGGCGTCTCACAGTGCGGACATGGCAATTTATTGCCCTGGCCACATCAGCAGTCCTCATGCCTCCCTACAGCATGCCTAATGCATGTTCACGCAGATGAGCAGGGACCCTGGGCATCTTTCTTAGGGTGTTTTTCACAGTCGGTAGACAAGTCTCTTTAGTGTCCTGCGTTTTTAGAACTGTGACCTTAAGTGCGTACTCTCTGTAAGCTGTAAAGGTCTTAATGACCATTCCACAGGTGCATGTTAATTAATTGATTATGGTAACTTGAACATGCATGGAAAACATTGTTTAAACCCTTTACAATGAAGATCTGTAAAGTTATTTGGATTTTTATAACATTATTGTTGAAATACACAGTCCTGAAAAAGGGACGTTTCTTTTTTTGCTGAGTTTATATGTATATATGCATATATATATATATATATATGCATATATATATATATATATATATATATATATATATATATATATATATTACAAATATTACAATTAAGAAAACTTTCTCAACAAACAAAACAAACAAGAAATTTCTTTTTCACCTAAGCTTTAATGATGCATTTGGGTTGGTTGCACTTTTTGCATTTGAATTCTTGACATGAAAAGGGGGGATAAGAGTATGAAAAAAAATGTGCCATGAACATAAGCAGCCATGTGTTCTTTCACTTTCTATTGGACATTTGAGTAGGTGAACCAAAATAAAAATCCTTCTCCGTTCATTCATAACTCGTTTGTGTTAAAGTGAAACCAATGGTCTTGTATCTGCTCTCAAAAATGTCTGTCCAATCAGTAACAAACTACACACAGTAACAACCAAGTTATTTCAGGGGTGAGGCTTGGTTACTGAAAAGACTGCATCAAAATGGTAAGAACACATGATGCAGCACTCAAACCAGATGGATCCAAGGTAGAAATCACACATTACATCAAAGAATGCACAGCCTACATTAAAAAAACTGAGATACAAAACCAGTGTCCATCCTTGTTCAAGCTGCCACCACTGTGAAGTTCGGTAGCAGTACACACAATGGTAAACATCCTAGCTCATTTCTTAAGCCTTGCATTGTTTCACACCTATATTGCAGGTATGCAAAAGACAATCATCCTCTTACACACTCAAACTATATTTACATATACATCTTTATCTCTGCCAGTCTTTTCCACCTCTCTCTCTTTCTCAAAAAAAAAAAGTGTAAAGTCCACATGTCACTTTCCTATGTTGTTCTTCTTCTTCAGAGTTCAGTCTGTATCTCAGTCGTCAGTTGTCTCCAGAACACTCTGACTCAGAGCCAAGTCCCAGTAGTGTTCGGTGCCATGCTTCTTAAAATGTTCCCTAGCCATGTTTTCCGTAGGACACTGCTTAAATTTAACCTCCCCGTAGCTACGTTCCTTGGCTGTACCCTGAGGAATAATATATATAAGTACACAAAGAATTAATAAGAAAAAGGAAAGAAAAACTTAATATTTATTTCATATCACAATGTCTACAGCATTAAAAATCATTATTTTTGCCATTTATTGCTGTAAAGCTGCTTTGAAACAATCTATATTGTATGAAGCTATATAAATAAAGGTGATTAGAGACCTGAGTGAAACACCATTTGTAATAGAAATAATCTATTTTTGCTGAGTAATGATATTAATGCATAATTTTTGGTAAATGTTACGTTTAATGACATATGAAACGGGTGTGCATTTACCTCCCAAACCAAGGTGCATTTATTATTCTTCCTGGAACCCTCATCATCTGAATCTTGAGGTTCTAAAAAAAGAAAAAGCATGGAAGGTCAAAGGTCAGCTCCAAATAAAACAGCTAATATCCACAGCTAATAAAAGACAGACCATAAATGTTTAGTCTTCAGTCACTCCTATTTCCACTTACCATCTCTCTTGGAATTCGGCTCATCCCATTTAATCCTACTCAGCATCAGTCGTTTAAACTTCTTCTGTGACTTGGGTCCTACAGGGAGGAAGGAGTCAAGTAAAGATAAATAATGATCATGAAAAAAAGAATAATAATAAAAATAAAACACATCTGTGAAGATAATCTATAGAGATTTCCATAGCACATTCACCAACCTCCCTCCACTACTACAATGTTGAGGTCTCTGTGCAGTACTACAGTGCCAGTAAGGTACAATTGGTTTGCATTGGCCTCCACCTTAAACTTCTTGGCTGGGTTATACAGATTTCGGATTCTGCAAGCAAATCAGATAAACCACTTGATTAAACAACAGAATATAAACGGTCCATGCTATATGCATGTTGTTGTGTGCAAGCAGCAAGAACAATGCAATTAAAAGTTGACAAAGCTTAAAGCTGAAATCTTGAGAGCAAACAGAAAGAATCTATATTGAATGTGAAGAAAAAGTACAAATTTGGACTGTGATACAATAGGCCTTAGTCAAGTAGCACCATATTTAATTGTTTGGCAAGAATGAAAACGAGGGGGGTATCACGTGACCCATTGACAGAAATGGCAACTTGAGACCTAAACCTTGCCTACTCAGCACCGAAAAAAATCATCCGTTCAAGTTATAGCTTCGGTATAATTTGATAATACCTGCTCCCTGAGTTCATTTACCAGCGTGTGATGGCTAAACGACAGCTTTTACCGTCTTGGCGAGCTAGGTCTCGGTGCGGTTCGCTTCAGCATGGTTTGCTTTTCCACTGCAGTTAAAAATCTGAACGCAAGATTTTAGCCGATTAGTCATGTTTTGTACCTGTACACAGCAATGTGAACTCCATGACTCAAATCCTCCTTAAGTTTCTTCACCTTCTTCTCTTTCCTTTGTTCTGTTGTGAGTTTGCGTGCTGCATTTGCCTCCTCATGGGCCCTAAGAATACACAATAAAACATCATTCTATACAAATCAAACATGAAAGAACAAAGGCCTGTATTTCAAAGAGTTAAAATTTCATTTTTTAAATTTAAATCATTTTAGAACTTATTTTCCAAAGCCAAGCATGCAAAATGTGCACATTTGGATTCATGACGGGTGAGAGAAATGCTCAAGTTTGTTTGTATAGCGCATTTCATTTATTTGTTTTATACATTCATTCCTGATCTGAATACACTTAAATATAAATGATTTGTTGTGGAGTGAGGGAAACTAAAGTACATGTTAATAATGATTGTAAATGTGCCATTTTGAGCAGTTGGCTTTGATACCAATCCTTTGTGCTTGTAAAACCACTCACTTCTGCCTCTTGGCCATTTGTGCTCTAACATGAGCCTCCACTTTAGTGGGGTCCTGCACAGCTTCCGTCCCCAAAACCCTCATCAGATTAGAGATCCGCACTGCACACAAACATTAACGCATGAAGATTGCATACACAGAAAAAAGTACAGAGCAGTAATCTAGTGGTTACTTTGTAGAAGCTAAAATATACTGGGTTCATACACATTTTTACTAATAAATTCATGACTTTTGAGGTAATATTCATGACCTAATGTTCCATGAAAGTCTATTCATACATGTAAAATAAGAATAAAAATCCATGTTGAAATTTATTAGTATATCTTAACTAAAATGAATGACTTAATACGATTTGTTTTAATAATAGGTAGAATGGCATGTGTGGGGTGAATGTACTGATTCAATATACTGACAAGTGTTTTGGTGTAGACAACCAATGTGGTGTATGGGGACACTCGCCAAGTTTTTGGCAATTTTAGTGCAATAAGCCACAAAAAAGAACTCAATTCAACAGAACTCAAGGGGTGCTTCTCAATATTCCTCCTCGTCTCCTCGCTCCTCCGTCCTCCCTCCTATGACCCGGAAACCGATCGAGCTCAGCCATCTTGAAGGACATCTTAATTCTCTAATTGCACCGTGAGGAGTCGAGGATCGAGGAGTGAGGAGGCTTCCTGAGGAGTCATAAGCGAGGATACACAGGTGCATCCTACGCGGAACTGTTATATTGACTAAACATGACGCACGTGCAAATTCTCCTCCCCCTTCACATCGGTCACAATCATTTTAATTTATACTTTACCTTTGCAGTTTATATAAACCACACATCTCAGATATTTCAACAGTATAGCCTATCTTTATTATTATTTATTATGAATTTATTAAATAACCAAACTTCAACAACATAAGGGCAGATCCTTTTAGCGCTGCTGATGACACTGTGGAGTGACGCTCGAGTGATCAAGTATTCCAATGTATATAAAAAAGCTTTTATTCGATTCCTCGGTCCTCCTTTCCTTTCCTCGCTTCCTTCCCCCGCGTCCTACAGGGGGTGGAGCTGAGACGCAAGGAAAGGAAGCAAGGAAAGGAAACGAGGATGCACAGATAAGAAATGAGAAGCACCCAAGTTGTTTGTGAGGCGGCTTTACGTGTATGCGTAAACATGGCTGAGAGTGCACAGAAAAACGCCTCACAGAGTGCACGAGTACATAATGGTGTAAAATCGCTTAAATGTTTAAATTGCAAAGACTTAAAGACATGAAAATCTCAGCATGCAGCTCGCTTGTAGTGCAGACACAATGTGCTAAATTGTGAAGCCATTTGTGCATCAGATAGACACAACGTGGTATGGATGAATCACTGACACGGTTTTAAATGACTGATTTGATAAGATATTCTGAACGTGTGGATTAATTTACTGATCTAACCAACAAGTTATAGTGAATTTCCCACATTACAAGACCGAAACATGTGGAAATGAGTAAATCTATGTGCAATACCCGCACCAACATTCAGACCCTAATTAAACATATAGGCTATTATATACTGAACAAATTATAAATGCAACACTTTTGCTTTTACCCCCATTTTTCATGAGCTAAATTCAAAGATCTGAGACTTTTTCTATGTACATAAAAGGCCAATATTCCTCAAATATAGTTCACAAATCTAAATCTGTTAGGCTGCATTTACACTGCAGGTCTTGATGCCTAAATCCGATTTTCTGGCTATATCCGATTTTTTTGACGACCTGCTTACATCATCTTTTAAAAGTGACCCATATCCAATTTTTGCATTTACACTATACACTGCTGAAACTACCAAATGCAGACGTTCTGACCCGGGAAATTAAGTAAAACAGCATGAAATTCAATGGATGCAGATGCGAATAAAATTATCCAGATAAAATTTCTTTCCACAATATTTTGACAAGTCATCAAAATATTGGTCTCGTACAGCGGAGAAAAAAAGAGGAGAGGCACTGTAGCCACAAGCACTTAAAACGATGCCTCATATATCTCATGAAATGTCTTCAAATACGGATTTATTTCTGTAACAACCCTGCATTTTTGCCTGCACTCTTCGTCCCAAACACTCAAAAGACATGAAACCTCCGCATTGCCCCACTGTGTGTGTGTCCTTTCTTCAATCGCGCGGCTCGCGCCTACAATCGTGCAGTTTTTAATGACGCACGACTCGCATTTACTGGGGAATATCCGATTTGTCTGCTTACATGGCACACGCAAATGCACGCATCCGATTCATATCCGATTTATTACCACATATGAATGAGGCCTGAATCCGATCTGAGAAAATCGGAATCCATGCGTTTTTTTCCTGCTGACACATTCACCGCTCATATCCGATCTGTGCCACATGAGAGGAAAAAAAAATCGGATTTGGGTCACTTGAACCATGCAGTGTAAACAAGGCCTTAGTGAGCACTTCTTTGACGAGATAATCTCACAGGTGAGGCATATCAAGATGCTCAATAAACAGCATGATTATTGCACAGGTGTGCCTTAGGCTGGCCATAATAAAAGGCCACTCTAAAATGTGCAGTTTAAAAAAAAAGTGTCAAAATCTGGCGTGACCACCATTTGCCTCACGCAGTGCAACACATCTCCTTCGCATAGGTTCAGGTTGTTGATTATGGCCTGTGAAATGTTGGTCCATTCCTCTTCAATTGCTCTACGAAGTTGATGGATATTGGCAGGACCTGGAACAAGCTGTTGTATACGCCGATCCAGAGCATCCCAATCATGCTCAATGGGTGACATGCGAGTATGCTTGCAACATCAGGCTTTGCATTATCATGCTGCAACCTGAGGTGGTGGCCGTGGATGAATGGCACAAAAATGGGCCTCAAGATCTTGTTGCGGTATCTCTGTACATTAAACATGCCATCAATAAAATGCATCTGTGTTCGTTGTCCATAACATACACCTGCCCATTCCATAACCCCACCGCCACCATGGGCCACTCGATCCACAACGTTGACATCAGCAAACCGCTCACCCACACGACGCCATACATCCATACATCTGCTCTGTACAGCGAAAACTGGGACTCATCCGTGAAGAGAACACTTCTCAAAAGTGCCAGACGCCATTGAATGTGAGTATTTGCTCACTCAAGTCGGTTACGACGAAGAACTGATGATTTCAGGTCGAGACCCCGATGAGGACGACAACCATGCAGATGAGCTTCCCTGAGATGGTTTCTGACAGTTTGTGCAGAAATTTAGTTATGCAAAGCGATTGTTGCAGCAGCTGTCCGGGTGGCTAGTCTCAGACGATCTTAAGAGGTGAAGATGCTGGAGGTCCTGGGCTGGTGTGGTTAAGTAGTCTGCGGTTGTGAGGCCGGTTGGATGTACGCCAAATTCTCTGAAACACCTTTGGAGACGGCTTATTGTAGAGAAATGAAGATTTAATTCACGGGCAACTGTGATGGACATTCCTGCAGTCAAAATACCAATTACACGCTCCCTCAAAACTTGCAACATCTGTGGAATTGCGCTGTGTGATAAAACTGTAAATAGAGTGGCCTTTTATTGTGGCCAGCCTAAAGCCAAGTTCACACTACAGGATTTTAAGCCCGATTTATGCCCGATTTGCAAATCGTTGAGCTCGCCGACAGGTCAGGGTGTTATCGCGTGCAAATCGCAGGGGATTAGCGGGCGATGAACGCTCGCCAATCTGTTAGTAATATTAAAGAGCCAACAACGCAGCGAAGACACTCGCAGATGCGTCGCCGAGCCCAGAAAAGTATCTAGCATGCTAGATTTCCAGAGCCGTCACGCGACTCAACCTCAGTGATGTCATGAATACAGCCAATCATAGCAACGCATGGGTTGAAGTCACCGGGTAAATCTTATGTTTTCTTTTTTTTTTTTGCTTTTTTTCTCCTCAGAGCAAATCATCACGCAAACAGTTTGAAGCACTAGTTTCTGTCTGAAGTCCATATTCACGTGTTGTGTTCTCTTCTTCGCTGGGTATTGGCGCACGTGCTGTTTCGCATCATTTCTGTTTAGTTTTATTGCGTGTTTTTTCGTGACAAAACGTGGTTTGTAGACAAGATAGAATCGTTGGGTGACAGAGTTGTCATCAACTCGTTATTTATTTGATTATTTTCAGGATATAGACCGTACCATAGTACTGAAACAGCTCTCATTAGAGTCACAAATGATTTGCTCTTATCATCCGATCGAGGTTGTATCTCTATTTAGTGCATCGTCAGCTCGTGTAGTGAGTTACCTCCTGTTGTGGATCAATCACGTTGTATCGTGTGGTGTGAACAGCTCAACTACTTGAACACCCCTGATTTCACTGAGAGCAAGTCATGTAGTGTGAAGCACACAGTTCAGCCCAACGTTTTAAAATCATGTAGTGTGAACAAGGCTTAAGGCACACCTGTGCAATAGACCAACGCCACTTTTGCGTCATCGAAGGGTAACGCCCCCTTTTGGGGGAAAACACCTCTATACTGTCTATGGGAAAACATACGGATTCCCATGAGAACAGAACTCGCACTAGATCTGCAAAGTTTCTTGATAGCAAAAATGGCACAAACTTAAAGAAGCTAACGTTACTGAATACGGGGTTACAGAGGTGTCCCTTTGAAATGGTCGAAAACTGGATTAATGACCCCACACAGCGGCCAAATATGGACTATTCAGACATCTAACGATACCACTATCTCGTGGAATCACCAAGTAAGTAGCCTTTTTTATTTATTTATTTATCATTTACACACTCACAGTAGCCTATGACAAACTACTAGACGATGAGGCCATGTCACTTGGATCATATTTAACTTGATTTACGCTATTGACAGTTTTGTTGTCGACTAGCTATTAGAAAGACTAAGCTGTTATATAGCAGCTAACGTTACCTTATTAGACTATGTCAATAGCTTAAATCAAGTTAAATATTATCCATTCATCGTCTAGTTTGTCATACTGTGAGTGTTAATGAAAAAAAAAGGCTACTTACTTGGCGATTCCACGAGATAGTGGTATCGTTAGATGTCTGAATAGTCCATATTTGGCCGCTGTGTGGGGTCATTAATCCAGTTTTCGACCATTTCAAAGGGACACCTCTGTAACCCCGTATTCAGTAACGTTAGCTTCTTTAAGTTTGTGCCATTTTTGCTATCAAGAAACTTTGCAGATCTAGTGCGAGTTCTGTTCTCATGGGAATCCGTTTGTTTTCCCATAGACAGTATAGAGGTGTTTTCCCCCAAAAGGGGGCGTTACCCTTCGATGACGCAAAAGTGGCGTTGGTCTATAATCATGCTGTGTCTAATCAGCATCTTGATAGGCCACACCTGTGAGGTGGATGGATTATCTCAGTAAAGGAGAAGTGGTAACCAACAGATTTAGACAGATTTGTGAACAATACTTGAGACAGGCCTTTTGTTTACGTAGAAAAAATCTTAGATCTTTTGAGTTTAGCTCATTAGCTCAGTGTATTAAACGTCTTTTTAAAAACGTATTCCAAAACTTTTCAAAGCCTGGAAATAGGCATTTTAAAATTAAATGATTTCTCATGACTGTACAAACTCTCTATATATACCCAAGTGTTCATGAATTATGATGTGAACAACCTTTAATAGAAACATTCTGGTTGTTTGACATATTAAACATTTAAATCTGGCTGGTGATGTACCTTTGGGTTCAGGTGGCGGCATAAGACCCAATCGGACCTTTTCCTGCACCTCTTTCTGGCCTTCTCTACGTGTCTGTCTCCTCAACTTCTTTTGTTCTTTCTTAGTCAAATACACACCCAGAGTCACTGGCTTATCTGTATCCACTTAGAAAGAGAAGCAAAAAAAGAAAGACAGAAATAGAAACATTAAAAGGTTAGACCAAATATCTGGATCAATGGGTCTTTTGAAATTCAACCAGTTTCTATCTGCAGAAGGTTTTGATGTTTAATGCATGCATGAATACCTGGAGGGGCCATCTGAATAGGGTGTTCAAGTAGGTTGGTGACTCCATGCAATTCAACCTCATCTAAGTTTGTAGACGCAGTTCTGAGAAAAAGAACAGATCTTTCACTCATTTAAGTTATTAATTATCAAAATGAACTGCCAGATTATATGGAAAGACAGCCTTAATTCTTCATAATGTCAATACGACTTCGGAACGATAATTCCCCCCCCCCCTGAATCTGTCTTGTATATTTTATAATTTTCTGTAGCAGATATGAAAGCTATTGACTCTTACAATTCTATGTGGGAAGGCAAGATGTAGGAGTCCCACCACTCTATACGAGGAATCTCGCCTTCTCCCATCTCTTTCTTGGGGGCAATAAGAGCAAGTTTAGTGGAGGCCTGTATGCCTGTCTTCTTGGCAGCCTGAGCAATCTCCATCTGTAGCTTCTCCAGCTGAGCCTGAGGACAGGAAATAACATTATTTATCATCTATTCACCTTTGGCTAAGCCACGCCCTAGAATGTAGATTGACCAATCACAGCGCAGCCAAGAACGAGCTCCCACAGAGGTCGGACACTTTTTCACAGCGCTCCATTGACTTTCAACACAGGCGTCTCATATTTTTGGTCTCGGCAGGCTATTACCGTCGTAGTTTTATCCAAAATATGGTTAAACATTGTGCCCCGGGCATTTGTAAAACAGATACGCGTTTCCCAGAGAGGTTGGAGGGGGGTGTCCGTTTTTTCCCCCCCATCACAAAACGGAAGTAAAATCCTGACAAGTGTCGACTTTGAAAACTGTGTGGATGTCCTCAGTCAGCTAAACCCTATAGAAGTTATACTAGTTAACGTTAGACCGTTTAATAATGTTTTAGGTTATGATTTCGGTTCTCATACAGGTTGTTGATTCGCTAGCACACACTGCTTTGTAATAACGATTATAGAAGTGAATAGAGACCTACCCAGCTTTGCATGAACAGTGTTGCTCCCTGATATTGTTAGTCCCAGCCTCCGTCTCGATTAGCAGGATCTGCGGTGGTTCTTATTTTGACTGTGACCGGTAACGTTATGCTTTTGCCTCTATTTTGGATGCCTTGTTGTTTCTTGCGTTTCATCTGTATGTCTTGAATATACCCGTCGAATGCATATTGCAACCGCTTTTGCCTACTTCTATCGGACACTTTATTTGCTGCTTTTAGTGCTTTATAAAAGTTTGATAACATTTCAGCAGGAAGAGCTGTTACAGCATAAGCCATGCAGAGCGCAGATGAAGTTTGACGGATGTAGCAACAGTAACTAAGGGGGGCAGGGCTTAGCCAAAGGTGAATTATTGAGCTACGTTTTTTTTTTTTTTTTCCAACTCAAATTTTTTATCTATGATTTTTTTTTGTCAAAAATAAAAAAAGGGATACTGTTGCCCACCTTGGTCCGAATACGCTGGGCGATCTTCTCAAAGCGCCCCTGTTCATGGAACCTAAAGCCTTTCTTGGCTCTCTGTGCAGGTGTAAGGGCCACACGTGAGTCGAAGTAAGACGTTGATTCAAGGTCATCGCTGGGTTTTTCCTTTAACTGCTGCCGAAACTGTTCCCTCTTCACTGCTCTGATGTTTGCTAGAGACAGAAGGGAAAAAAAGAAAACATTAGGAAATATATATTTCGAAACAACAAAATGCGAGATTCATATTTCTGTAGTAGTGTGTGGTACCTTTTAGAGTGGGCATACGATGTGTGAGCTCAACTTCTTTCCCACTGGCATCAACAGTTCGTCCAAGCTCATCCAGAATGAGGGGAGTTGGCTTTGTAATCTCACGAGGCTCCACTTTACTATAAGCAAATACGAGAAAACTTTTAACCTCCTTAACATGAAAACACATTGCAATTTAATAAAAATGTTCCTAGGAAACATGAAGCCTTTTCACAATATTCTTTATTATGTACATGAAAGATAGTAATTTCGACATGTTTACAACACTCACGGTGGTGCGATGCCCATGGCATGCAGGTTGGCCAAGGCTACCAGGTTATGTGGCCCTGTGTTGCCCAAAGCACCCAGAATTCCTGGTTTCATGGCCAGTGTGGATTGGATCTTGGCCTGCAGCTCAGCTGCCTTGCGGGCTTTCTCTATAGCGTCATTCATGAAGTTAGCAGCCTGAGAGGGAGCGATGGACTGCGTGGCACCCCCCGCTGGGAGGTTGGAACGTGTAGAACTAGAGTCCGTCTGAGATTGAGTCATTCTAGGCTATAGGAGAAAGAACCAAATTTGGTATCCATTTTTAAAGCTTAGATGACAAAAATGACAGACAATTAGGGACCAAAAATAACAACATAAGAGATAACAACATTGCAACTCTGTACCAGTTATAACATGACATTTAATATAAACATTAAAGTTAAGGGCTACACTTGATTATTTTGATTATTGATTAATGTGTCAATTGTCTTCAATAAATCGTTAGAGAAAAATAAATAGTAATTTATTATTAAAAATGTATAATTGCTGATCGCTTATAATTGCTGATTGATTTTTTAAGTTAAAACCTCCACAGAACTGGAGCACATCTCATCATAAATTTTGCTAATTTAAATAATAGTATGTGTGTGTGTGTATATATACATTGCGCGACGTAAGGGTGACGTGATAAAAGAACGGTTCTCTGGTTCTAGTCCAGCAAAGAGTTGGTGCCACTTTGGAACCAATTTTCCTGGCCGAGAACCAGTTCTTTGGCTGTTGAAACACAAAGAACTGGTTTGCGAGTACGCACCGGCTCCAAACCGGCTCTCAAAATGCTTTGGTGGAAAAGGGGCAATAGTGTACCTTTAAAGTAAAGACTACAGTTAATAAACTATGAATTAACTGTGAACTAATAGCTAGCAAATGATTTATAAGCACTTTGTTACTGTACACATTTATTAGTTACAGGTAAAATTTTAAACCTACATTTAACTTCTAACAAAAAATATTTTATTGTGCATATATTATATTGTGAAAAACAAACTTACCTGTGATTAATTTATCAACAATCATAAATGAAGTGAACAATAAATGCAAGGTATTTCTATGATTCCTTAGAGTTAGGGCTGGGCAGTATATCGAGTTTGTACGATATATATCGATATATTATTTTTTTAAACGATATGGAATGAGGCAATATTGTTTATATCGATAAAGAAGTTTGATATGAGCACATCTGAAAAATAGTAGAGGTCACAGTGTGAGTTGCTGTAATGAAAGTAGCTACATAGTAGGCTACAATTTGTCCTAAACATGACACAAGCTTATATTAAGGGCTTCAAAATAACTGGTAAGATATAGTTAAGTTTAAAGCAGCTTGTGCAGTCAGATGCTCTGACAGATACTGTTGCTGACTGACAGATAAATACTTGTGCTGTTTAATGTGTTTGGGATGTGGTGCTTTCCTCAGTGCTAAACTAAAATTTCGCAGGTATATTCTCCATCTGTAAATGCTAGAAAGTAAAACAAATGTCCATTTCACTGTCAGCAGAGGACGAGCTTCTGCAAATTAATCTCCAATCTCCGCTAAAATTCAAGCTTCCGTGAACGAGCGCCGCTGTCAAAAAGACAGAGCACAATAGAATAGTATATGTACTATAATATGCAACAATTCTGACTAAAATAAACATTGCTAAAATATTTCTTGTTGTGCCATTTGTGGAATTTTAAACATACAAGTATATTTTTATGAAAGTGACCATTATAATGGGGTAATCAAATGCAGGCTAATATAATGTTTTTGTTTTTATTTTCACTTTTAGTTTAGCCTTTAGTCAATTTAAAAACAAAATATTTTTGCACATAATGTATTGCATAGCCTATATTACATTAACTATATTTGTTTCCATATCCTTCAATATCAACATTTGAAGGATAAAATCAAAGTTCAAAGTATCAAAGTTTGTAGGATATCATTGGGCAGAATATGAAATATATATATATATATATATTTTTTTAAATATAAAGATTTTCTTTATCTAAATAGAAAAATTTAGAAAGTACCGAGATATATATTGTATATCGCCATTTAAACAAAAAATACTGAGATATGATTTTTTTTTAGCCATATCGCCCAGCCCTACTTAGAGTACTTTTGAACACACAGGTAGTACAGGGCCATTGCTGTAAATAGGTGTTTGGTATTTTCTATTACCTGTGAGACAGGAGCCACAATACTAAGCTGTTTCTTTCTCTCCTCAATCTGCCGTGTGGCTGCTTCCATCATTTGCTTTATCTGAAAATAGAGTATCACAGATAGTATTTACACTTGAAACAGGCAGTCCATCAAAAATATTAAATTATGAGCAATTATGTAGTGTCCTCTAAAAAAAAAGCGGTTAACTTTCATCCTTGTACAGCACTAAGGAACATCTGTTTTACCCAAGTGCTTACAAGTCATTACATGTTCTAAATATTGCAGTAATCATACGTCATCCCATTACTCATTACATTAAATTGTCAACATTTTATTAAAGTGAACCTGTATGTGCTCCATTGGATACCTCTGTCTAGTGTCTTCTTTTACTGATGGTGTGTGTTACCTGCATCTTGGTAAGCATGCCGGGACTCTCTGTAGGGGGTCCAGGTAAAACAGCTGGTTCATCCACCTCCTCAAAGCGAGGTACTCTCTTCTTCTTTACCCCTGTATCCACACTGTGTCCATCCTTTACTCCTTCCACCTCATCTCCAAACACTTCCTAAACAAAGGACAGAGAGGAAAAATAAAACAAATGAAAAAAGAAGACATTGTTAGAAAAACTTTACGTAAACATAACTTTTTCCTTATATTAAATGTCAGTTTCATAAAACAATCACTCAAAATTGATTCAGAACAGACTTTATTTCCTTAATAAATGTTCATTCTTGCTCAGACATTGGAGGTACAGAAAACTCTACCTTTAGTTCCCTTTTGCGGTTCTTCTCTCCAGCTCCTTTATTGCCACGGGAGTTTTTGCTTTCCTCAAGAGCTTCAAACAGACGCTCAACAAAGCTGCTTGCTGAATCATCAAGAAACGGTCTTAGTTGGTCTAAAAGAAGATAGGGATTGATCTTCATTAATAAATAGTCTCATGGAATTATCACTGCCGTATCAGCCGTATCAGTATCAGCCGCATAATAAAATTCTCTAACATCCGCTCTAAAATTATGAATAATTCTTCATAAACCAGTGCTGCCATTGATGTCATTTACACTGGATGTGATAAAGCAACCGCAGCAAATCCATTTGTTCTTTGTGTAAGAAGTAGCATGAGCGCATGAAGTACTAGGCCTTCAATATTTTCAATGGTGTTGCTATAGCTTCAGATGGAAAAATAAATAAAAAGAATGCAGTGCGAATGATTAGGTGAATAGCAAAGAACAGCAAGGTCAACAAAAACAACTAGAGAGTGTCTATGTGTGTGTGTGTGTGTGTGTGTGTGTGTGTATTAAGGGTGGAACGGTACATGTATTCGTATTGAACCAAAACGGTACGGGCGTCACGGTTCGGTGCACGAATTTAAACAGAGAATACACATTATAAAAATAAATAAAACTCGCGTGCATATTAATTAATGTAATGCGGAACTACTGTTAGATACGCGGGTTCTTAGGGACACATAATCTGTACCATCGGCTAGCTCTGAACCGTCTATGCTCTGAACGCGCGTTATTTCAAACGCCCGTTCAAACGTTGGCTTTATATGCGCATCCTCGTTTTGGACAAGCGTCGAACTAGTCGCGATAGACGCGAATTTGGCGCTCTTCGCGTTTGGTGTGACCGCATAATGGACAGGCTGCGATGTCAAGATGCGTGTGTGTGAGAGTGAGTGTGAGAGAGAGACGCAATAGAATAGTGGAAACAAAAACTGTCCTTATATTTGTGTACATTCCCAATAAAACACAACATTGTGTTTGTCACACTGTAAACTCTTAACAAACTGTAACCTACAACTGTCACCCAACCAAAATCACACACACACACTGTTTTAAAAGCAAAACATATTTATCCAACTCCATTTCAAAACTGTCTGTGGGTCCCATCTTTTGGACATTCGTCATATTGCATTGTTTTTAATTTCTGGTCCTCGGAGCACTAATCTTACACATTCTACATTGATTAAAAAAGAAAATCGAATGTGTTTTTAATGGTAGAACTATTTCATACAGAAATCAATTATTCATAATTCAGATGAGAATAATGTTACATTGTTAATTAATAATGTTAATTAAAATTAAGGGAAACAAATATAATGATCTGAAATTTAGCAAAATAATTTTTAATTAATTCAAAATAATTTTAAATTAATTCAGGAACAATTACTAAACATATCGCAAGGTCTTTTTGTCTTTTTATTCATTTAATTAATAAACTAATTATATATAACTATTGTCAGTGCACTACAAATTAACTGGTTCTATGCCTTTATTAATAAAACTTATTTAAAAAATACAATTTTTCAAAAAATATTTTAGAAAATGCCTAATATCGGCCGATAATATCGGCCTGCCGATATATAGGTCTGGCTCTAATAGCAGGTACAGATATAACTTATATCAGTACCTGATGAATACATACAAGGTAAACATCTTACCTGTGGTTTTTCTCTTGTCCAGGCCTTTTCCCACACAGTGTAACGCTGCTGTCACCACAGTGGGTTCAGAAAAACCAAGGACCTTCTTTACTGTGCGTTCCACCCATGGCCTCAGCTCATCAACCTCACGCTTGGGGAGAGACATACTGAAGAAATATCTAAAAGACAAACAAACAAAATGTAATATTAATCTTAAAGGAGAAGTCCGGTGCAAAATGAACCATCAACCGTTCTCTGAGATTTGTTTTCATGATAATCGAATGTAATAGTTTTATCTCTAAAAACTGTTTAGCGTATAATGCTAGTATATGGGGGCAAAACATAAGTAAAAATAAATCGCTAGTTTATACCATTTTAACAAGGCTCAAAATAGCCCCACACTAACACAGTAACATAATAAGGGTCCCTACAAAACAAAGCATTGAGAACATTTAATAAGACATTTTACAAAGACATTCCACTTCGTGTATACAGTCAGGAGCCATCTTTGGAAAACGGTCTCAATAAGTCAAACCACGAATGACGTGGCAAGTGAGCTGAACTGTATGAAGTTCAGCCAATTTCTGAACTGTATGAACAGCTTTCGTGGTTCGACTTGTCGAGAGTTTTCCAAAGATGGCTACTGCCTGTATACACAAAGGGGACTGTCTTTATAAAATATATTCTTATTAAACGGTCCGTACACTTATAAAGTTCTCAATGCTTCGTTTTGCATGCAAGGACGCTCATTATGTTACTGTGTTAGTGTGGGACTGTTTTGAGCCTTGTTAGTGGTATTAATTTGCAATTTATTTTTAATTATTATTTGCCCCTATATACTAGTGTTATATGCTAAACAGTTTTAAGAGATAAAACTCTTTATTTTCGATTATCATGAAAACAAATCTCAGAGAACGGCCGCCTAGGTGCCAATGTGTTAGACCAAATGTTCATTTTGTTTAACCCTCAGGTGCTCTTCGTTTCGGAGTCACACTTGTTATATCTTCCCAGTCAAAAGTGACCGGACACCAAAAAATGTAATTTCCTCCATCCCAGTAAAACCAAAGCAATTTATTTTTGTTCTATAATATTTATTCTTTGTAATTTAGAATTTTGAGACAATTTGATTGAATTTATTCATTTTTATGCAATATTTATTGTCTATTTTGCCATGGAAATATATATATATATATATATATATATATATATATATATATATATATTTCTATATATTTTTTTTTTTAAAAAAAATTATGAATGCAGTACTTTTTTTATTATTATTATTTAGAAAGGCTTTTATATGCTGATTGTCTTATTGTTTTTAGTATTCTGTAGCTATTATTGTTGTTCTTTTATGTAGCACTTTGGGATTCTTTGGAATGAAAAGTGCGTTAATAAAATCTATT
Organism: Pimephales promelas; assembly: GCF_016745375.1. Next base: position 5,098,784 of record NW_024121455.1, read on the forward strand.
ATTATTTATTATATTATTTTAGTTTAATATAGAGTCTAGGCCTTCAGAACAAAAATATGTTTTGATGGTGTAATCACTAGATGGCATGTACAGCTCTCTATGGAGAAGCATGTGAATTCCCCAGATGTTTATGAACACATTTTTTTTGTGGATTTGAATATATAGTTGAAACAATCTCAAAAACGATTTTTTATTAAAAAAAAATGTATAAAAAAAATGTAAAAAAAAAAAAAAAAAATTGTGCATTTTTGTGTTTGTCAATTTCCCATTAATTTCCTATGGGGGTCATTTTTGACCAAAGACCACAAGTGTGACTATTTTTTTAAGACCACTTAGCATGCTCAGATCATGACCTCAATTTTTGTGTGTTCATATACATAATGCCATAAAAGTCACCAAGTTTCGTAACATTCTGATGAAGCTGTGATTTTTAAAAATTTAAAACATACTTTTTGTAATCAAAATTTATTGGTGTGTATGTGTATAAAAGTGTGTTTGTATGTGTATGTGTGTGGGTGGGTTTGTCTGTTTTGCACTCTAGATGTTGTAGAGTGTCACCCCTTACTTGTTAGAATCAGTGAAATGTTAACTTACGTGCTGTGCAAGATTCCGTTCAATCGTGTTGCGTTATTGGCCTCAAAAGTTCATTAAAGTGGATCTAAACTTAACTTAAATCTCTCAGAATGTTACCAAAGTAAATGCACTGCAAAAAATATCATACTGTCCAGTTATTGACAGCACAACCAAGTTGCCGTCGTTATATTACAGTAACAACTATAATCGTAGCAACGATAATCAAATGCCGGTAACTGTTAGTTATAAGTAAGTTATGTTAATGTTATTGTGAGTAACGTTAATGTTTTAAAGAAGGGTGTCGGTAGCAAACGAAACGAACACACTTACCTCTAACTTTATTCAGCTGTTTTACAGCGAACTGGCAAGTTTCCTCGGTATCTAAAATGCTCGTCTTTTCTTCCTCCACACCAAATAACTAAAATAAAATGAATCCGGTAGTTGTGTAAATAAGGGGAGGAAAAAGAACTGAAATATTTCTAGACTTTTCTGTTCCCACGGTGTTCGCTGAACGTTTTCCAATGGCGAAACGGAAACGGAAGTTGTTGGTAAATGTTTCCTCCGGAAAGACTATTGATGCCGGCACACTGCTGTCATCTGTCGACCTGGAGCGGAAAATGTCGTTTTTTTGTTCAACATAACCTGCTTAAAATCATAGACAGTAAAATCATAGACAGGCTATGGATGATACTGATATCATTACGTTATTAACCCTTTAATGGCCTAACACGGGAAAAGGGGAAACACATTTCTTTGATGACAATTTAGTTTTTGTTTACTAAAAAAGTGAAAATGCCTATGTTATCATGCTATGATTTTTTTTTTTCAATTTCTGTTCAACAAGGCCTTATATTACATTATATTACATTATAAAATATAGTTATAAAATATAGTTATTGTTTGATAAAAACACAGGCACGTAGTGCAAATGTACACTCTCAACTCTCTGACAGTTTGTTTAATATAAAGCGGGAGATTACCAGATACAGTATTTTGCTCGTGCCCTGTGGGTATTGTAAATATATATATATATATATATATATATATATATATATATATATATTTTTTTTTTTACACAAACAACATACACATCTGCTACAAATGAACACTTAAAGTTTTTTTCTAGGACCTATCATTTTCGTACAGTTGCACTGAAAGTGACAGAAGTGCAAATGTTACAACTTACCCCATATGCGGGGTTAATTGTAACAGACAGAGGGGTTAGTTGTAACACTTGTGTGTAACACACATAATTCAGTACTATTTTATTTGTATAGTTTGATATTGTTTGTGCATCTGTAGATAGATATCCATACATCCATCCCTCACCCAATCATCCTTCTATTGTGGATCAATATCATCGATAGAGACATAGAAAAGGGCTGCACAGTTTTGCAATAAATAATAATAAATAAAATTATAAATATTGTAATTGCAATTAAATTAGATTTGTGTGTGGCAGCTGCATGTACAATTATTATTATTAACAATAATAACAGTAATAATAATACAAATGTGCTTAAAATAAAAATTTAAAGGGTTTATTGCATTAAAAACAGGCCATATTTTTTAATAAATAAACAAGTTATCATTCATAGTACACTTAATTTTAAACATTTTGAATTCCAACATTTTTTGTGAAAGTCCAACAAAGTTAAATGTATACTCAAACCTGAAAAGTTGTGTGGCTCCTTTTTCATTTGATTATCATTGTACAATTTGCAGTTTAGATGTAACACTGTGTTACAACTAACCCCGCTGTTTATTACATATTTTAAGCCTAGGTAACAGTCGCTAGGAATTGCTGACATGTTTCAAAATGGTACTATGTTTGAGCCAACAAGACAGTGATTAAGGCAATTTAAAGTTAGATTTGGAAACGAATACACACAACTCGGAAACCGAAAAAAACCTGTGATGAAAAAATTTACTTGCATGGTGTCAAAACACTCTTTGTCCAGTATCTTCACGAAATATAATCAAAACTTTCCGCAAATTCGCAGGAGATCGTCTTCTGGCAGCGAGAGAAAAAGAGCAGAAAGAAAACCTGCTTGATCCTGACTGACTATGTAAAAAGTCTGTGTTACATTTAAAGGGTTAGTTCACCCAAAAATGAAAATTAAGTCATTAATTACTCACCCCCATGCTTTACCAACCCCGTAAGACCTTCGTTCGTCTTCGGAACACAAATTAAATTAAGATATTTTTGATTAAATTTGAGAGCTGTATAACTACCACATTGGCTCGCCAATGTGGTAGTTATACAGCTCTCAAATTTAATCAAAAATATCTTCATTTGTGTTCCGAAGACGAACGAAGGTCTTACGGGGTTGGTACAGCATAGGGGTGAGTAATGAAATGGTTGAATGAAATAGAGTGGTGGACTTAGAAATTTTGACAGTGGGTCCTGTCTCGACTTTTTGACTATTTTAGAATAACCTGTGAGAGCTTTAGGCTGGCTGTCTATGGGCATGTGTAACGGAGGCCAGCTAGTAGTTGCTGTGCGAGTAAACCTCACTCCCCAATCTCAATAGGCGCTCTAGCGACAGACGCTAGAGGCTGCAGTCTTTAGCCTCCTTGCTAGAGCGCCCGACTCTCACGCCGGAGACCCGGGTTCGAGGCCAGCTTGGAGCGGGACGAGTTGAACCCGGGTGTGAGGGGTTACATTGGTGCCGTGACCCGGATGAGAGTGAGGTTTAGGGGGGTGAGTGTAACGGAGGCCAGCTAGTAGTTGCTGTGCGAGTAAACCTCACTACCCGATCTCAATAGGCGCTCTAGCGATAGACGTTAGAGGCTGCAGTCATTAGCCTCCTTGCTAGAGCGCCCGACTCTCATGCCGGAGACCCGGGTTCGAAGCCCGCTTGGAGCGGGGCGAGTTGGACCCGGGTGTGAGGGGTTACACATGCACAAACATGTCCTTAAAACAACCCTTAACGTTCATTTAAAAAAAAAAAAAACTGTGCAACTCACCGAGTGGTTGGTGGTGTTCTATGATGATTAAAAACAAATATATCGGCGCAATGTATGCTTTAAATCTGTGTTGTTTGCTATTGTGGAACTATTTTTTCAGATACCTCACAACCGCGAATAAACTTCCACACGATACTTGAGTCTGAAGCGTTAGCACACTCCCGACCACTTGATGGCGACAACCAGGACGCTGTACGGAACACGGTGTCTAGCGTACCGTAAAAAAAAATCACAGACACAGTCAAATATGGCAAGACGGAGAACTGAGCGAAAAGACTACAACCAAATGTAAACAGACCCCTTTCCGTTTTCCTACCTAGCGCAGTAATATCAATGAGCACTGAGTCCTCCAGCAGACATTAATGCAATTTAAAAAAATGACAAATAAAACACGACAGAAGCGGTATTTCGCTACGCTACTTGTTTCGGAACATCAACGAACACCACCAACCACTCGGTGAGTTACGTATACAGCTTTGAAAATGAACGTTAAGGGTTGTTTTAAGGACATGTTTATGAATGCCCATAGACAGTCAGTCTAAACTAAAGCTCTCACATGCAATTCTAAAATAGTCAAAAAGTCGAGACAGGACCCATTGTCAAAATTTCTAAGCCCACCACTCTATTTCATTTAAAACAAACTACAAAATAGACTCAAGGTGTTAAATACCGGAATTATCCTTTAACCCGTGTTAGGTTGTGCCCCGCACTCCCCATCTATTAAAATACTGATATTCTGGTCTAACTCCTCCCCGAACATTCCGCTGTCCTGTATCTTGCTCTCTCATTGGCTGTCGGTCATCGCCGATGTAGTTTTCAGTCAGAACACTTTTCACACGGCAGGATTTTTTGAATTTGAATCGCCGACAGGTCATGATATTTAGCATGCCAAATATCTTACAGGCGTCGGCGACTCATTCGCAATTTTCTCAGATCATGTCTTTGCTCATTCACACTGCGTGATTGTCAATCGCGTGAACAAGCACCTATTTGCCTGTGATTTCGGGCATTTGTCAGCGATTTCTCAAAACAAAAATTTACTTTTCCCTGGCCTAATACATGCCCTTCTATTAAGCGGCTCATCATTTACTGTGGGTTTGTGGATGAGGATCCCCACAATCCTTCAGTACCCGCCAAGCCTGAGCCTGTTCATGTCATACCTGCCAAGCTTGAGTCTCTTCACGTCATGCCTGCCAAGCCTGAGTTTCTTCATGCCATGACTACCAAGCTTGAGCCTGTTCATGTCATGTCATGCCTGCCAAGCCTGAGCCTGTTCATGTCATGCCTGCCAAGCCTAAGCCTGTTCATGTCATGCCTGCCAAGCCTGAGTCTCTTCAAGTCAGGCCTGCCAAGCCTGAGCCTGTTCATGTCATGCCTGCCAAGCCTGAGTCTCTTCAAGTCAGGCCTGCCAAGCCTGAGCCTGTTCATGTCATGCCTGCCAAGCCTGAGTCTCTTCAAGTCAGGCCTGCCAAGCCTGAGCCTGTTCATGTCATGCCTGCCAAGCCTGAGTCTCTTCAAGTCAGGCCTGCCAAGCCTGAGCCTGTTCATGTCATGCCTGCCAAGCCTGAGTCTCTTCAAGTCAGGCCTGCCAAGCCTAAGCCTGTTCATGTCATGCCTGCCAAGCCTGAGTCTCTTCAAGTCAGGCCTGCCAAGCCTGAGCCTGTTCATGTCATGCCTGCCATGCTTGAGTCTCTTCACGTCATGCCTGCCAAGCCTGAGTTTCTTCATGCCATGACTACCAAGCTTGAGCCTGTTCATGTCATGCCATGACTACCAAGCTTGAGCCTGTTCATGTCATGTCATGTCATGCCTGCCAAGCCTAAGCCTGTTCACGCCATGCCTGCCAAGCCCAAACCTGTTCACTTCATGCCTGCAAAGCCAGAGACTGTTCATGTCGTGCCTGCCAAGCCTGAGTTTCTTTAAGTCATGCTTGCCAAGCCTTAGCTTGTTCACATCATGACTTCCAAGCCTGAGCTTGTTCACGTCATGGCCACCAAACCCAATCTTTGTCACGTCATGGCTGCCCTGCCAGAACCATTAGCCAAGACAACCATCTTCTAGGTCACGAAGTGAGTGTAATCCACTGTATTCCAGTAATCCTGTGTCACAATCATATTATGTTTTGTCTTGTCTATCTAGTCTTAGTTTTTATTAGCTGTGTCCCAAATCAGAGGCTGCATCCTTCAATAGACTCGAAGCCCACGAAATGGGATGGTCTAGCTAGCCTACGGAGGATTCTTCTTGTGTGAGGATTTCACCCCTGCCCCAGCAGAGCAGTGCATACCACTATACCTATGTAGGCTTCTGAGTTATTTATTATCTTGCTCTTTATTCTGCTCTTATTGACTATGAGGAAAGACAGATCAAGACATAATGAGGCTGAGTTCATTTGCACACTCACGATGTGTGTATGATGTCTATTTTTTTTTGTCCCCATTGTGAGGGCATTTGAATAGTGCTGCATTTGTGAATACATATGGATTCATTCAAGTGTTGAATTATGTACAGTATGTGCCTGGAATGAGTATGTGCTTATGTCAGTGAATGCTGGCATGGACAGTTCTATTACATAACCTGCACAGATCTTTACATATAGGTTCTTGGTAAAAGCCTAAAATGGGAAAAGGTGCTAAAAGTATCCACATGAATAATTTCACTATTTATTTTAATTATTTCTCTATTATTATGTTTAATTAATTAATAATTTACCCAGATCATAGCCAACATGTATTTACAATGGATGACAGAATAGCATCTTGTTCTGTCGTCAACACTTGATTTGATTGGTCCACTTTACATTTGAATTGAATTGAATTGAACTGAATTGTTTAATTTCTGAGTGAACCATCCCTTTAAATGGGCTAGAATCCTAATGCAGCATAGATTTTACTGTCAGAACTGCTCTGTATTGGGAGGTTACACATCTTCTATTTTAGTTGGCCATCAGTTATGTGGACTGGTAGTTTATTAGTGTTAGTGAGTATGACAGTTTTGTAAAACACCACGTCAGACTCAGTTCAAGAAGGTGAAGGTGTGCTCATATGTTTTGTGTTTGTGTTTTGTGCATGTTTCAGGGCACACCCCTTGAATACTGCTGAACTTCTGTCTAGTAATGCTAAAATTCCATTTACATACTCTCTATCTGAATGCTTTCTTAATTTAGTAGTCTCTCTGTAGTTGTGTTAGATCAAGGTTAGGTGCTACGGTCAAACTAACTCAATGACACCACATACACACAGACACATTCATACACTCATTGGGGACTGTCCATCATAAAAGTGCATCTATCCATCATAAATGTTTATCTATCCAACATAAAAGTGCATCTATTCATCATAAAAGTGCATCTGGCCACCATAAATGTGCATCTATCCATCATAAATGTGCATCTATCCATCATAAAAGAGCATCTATCCATCATAAAAGTGCATCTATACATCATAAAAGTGCATCTATTCATCATAAAAGTGCATCTATTCATCATAAAAGTACATCAATCCAATATAAAAGTGCATCAATTCATCATAAAAGTGCATCAACCCATCATAAAAGTGCATCTATCCATCATAAAAGTGCATCAATCCAACATAAAAGTGCATCTGTTCATCATAAAAGTGCATCTATCCATCATAAAAGTGAATCTATCCATCATAAAAGTGCATCAATTCATCATAAATGTGCATCTGTCCATCATAAATGTGCATCTATCCATCATACATGTGCATCTATCCATCATAAAAGTGCATCTGTCCATCATAAAAGTGCATCTATTCATCATAAAAGTGCATCTGTCCATCATAAATGTGCATCTATCCATCATAAATGTGCATCTATCCAATGAGACTTCTTTAGATTTCCACGACGCATGCGCGAGAACTGAACTGAAGTGATTGAAGGAGATCGCAATTCTCGCGCATGCGTCGTGGAAATCTAAGGAAGTCTCGTTTCAGGCCAACAAGGAAGAAAAGGAATAGTCGAATAAAGTCGTTATTTTTGTATGTTTTTTCGCACAAAAAGTATTCTCGTCGCTTGATAAACTTATAGTTGAGCCACGGTAGTCACTTGGGATATTTAAACATTTTCTTCATTGACTTTCTGGGCCGTCAAGAGCCAGTCCCTTAGGCAGCCAATGTGGTAGTGAGACAGCTCTCAAATTTAATCAAAAATATCTTAATTTGTGTTCCGAAGATGAACGGTCTTACGGGGTTGGTACAGCATGGGGGTAATTAAAGCCTTTTAATTTTCATTTTTGGGTGAACTAACCCTTTAATCTCCAAAAATGTCACAGAAAAGATCCAAAAAATATGAAAAATTAAATTGAAAAATTGGTCCACAACTCATGTGTTATGAGTTGTGTTGCAAGTCTTCTGAAGCCATATAATAGCCTTTTTTTTGTCTAAAAAGACACACTTTAAGTTATACTTCAGAGTTCAATTTTTATATTCAAATGCAAATGATTAAGGTACAAGAAAAAATGCATATAGCATTATTGGTGCCAAGTCGGTGATGTAATTTTTCTGAGTAACATGAATGAGATTTGAGAGCATGAAGGAATATTTTCAGAGAATAACTGATTAAAAACACAAGTACACAGTCAAACAAAACAAATTCACACAGAAAAGTTCATAGTAATATAAAATACTTGCATGTGGTGCCGATAACTACTGTAATTCAATGTAACCTCTGAAATGTTCAGATGATTTTAGAAATGCAGTGGTTGTTCTGGGGAAACAAAAGAACAAAACTGATTATATCCATTCACAACATAATAATTATTGGCCAGTACAGGGCTTTAAAATGGTATTTGAAAGAATCAGGGCACCTGTACTAGTACATAAACAAAAACAGACCAAACTCACGTTAACGCCTATTCACTTGTGTTATTCATAACAAATGCCAATGACGACATTTGACTGCAGGAATTAGCTATTAATAAGTTATATCAGCAATTTGAAGACACAGTTGTACAGAATACATTTAAGTGAATGACTAAAACAATCTAAGTGTCAGGAACCAATCAGAATCCTCAGCACTCACCACACAACGATCACTCTCTCCGGATTACTAATCACGTACACCTGTGCACAATCAATGATCACGTCTTACCCTGCATAAAAACACCCCGCTCACACTCACTCATTGTCAAGCTTCCAACAGGAACAGACCCTAACCAGTCACCTAGAAACTCTCTGTCATCCAGCAACACGTAACGTAACGTAACGTAACGTAACGTAACGTATAGTATACTTACCCGTAAAATACTAACCTCTCTGTCCATGTTCTGATGTCCTCAGGATCCACTCCATGGTCTCTGCCTTGACCTGAATCCATGTACCCCTCCTGAATCTCGTTCGCCAACGGATGACCTGAAAGAAAGAAAGCAAGTATCACTGAACTGAGTTAGTTGTGATGGAAATCTCACTGAAGAGGATCTGCTTACCTGGGGCCTCATGTACAAAGACTTGCGTTGAATTCATACTAAAACATAGCGTACGATCAAAGCTGTAAATGTGCGTACGCACACAAAAAAAAACAGATGTATGAATGTCTGCGTACGAAGGATCCCACGCATATTCTCTTTGTACATCCCAATTAACGTAAAATTGAGCGCACATGCACGAGCACAACGCCCCACCCAGTCTCCTCCCTCAATTAAATGAATTTAAATATGGTAGCCTAATAGTCCAATTTGGCAAAAGAAACCTGCAAGGAAATGGCTAAAGAAACCTGCAAGAAATGAAATTCCACTGAAAATGTTTTCTATGTGAATATATGTGAAAGTGTAATTTATTCCTGTGATCAAAGCTGAATTTTCAGCATCATTACTCGTCTTCAGTGTCACGTGATCCTTCGGAAATCACTCTAATATGATGATTTGATGATCAAGAAACATTTTTGATTATTATCAGTGTTGAAAACAGCTGTGCTTCTGCTTCATATTTTCATGGAAACCGTGATATAGTATTTTCAGGATTCTTTAATGAATAAAAACTTAAATCAAACACATATAGAAATCTTATAATCGTTTTTAACATTATAAATGCATGTACGGGCACTTTTAAACAAATTCAATATGTCCTGGCTGAATAAAAATATTACTTTTTTTTTTTTACCTTTACTGACCGAAATAATGAAGTTTATTTTTTATTTCCTATAGTAAAGCCAACGCTGCCATTGCTAGACGGGTTTGCACATGCTTTATGTTCTTACTTTATTGCATAATAGAATATTTTAATAAGACTCGTGTGACATAATTTGTAATTGATACATTATTTGACATATCATTAAGCAATATCTGACAGCTGGTGGTGCGATAGAACAATTCGTAGAGTAATGTTTGCCACTTCACCTTATTGCCTCTAGGAGTCGCCAACGGACAAATCAAGGCAAATGTACGTACGCCAGACATGAAGTTTACTTGGAGGAACGCACATTCTTCCGTTAATTTCACTGTTAGTACATCTGGCCGTGAACGTGAAAGCTGGCGTACGCCGTGTTTTTGTACGTACGCAGTGTTAATACATGAGGCCCCTGGAATCCTTCACGTCGAAGTATCCTCCTCACATTCACCTCTGAACACCTGAACCTGAGCACTCACCTTGTTTGTGACAAAATAAAGTTTGTTCATTCTCATACCTCTGTCTCTGAGCCTGTATCCTGACACTAAGACAACAAGTCAATGATTTCCATTAATTCACGTTAGTTCATTAACGTTAGTTAGCATCGTGGCTAAAACCTTCATACCACATGCTACTGCAATAAATGAGTGGTAAACTCTGTAAGAACGTGTGTTTTAGTTTATATATGTATGTGTTTGAAAGAATATATAGTGAATAGACTCTGTATTTTTATTTCTTTGGCGAATTTACAAACCTTGTAACGGAGAGCCGAACAAACAGTTTGTTTTTCTTTTCTTTTTTTTCAAAACTTAAGTATGACAATAATAGGATATAATAATAATTGTATTCTGGCCTCACAGAACCATTAGGTTCCTCCAGCTGGCTTTAACATAAGAGATCTTCCAGGAACCACTTAAATGTTAAAAGATCTTACAATAACCCTTTTATAGCATTCAAGTTCCTCTAATTTCCCCCAAAGCACAAGGTCTCATGGTAGTGAAAAGGTAACTCCAGAAACTCTGAAATGAATACAAAGTACTTCAAGGATCCCATAAGTTCTAGCAAGAACCGCTAAGATTGTCAATGCTCCTCCAGTAACCCCAACTGTTGGAGAAAGAGCTTTGAGGCACTTAAATTGTGTTTTTAAGTTCCTTGAGTATCCGACAGGATATTTGAGGCACCTTTAGTTTTTACAGTGTGGAGCCAAAGTTTTCGAAAATGCGTGGAAGCAGTTTTTAAAAACTGTAACAGAACGATTAGTTTCCATTAAAACCAAAAGCCAAATTTTATTTATGCAGTCAGGATTTTACTATCAGCGTGACCCTTCTCCGTACCCCCGATCCTTCACACCACAAGTAGTTTGGGAAATTTGGTTGATAGATTTGTGCAATACTTCCGAATGACTGAGATTTATCAATGGAGACCCATGCTTATTTTTTGGCATGATGGCATCTATATGACCAGGGTGAGAAAAAGGTTAAGTGCATTGAAATGCACTGTAATAAATTTAATGCTTGTGTGCATGTGTCATGAATGTGAAACACCACATGGAGCAAAACTGTGTCACTGCAGCCAAGCACATGCCATATTAAGGAGGTGTCACTACAATTGTAGCCAATCAACAGCTATCTCATGTTTCTCTAAAAATTATGATAATTGTGACTGATGTATTTGCATGCATATAGTTATGTATATAAATGCTATAGGGTTTTTTTTCAATATTTTATGAGGATTTTTAGAGTTTTTTTTTTTGCACATGTGCTTTAATTTGCATTTGTGTGTCACGACAGTGTTGCAGAATGTGCGTGTGTGTGTGTGTGTGTGTGTGTGTGTGTGTGTGGCCAGCTCGCGTGAGTATTAATGGAGCAATCTGAATGAACACAGCAGGGGAGAGAGACAGAAACGACAGAGTTGGGCATGACAAGTGAGTAAGCACATCATTCGCTCTGTCTTTCTCCAACCCTTTATCCTCCAGACATATAAAATCAAACCAGCGGTTTACTCCAATTCATTTCTGTTATGTTTACCCCAATTCATCAAGCAAAATATAATATATTACAAAAGATTAAAAATTTTAAAAATTGCAATTTCAGTATAACATTTCCAAAAAATTAAACAACAAAATTAATTATGTTGTGTACATAAACAAATTAATTTCATGTTTGTACATTTAGAGGTTCTTCTATTTTGCTGAAAATTTCACAACAACCTTCTCTCCTTAAATGTCCTACAGTACACACACAAGACACAGAGGCAATACATTCTCCACACCCTCCCCTTGCTTTTGCCCCTGGTTTCTTTCCTCCAATAGAAAAGAAGAGGGGCAGATGGAGGGTGGGGTAGGATGTTATGGTAGTAGGTTAGGGTTTTTTGGGTGGGGGTTTAGGTTGATCTCTGCCTAAAACTGCTTGGATACAGGAGGGGAGGGGTGCCTGTGTGTGTGTGTGTGTGTGTGTGTGTGTGTGTGTGTGTGTGTGTGTGTGTGTGTGTGTGTGTGTGTGTGTGTGTCAAAGAGAGTGTGCGTGGCATTATTACCAATTTGGAAACATCCGTAGTGAGTTTTTATATACTGTATGTAGATTTGAATGCATGATAATGTATTTATATGAGTGTACGGTTTTTCTGTAAATGCATTCATAGTGAAAATGTGTTCATAAAATTAAAAAGAAATAGACTGTGTATGTGTGTGATATTTGTGGAGTACTAGCACACTACCTCTGTCTTGGAGTCGTGGTGATTTAAAATAAATAAATAAATAAATAAATAAATAAAACCTGGCCAGTCATGTGGTATTTTGTGGGTCTACTAAATAAAATTTGTAATCAATTAACCATGTTTTGGCCTATATGTAATTAACCATGTGAATTCATTTACATAACAAACTAAAATTACATAACAATATGTACATATATATATATATATATATATATATATATGTAGTTTTATTTAAAAAGGCTGTTCTTTTTTTCTGTAAGTGTGTGTGTGTGTGTGTGTGTGTGTGAGAGAGTGTGTTCATTGCGTACACACCTTTGAACACCCAAACATTTGTCACATAGATAGACTGATGATAAAAATAAAAACAGGAAAATCTGTTTCATCTGTTATTACCATGGCTACAAGAAAAGTTTTACCAAAATTGAATCTGGTGGTTCAGAATCATATTCATATCAGTTCTAAATAAATTCAATTCACCCCTATTGGGTGATAAAAACTACTTGTATTGTTTGGATGAACAGAAATGCAACGAAGAGTTTATTTCCCAGACGAAATCACCCTGAAGGCATTGGCACATGAAAACAAACACACAGCTCATTTTCTCCAACATACATGCACATGAATAGCCACCACAGAGTCATGGAGTCATAAATCCCAGATTAAAACTGTTGACTTCTCTGGACCTGTGAAATATATACATCTGTACCCCCTGCAGAACACACTTGGCTCACTGAAACTAAGCTCGATTAGAGAACTACCTGCCTTAATCAGCAGACCACTACCTCAAAAGCTCTGGGGGCATTCGTGGCCTTGTTACGTGTGGGTTGTGGGAAATGGAGCGAGGACTCAAATGCAGAGGAGAAGTAATGTTTTAATTAAATAAAACATAAATCAAACAAACAAAACAAAGAAATCCAGGTCTCATGAACTAATTACAAAATCCAAGAACAAGGCACGGCAGGCACAGAACAAACACAACTCAAAACTCAGGTAACATTTAACAACGAACGAGCACCAGACAACAAACACAGGGAGACTAAATAGGAAGGCAAACAAGGAGGGAATTGAGGGAAAGCAGGTGGGACAAATAAACCAATAACGAGGTAACAAGATGGGAGGGGCTAGAACATTAACAAGAGCACATGGCACACAGAAATCACATGATAGCCATGTGCTCACAACCATCCAGACCATAACAAACACAAGACCAGGCATGTCACAGCTCTGTCACAAAACCAAGAATAACCAGAAATGTAGTGACAGAACCGTGACACTACCTCCCCTCAAAGGAACGGCACCTGGCATTCCCAAAGAGAGACATAAAACGAGACAGGAACACAGACACAACCCAACTCCACAGACAAAACAAAAACAGATATCAAAAGGGCGCAAAACAATATACAGTAAATAAATTCACAAGTCCAAAACTAGACCAGGGAGGGACGGGAGGGTTAAGCCAAGGACCCTCAAGCTTTACAGGAGTCCTGGCAAGGATCAAGGTGGACCAGGCTGTGCACGGTGGCCAAGATGAGTAGGCAGACCATCGGACAGCCAGGACAAAACAGTCCATCGGGCGGCCATGGCAGAGACAACCCTTCGGGTGGCCAGGGCGTGGACAACCCCTCGGGTGGCCACTGCGGAGACAACCCCTCAGGTGGCCACGGCGGAGATGCTGGCTCAGGAGCAGACCCTGGATCAGGATTCGACACCAGCTCAGGAACAGGCACTGGCCTTGAAACAGACCCCGGCTCAGGAACAGGCTTCGGATCAGTGACAGACACCAGAACAAACACAGCCACAAAAACAAACACAGGGACAGAAACAAACTTTAGTCCAGGAACAGGCAACAGCTCAGAAACAGGAACCATCTCAGGCCAAACAGACAGGACGTGAACAGTCTCTAACTTTGCAGACGGAACCTGAAGAGTCTCTGGCTGGGCAGCGATGAAATGAACCAACTCCGTCTGGACAGACGTGACGTGAACTGTTTCTGGAACCATAGACCTGACCTGAACAGATTCAGGCTGATGGATGGCGCCATCAGGGCGAGCAGCTTGGGTGGCGTCGTCAGGGCGAGCAGCTTGGGCGGCGCCGTCAGGGCGAGCAGCTTGGGCGGCGTCGTCAGGGCGCGCAGCTTGGGCGGCGGCGTCAGGGCGAGCAGCTTGGGCGGCGCCGTCAGGGCGAGCAGTTTGGGCGGCGCCGTCAGGGCGAGCAGCTTGGGCGGCGTCGTCAGGGCGAGCAGCTTGGGCGGCGCCGTCAGGACGGCCGTCACCTCCGGGATGGTCTCTGTGTTAGAAACCACCGGACAAGTCGATGCGGCGGCCTTTCTCCTCCTCCTCCTCCTCCTCCGGACCACCGGACTCGGGACCACCACCACCGGACTCGGGACCACCACCACCGGACTCGGGACCTCCTGGACCATCAAAGAAGTGTCCTCCCATCTCACAGAACCAGGAGGATCTGTAAGACGTTCTAAGAGTCTTATGAACTCTTTAAACGAAAATTCCCCCAGATCTCTCATAATCTCAAAAGGGATTGGGTCATTAAGGGCATGGTTGAAAAGATCCTTCAGAGCTGCATCACCAAGATTTAATCCCTCTGCCGCTGCAGAAAATTTCTGGGCAAAGTCCCACACCTTTGCCTCCAATTGCCGAAGAGAGATCAACTCCTTAAATCTCACCATCCGTTCATATGAAGGACATGACAATGGGAAAACAGGTGACCCCCTCGACCTCTTACTCCGCTGAGTCCTCTTCATGGCTCGTTCGTTCTGTTACGTGTGGGTTGAGGGAAATGGAGCGAGGACTCAAATGCAGAGGAGAAGTAATGTTTTAATTAAATAAAACATAAATCAAACAAACAAAACAAAGAAATCCAGGTCTCATGAACTAATTACAAAATCCAAGAACAAGGCACGGCAGGCACAGAACAAACACAACTCAAAACTCAGGTAACATTTAACAACGAACGAGCACCAGACAACAAACACAGGGAGACTAAATAGGAAGGCAAACAAGGAGGGAATTGAGGGAAAGCAGGTGGGACAAATAAACCAATAACGAGGTAACAAGATGGGAGGGGCTAGAACATTAACAAGAGCACATGGCACACAGAAATCACATGATAGCCATGTGCTCACAACCATCAAGACCATAACATAAACACAAGACCAGGCATGTCACAGCTCTGTCACAAAACCAAGAATAACCAGAAATGTAGTGACAGAACCGTGACAGGCCTAATGGTTAGCGAGTACGACTAGTAACCCAAAGGTTACTCTACGCAAACTTTATAAACGCAAACTTGTGAGAACGCTAATAGCATGCACTTAAGCATTAAGAGTTCATTCTATAGGTATGTGTGTTTAAATAAAAAAAACCCTCAACAAACTACTTGTCTGGCCTTAAAATTTACAATAGAGAATTTTATCGCTTTGGCGTAGCCAAGTGAACCGGAATTATCTCGACAACTGATTATCTGTACAGAGGAAAAGGGAAGGAGGCCTAATTGACACTTCAGGACTGCGTTGTCGTCGCGTCCAGATCTGGATACGGCCTGGATCCGGCAGACTACTGCGGTAAACCTCAGGTTAAACAAAGAGAGAATTAGCGTAGATGCCATTCTTCTTATGATGTAACAAGTACATCAGGATTTATGGGAAGTGTTCCCGGTTCCGGCTGACCTAATCTATGCAGCCCAACATTATAGAAGTTTAGAAGTCTATAATGTGTTATGTGTATGCTAGTTTAAAGAGATGTGTTTTTAGTCTAGCTTTGAACTGAGAGAGTGTGTCTGCATCCTGGACAATGTTAGGAAGACTGTTCCAAAGTTTTGGTGCTAAATAGGAAAAGGATCTACCGCCAGCAGTCAATTTTGATATTCTAGGTATTATCAATTGGCCAGCATTTTGAGATTGCAATAGACATGACGGACTATAATGCGTTAAGAGCTCACTCAAGTACTAAGGAGCTAAACCATTCATTTAGCCTATATTTAAAATGTAAATGATGTTTAATAAGGAGCCAATGCAGTGTTGACAGAACCAGGCTAATATGGTCATACTCCCTGGTTCTGGTAATAACTTGCTTTATTAAGCATGCAGGACAACCACCCAGTAGAGCATTACAATAATCTAACCTTGTCATGATTCTGCCCTCGTGTCCTTGATTTTCTTTAGTTGAGGCAGGATCAGTGGCGTAGACAGGGGAGGGGCCATGGGGGCACTGGCCCCTCCTGAAAACTCATTGGCCCCCCAGTGTGCCCCCACCCTTCTACTTGTCTGTCACTCAAAATTTCAAATCATAATCTTTCAGCTTGTGATAGAATAATTCATGATCCTGCGTCGCGATGCTTCTCAAAACCACACGGTAAGTTTGTCACGATACGATTACAAAAAAAGTGGAGAGGAGGACTCATGTGCAGTATGAGGATATTTATTAACAAATTAAAACAAAAACACAAAGCAAAAACCCACAAGGGGGTAATCAATGAAACAAAACAGAACTGAATTAGAATGACAAACACTGACCAAGAACACGAAGACCATCACAAGAAACAGGGGTAACATAAGACAGGACAGACACGTGACATTACCTACGGAGCGGCTACCAGACGCTCCATCAGGCAGGACTGGAGGGACAGACCAGGGTGGGACAGGAGGAACAGATAGTCCATCGGGCGGCAAGGTCGGCGAAGAACCCTCGGGCGGCCAGGGCGGCGAAGAACCCTCGGGCGGCCAGGGCGGCTAAGAGCTCTCAGGCGGCCAGGGCGGCGAAGAGCCCTCGGGCGGCCAGGGCGGTGAAGAGCCCTCGGGCGGCCAGGGCAGAGCAGACCTTTCGGGTGGCCAGGGCGGAGAAGACCCCTCGGGCGGCCAGGGCGGTGAAGACCTCTCGGGCGGCCAGGGCGGTGAAGACCACTCGGGTGGCCAGGGTGGTGAAGACCCCTCGGGGGCCAGGGCGGTGAAGACCCCTCGGGTGGCCAGGGCAGTGAAGACCTTTCGGGTGGCCAGGGCGGTGAAGACCCCTCGGGTGGCCAGGGCGATGCAGACCCCTCGGGCGTCCAGGGCGGTGAAAACCTCTCAGGTGGCCAGGCCGGTGAAGACCCCTCGGGCGGCCAGGGCGGAGCAGAACTTTTGGGTGGCCAGGGCAGTGAAGACCCCTCGGGTGGCCAGGGCGGTGCAGACCCCTCGGGTCGCCAGGGCGGTGCAGACCCCTCGGGCAGCCAGGGCGGTGAATCCCTCTCAGGACCAGACACCGGCTCGAGAACAGACACCGGCTTGGGAACAGACACCGGCTCAGGAACAGACACCGGCTCAGGAACCGACACCAGCTCAGGAACCGACACCGGCTCAGGAACAGACACTAGAACAGAAACAGTCACAAGGACAGACACAAACACAGACACAAACACTGGGTCTGGAACCGACATGAGCTCCAGCTCTGGAACAGGCACTGGCTCTGCCTCCGGCTCAGGGACAGGCACTGGCTCTGCCTCCAGCTCAGGAACAGGCACTGGCTCTGCCTCTGGCTCTGGAACAGGCACTGGTACTTCACCACAGACGGGATGTGAGCAGTCTCTCGCTGGGCAGACGGGACGTGAGCAGTCTCTCGCTGGGCAGACGGGACGTGAACAGTCTCTTGCTGGGCAGACGGGACGAGAACAGTCTCTCACTGGGCAGACGGGACGTGAACAGTCTCTCGCTGGGTAGACGGGACGTGAAAAGTCTCTCGCTGGGCAGACGGGACGTGAACAGTCTCTCGCTGGGCAGACGGGACGTGAACAGTCTCTCGCTGGGCAGACGGGAAGTGAACAGTCTCTCGCTGGGCAGATGTGACGTGAACAGTCTCTCGCTGGGCAGATGTGACGTGAACAGTCTCTCGCTGGGCAGACGGGCATTTCCTCCTGCTTTTCCTCCTCCCTGATGGTGAGAAGTGGGTCCTGAGCTGTCCCTCAATGGCCCAGGATCAAAGGGAGGCCAGGATGGAGCGTGGTGTTGAACCACTTCTCGACCTCCTCGTCATCCCTTACAACCTCCCAGGGTCCCACAAAAAATGACCAGTGACCAATGAGGCGGAGTCCTTCTGTCACCATTGATGGATGAAAATTGGGTTGACCCAAATGTGGCGATGGTGTAGTCCGGGCAATCCAA
This sequence comes from Pimephales promelas, assembly GCF_016745375.1. The sequence continues at coordinate 5,117,309 of NW_024121455.1, forward strand.
GTAATCATCGTCCATATAATTGTCATCCATATTCCCCCAGTCAAACTCCTCGACCTCCATGCTGCTGAGTCCTCAAGTGGTCGGATCTTTCTGTCACGATACGATTACAAAAAAAGTGGAAAGGAGGACTCAAGTGCAGTATGAGGATATTTATTAACAAATGAAAACAAAAACACAAAAACCCGCAAGGGGGGAAACGTAATCAATGAAACAAAACAGAACTGAACTAGAATGACAAACACTGACCAAGAACACGAAGACCATCACAAGGAACAGGGGTAACATAAGACAGGACAGACATGTGACAAAGTTGATCTATTTTATACAGCTTATTTTTTAAGGAAAGACAATGGCTGCGTTCCAAACCGCATACTTCCCTACTATTTAGTATGGGAAAAAGAGTAGGCGAGCAAAAAAGTATGAATGAATCCAAAAGAGTAGGCGAGAATTACCTGGGTGACGTAGTAATTGTCGCGAGATTCGGACTTAAGTGCGTTCCAATATGCCTACTTTCCTACTATATAGTAGGCGAAAACAGTACGTGAAGGAAGCAGTACGTTCGAAACATCAGTTTTCATAAAAAGAGTAGGCGAGAAGTTCCCGGATGGCTTACTGCTTCCGCCCAGATTTTTGAGTGCTTTTCCACGGCTACTCATGATACTCATCTATCCCAGGAGGCCACGCGAGAGGATACGTCAATATCAACATCGCGGAGATAAGCGACGCGGGGGTTTTCAAATGTGAGTAAATACGGTTTAAATCGTATGTGTTAAACTACTATAGAGTAATCGAACGTCTAAAGGAGTTAGACAGTATAGTATAGTTGTGATTTTGCTGTAAACACATGTTTTATTATGTATAGCTTACAGGGGAGCTCCAGTAACCATAAAGTTACGTTTCCAACGTGTATTTACATAACCATACATCTTAAACGCTTATTTAAAATGTCTATTTACATCAGGAAGGAAAATATTGTATAAGTATTGCAGGTGAGCACATCCCAACATGAAAAATACATGTGTGTGCTATTATGTAGGATAATTCTGTTGTCAACACTGCTTACATTAGACAAATTATGTGCTGTCAATAAAAAAACATCTATAAAGTAACTAAACATGATATATATATTTAATTTGTCCCTTATTGGTGTTGATATATTGAGGAACATTTAAGTTGGATTAAAAGTGAGTTAACACATCAACCTCAGCATGTAAATGCAGTGTTGAGCTCGTAATGTGAATCTTGTCTGTATGTTACAGGGACAGGAGAACACGCGTGTTTATCAGGTGGAGAGAGGCTCATGATGCTGAATGCTGTCATCAAAGAATAGGAACCGCTGTGTTGAGTCGGCAGTAGGGTTTGGGGTTCAGTGCCTGTAAATACATGCTTGTAGTTTGAATAAAGCTGTTTCATGTGTTGACTTGTATATGCATTTGTTTATTGTGATGGTTACTTTTATTTGTTCTTTTACTCATTTATTCATGTTTCTTATTGTTGTCAGTATATAAAATGTAATTAATTTATGCATTAATTCATCGATTGACTGACAATTGAGATGTTTCACTGCATTTAGCAATATAAATGAATTCATGCATTACTGTCATATTACAAAACAAATTACATTTTGCTTGTTTTATTAAATTATATTTTTAGTATATAAAAAGTTATATAAGTATTGGTCAGCATTTAATTTTATTATTTTGTTTAAGTTTTGGGGTGGGCTAACAATGAAATTCATTCTGAGGTAATATTAATTTTTAAGCAGTGATACTTAAATTTTTTGAGTATAAAATCAACAGTTTTCTCCAAAAGAGATCTTCAAGCAGCTGCCCGTCTCCTTTGTGCAGACATTACAAACGCTGTTCTAGGTTGTGCTGTCAAGTTACTGATGTTATGAAGTGTTAGAGCACCTGTCGCTCATATAATTTAAACTTATTATATGCAAGATCATGGAAAGATACTATAGTTTATGTAACAATCATAGTGACAAAACAGAAAATATAAAGATCATTGGTTTGTGTACATCATAATATGACATAAAATTATATTTATACACAGGAAATAAGAACAATAAAAAAGGCTAAATATCTTCATTATAGTTCTTTATAATACATAAAAAAAAGTTGTTGTTATATCTGAGGGATGAAACGAGGTAAATTCATGAAGAAAAAGAGGAAAACTTAAAGGAGAAACTTTTTGGGTATAAAATAAAGAAATTAACAACATAATCAAGAGATGATGATTTTGGGGTTTCTTAATAAAAAAAATATCGTTAGAATAACACTGTTGGTCACATTAGTGACTCAACGAGATTTGGCTATAAAGTACCTACTCTTTTAGCGCTCGATGAGTAAGTACTTATTGAAATTAAGTACCTACTCATTGAGTATGCGGTTTGAAACGCAGCCACTGCGTATTCACCCTGCTGAGGGGGATGTGATAAAGCCTGGAGTGGAGCAAAAACACGTTCCTCTCTCCACTCTAAGCATGCTGTAATCACTTCGCTCATGGTCCACTCCGGGTTTTCAATTCCCGCTCACGGAAAAAACTGCTCAATGTTCACTCAAGTAGTCTCAGTTTTTGAGAAGTGCATGTCAGGCTACAGCTCGTTTGCTGCGGTCCCATGATAGAAAACAGAACGCGGGTCAATATTGGTCGTTTCTCAATACCAAGTACACCACAAACTTCGGACTTGCCAAGTTCGATTCGGGAGAACGAACTCTCGAGGACGAGAGGACGCGAGTCCGGTTAATTAGCATTCTGCTAATGGAACAGCGCGTTCTTGATTGCGTCACTCAGCACGCGGCTACTCGAAATCAAGCGGCAGCATTCTAATCTGAAAGATGAAGCCTACCCGGAAGTGCGATAAACTGCAATACATCTCAAATCTGCTAGAGGCCGGTCCCAAAAGGGAGCAAATGTCCAAAGATGTCATGTTATAATGTCCGTTTTCACAGCATAAATACATATGTTTGGTCCCATGTACTTTTATTGTAATCTTCAATATGTTCCGCGTGCCTGACAACTGTGAGGGGGGTGAATTTTTTTCTAACTCGTTAGTTTAGATCATATTTAGATATAAATCGTATGACGAATAAGGGCGGTTAACTTTGATTGACAGCTGAACACGGGCTGCGCCAAATGAATTTGACGTCTCGGCCATAGGGTGGCCATACGTCCGGATTTTGGCCGCACAGTCCGGATTTTAAGCTCCGTGTCCGGCGCAGCCTCAAGCCGGACACTCATTTGTCCTCCTTTTTGGACACACACGACACACACACTGGCTCGGGGACAGATGACACACACTGGCTTGGGGACAGACGACACACACACTGGCTCGGGGACAGACGACACACACACTGGCTCGGGGACAGACGACACACACTGGCTCGGGGACAGACGACACACACACACTGGTTCAGGGGTAGACACACATACTGGCTCAGGCTCGGGAACAGACAACACACAAACTGGTTCAGGCGCATCAAAAGTCCTCAATGGGTTGATCTCCTTGACGGAGGCGCATCAATTGTACTGCTGGATTCATGTTGGTCAGTCGGTCGTCGTCGGATCTTCAACTCTCACCTCCGGCAGAGCTACGACCAGATCCCGAGGGAGGCTGGAGATATTGAGTCTGAGTGGACCATGTTCTCCACCTCCATTGTCGAAGCGGCTGCTCGGAGCCGTAAGGTCTCCTTGCTGTTGACCTCGACTGGGGATGTCGTCGTACAGTGGAAGGAATACTTCGAGGACCTCCTCACGTCTTCCATTGAGGAAGCAGAGGATGAGGGCTCGGAGGTGGACTCGTCCATCACCCTAGCTGAGGTCACCGAGGTAGTCAAGAAACTCCTCGGTGGCAAGGCACCGGGGGTGGATGAGATCCGCCCCGAATACCTCAAGTCTCTGGATGTTGTGGGGCTGTCTTGGTTGACACGCCTCTGCAGCATCGCGTGGCGGTCGGGGACAGTGCCTCTGGGATAGCAGATCGGGGTGGTGGTTCCTCTTTTTAAGAAGGGGGACTGGAGGGTGTGTTCCAACTATAGGGGGATTACACTTCTCAGCTTCCCTGGGAAAGTCTTTGCCAGGGTACTGGAGAGGAGAATACGGCCGATAGTGGAAACTTGGATTCAGGAGGAACAGTGCGGTTTTCGTCCGGGCCGTTTTCGTCCAGGCCGGTTTTCGTCCGGGCTCGTTGAGTATGAATGCGAACTGGACATCTGCCATGTTGACGTTATCATGTGACCTACGGCGCATTATCACAAGTGCAACACCTTGCTTAAAATATATAAACGATACGTTTAATTAATCTACCTATAAATATCTTGATACTGATGAAACTTGCTCATTTTGTTGTGGTATTGTTGAAGAAACAGCTGCTCATTTATTTTGTGAATACATTTAGGGTTGATTTAAGTCGTTATATTTTAAAATCTACTAATGTGACCAACAGTGTTATTCTTTTAACAATATTTTTTTTATTAAGAAACCCCCAAAATTTTCTCCTTTAAATTTTCCTCTTTTTCTAGATGAATTTACCTCGTTTCATCCCTCAGACGTATAACAACAATAAAAAACAAACAAACAAACAAACAAACATTTTTTTATGTATTATGAACTATTATGAAGATATTTAGCCTTATTATTATTATTATTTTTTCCTGTGTATAAATATGATTTTATAATTTTGCTGTAAAGGTCTCAGGAACAGAGGTGTCAAGTAACGAAGTACAAATACTTTATTACCTTACTTAAGTAGAAATTTTGGGCATCTATATTTTACCAGAGTAATTATTTTTATAAAAATTTCAGGAAGACATCTATGTGTGTGTGTGTGTTTGTGTGTGTGCGTGTATCTTCATGTGACATCTGGGGGCTGTTTCATGAAAGCTGCTTAGAAAAGCGGGGATTAAAGTCCAAAACCTGACTTGAATGAGCCGAGTTAAACATCCGCGCTTAAAGGGTTAGTTCACCCAAAAATGAAAATTAAGTCATTAATTACTCACCCCCATGCTGTTCCAACCCCGTAAGACCTTCGTTCATCTTCGGAACACAAATAAAGATATTTTTGATTGAATCTGAGAGCTGGATCAGTCCTACATAGAATGCCTAAGGGACTGGCTCTTGACAGCCCATAAAGTCATTAAAGAAAAGGTTTAAATATTCCATGTGCCTACAGCGGCTCAATTATAAGTTTATCAAGCGACGAGACTACTTTTTGTGCAAAAAAAACATAAATAACGACTTTATTCGTCTATTCTATTACTTCCTTATGGGCGCATGCGCGAGAACTGAGACGAGGACGTTCTCCTTCGACTACTTTTTGTTACCGGCTGCTCTCCGCTTAGGAGTATTACCGCCACCTACCGTATAAGATGATGTGCTGATATAGCTGGAAGCGCAAAACTTTCTGTTTACAAGCAGAGGAAGATGCGCGCTGTACATATGCTTTTCAATTAGCGTATTTTTCCGCACTATAAGGTGCACTTAAAAGCCTTTAATCTTCTCAAAAAATGACAGTGTTCCTTATAATCCGGAGCGCCTTATATATGGATCATCATTTTATACGGTAGGTGGCGGTAATACTCCTAACTCCTATGTTATACAGCCCTTGTGTTTTTGCCGAGTACACTGCCATGGGCAATGTGGTTAGGTCCCAGGATACTGTAGGAGCTGTGTAAACAGCTTATCTGCCAATGAAGGCTGTGCTGTCAAGTAGTAGGCCTCAGCAGGCCTCCTTGACGGGCAGCCCCCAAAAAGGGCTCCTTAGGCCAGCTTGCCTCGGGTGGTTGGCCTTAGCCTGCTCGGAAAAGAGTCCCAATGGTTTGGGACATACGTTATAGCTTCGTTCATGTAGCCAGCCTCAAGAGGCCTCGTGTGGGTGGCCCCAATATTTGTGTTGGTGTAGTATGTTTCCCAACTGTGTTGTGTTTGAAAGTGAGTCCCCAACAGTATGGGTGGGTTGATATGGCTGACAGCACTGGCTTGTTTCAGGCCTAGTGGGCCTCTCAAATTCTCAAAGTGAGTTTCAAGTGACAAGGTATACAGCCAGCAGTGTTGACGGTCAGGCACTGGCCTTAGCAGGCCTCCCTGACCCTGAGCACCAACATGGCGTGCTTGGCTAATAAATTCACTGGCCAATCAGACAATTGGCTTCAGTGGATCTCTCTGTAGGTGAGTCCCAATTATAATCAGCCAAAAAGGATTTACCACTGTATGGTTAGCCGTTTAAGCCTCCCAAAAGGCAAACCCCCAACAGCGTGGGTAATCTTTGCCAGCTAGCAAGCAGAGTTGGGCGATGTCTATCAATTTGGCATCAGACGATGTCAGTGAAACATCGCGATGGACGATGATATCGGGAGGGAGTCGGGGGAGGGGGTATTTTCTTAATATTCTCATTTTCCACATAATATTTTCTTCTATATCTTATCAGAAATTTCGAATTCGGCACGCTCTGCAGCAGCTGAGCACAAAGCGAGTCTATGGAGCGAATGTACTGTGATATAACTGCCAGATTCAAACTGCGTGCTTTCGCGTTATGGCTGGCGCTGAGCCAAAGACGGACGCGCGCAGCCCTCGTCATCACTATATTGTTCAGTGTTTTTAACCACATAATATTTATTTTAGGTTTCAGACATTTAAAAACCAGTATATATATATATAATAGCAAAACAATACATTTTTAGTTTGTAAAATACAGAATGGTGTCTATGGAAGCAGAAATAACAACCCATTCAAATATTTGACGACGGTTTTTATTCATATCAGAGAGACACAGTTTAAATGATTATGAAGTCAACTCTATTTCACGGGTGTGGAGCATGCAGAAGGAACTAGAGGACTCCAGAGTCACAATGAAGATATATATTTAATAAGAATACAGGCAGGAAGACGGGGTAGGTGCAGACGGAGGACTGTGACAGAACTCCCCCCTCCTGGGAGGCGTGACCTCATGCCGCAGAACAGAGGAAGGAGGGGGGACGATCTGAGGGCTGAGCGGGTCGTGGCCAGGGCGGAGCAGGTTGAGGGCGTGGCCAGGGCGGAGCAATCTGAGGGCGTGGCCAGGGCGGAGCAGGCTGAGGGCGAGACCAGGGCGGAGCAGGCTGAGGGCGTGGCCAGGGCGGAGCAGGCTGAGGGCGAGACCAGGGCAGAGCAGGCTGAGGGCGAGACTAGGGCGGAGCAGACTGAGGGCGAGACCAGGGGGGAGCAGATGGAGGGAGGACTCCTGGTGGAGCTGAAGGAGACAGGGCTGACAACACCAGGGGGCCGACTGACAGGGGCGGAGCAAGTGAGAGAGGAGACCAGGGTGAAGCTGAGCGACTGACGAGACAGGGTGCTGACGAGGGACCAAGGGACCATGGTGATAACACAGGCTCAGGTGACCAAGGTGACGACAGGGGCACGGAGGGACACGGTGAGGCCAGAGGGAGTGAGGGCTGACGGATGACTGGAGGGAGTGAGGAGTCCAACTGAACCGGAGGGGTGACATAATGGGGCGGAGCCAGAGGAAGGAAGTCCATAGGTGAGGGGAGGATGACGAGGGAGTGGAGGGAATCCGGAGGACAGAGGGAGCCTGGCCGAGCTGGTGGACTGAGGGACCATGGAGGAGCTGAGGGAGGTATGAGCCACGGGGGAGCCAATGGGACCGGGGGCCGAGGAAGTGTCCATGTGGAGGAGTTGGGAGGCGAAAACCGGGGATCCCACGACCAGGCTGGGTCAGGGGAGCTGGCAGACGGAAGGGCTGACGGCTGCATGACGGGAGGAGGGACGGTCTCGGGCTCTGGCTGGACGGTCTCGGGCTCTGGCTGGACGGTCTCGGGCTCTGGCTGGACGGTCTGGATGGTCTCTGGCTGGACGGTCTGGACGGTCTCCGGCTGGACGGTCTCTGGCTGGACGGTCTGGACGGTCTCTGGCTGGACGGTCTCTGGAGGGACGGTCTGGACGGTCTCTGGAGGGACGGTCTGGACGGTCTCTGGCGCTGGCTGGATGGGGCTGGACGGAACCAGTAGTGAGGGGAGTTCAGGCTCGGGTGGGCTTGACGGAACCAGCGGTGAGGGGAGTTCAGGCTTGGAAGAGCTGGACGGAACCAGCGGAGGAGAGAGTTCAGGCTCGGAAGGGCTGGACGAAACCAGCGGAGAGGGGAGACCTGACTCGGGAGGGCTGGACGGAACCAGCAGTAAAGAGGGCTCTGACCGGTGGGTGATGATGACAGGTGTGGTGATGACGGTGGGTGTGTGTGGTTGAGTGGTGCTGTCATCTTCAGCCTCACCAACGGTGAAGGCTGACCCATTCAACCACAACACATGGTCCAGGTATTCGGCGAAGGTTCCAGGAAACGCTGCTGCTGGGGCTTGCTGGTACAGATGATCGTCCAAACCCAGCCAAAAGTCTGACTTTAGGACGTCATCTGACCAACTTACCCCAGCAGAGAGCTCCAGGAACCTGCCGACATACTCCTCAGATGAGCGTCCGTCTTGGAATATGTTGAGGGTGGTGAGAGCCAGGGTTAGGAGTAGCCCCATGCTGTCACTGTCAAGGGTCGGTCAATCTGTCACGGGTGTGGAGCAGGCAGAAGGAACTGGAGGACTCCAGAGTCACAATGAAGATATATATTTAATAAGAATACAGGCAGGAAGACGGGGTACACCGGGTAACATTCAACATTGACCGACAAAGACAGAGTAAAACTGAGGAAACTAAATACACAGAAGAATCAAACATAATGGGGTGAAAACAGGTGAAACAGATGAACAGGATGCTGAACGGGAGGCTGATGAGGGAGTGAGTTCAGATGTGCAGACGAGAGGCTCATGGGAAGTGTAGTGCTGAAGACAAGACAGACTGAGGCAGACGGAGGACTGTGACACTTACTTTCATGTATTTCGGCAGAAACTGATGAATCCCCACACTGTAATACATCCAACAGACAGAAATGTCTGATCTGCGGCCCAAACACGGCACCCATCTCACGTTACAGATCAAGATTTTTTTCTTTTTTTTTTACAACGACAAAACAAACTCACTTACACATTTGTCATCATGAAATGGTAAGCAAGTTACAAGCTAAGAAAATATTTTGAAATAAAAGCGCTAAATGTGCAATAGAGCGCTATTTTGGCGGTGGTGAATCACATTTCACGCATAACGTGTCACCATGGAAACGGGGGGGCACGATGTTTAGCCGATGCAATCACGATGATATCGACCATCGGCCCAACCCTACTAGCAAGACCCAATATCAGGCGTTTGGCCTTATCAGGCCACCATGTAGCTCAGTCCCCAACCTTACTGGTCCATGGCAGTCAGTTTCTTACCTAAGAAAACTTAAGAGGCCGCTCCGAGACTGAGCCCCAGGACTGGGCAGCTGGCCTTATCAGGTCATCCTGGGGCTGAGTTCCCACGAATTAGGCAGCTTATGAAAGTGAGCTTGCGCCCTAGCATGACTGAAGTGGTCTATTTTATCTACCCCACAGCCTGGTTTACCTACCTGGCAGGCCATGTGCTCCCCTCACTGAAGGTCACTATGATTACTCGGCCTCCTGAGTCTGGTCATACAGGCCTCTCGTGAAGCCTCCCAGTTAGATCAGCCTTTATGACACATGGAGCCTGTCTGTTTTCCACCTGCGCTCAGCTCTCCTGCACTAAACCATAGCTCAGATTTAGATCTGAGACACCTAACTTTTTGTGGCGCAACAGTATTAAGAATGTTGGCACAGGTGGAAATGAAAGAAGAAAGTAATTGTTCTGTGTCAAGGTTAGCCAAATACTGTAACTATTACCAGACTGAATTATATTAATATAAGCAGAAGAAAAAATCAATCTCGCCAAGGGCAACCAAAGGGCTAGAGCTGGCCCTGAACAGACGTGTGTTAAAAACACACCAGCATTTAAAATAATCTGTCATGATCCTAGCCAGGAAATCGGAAAACACTTTTATAAAATGTTTGTTATATTTATGTGGGTGGTAGATTACTACACTTAGTATCGGATTCGACCGACCAAATACCAACAAGCTGAGTCCAAAAGAAAAAAAAAGGTGACAAGGACCTACAAAATAAGATTCTTAAAAATGGTTGCTATTCTTCCTCCACGTAATCCTAAGGGGAGTTGAAGAATGTACAGTTTGGAGGTGAAAGCTAAATGAGAGCATCAACCGATGCAGTGTCTTGTTCCCTGTTCTCAGGGAACAGAGGTTACAGTCGTAACCTACACGTTTTCAGAAAAAAATACTCAGTAATGCTGTTGCCATGAATTGGCACTTGGTTTGTCTTTTAGGATATTAAAAACACCACATAGACAAAACTAAAATAGAAACTTTTTTTATGATGTACATACACCAATAAAACAAAACTTATTCAAATGGTACTTTCCAAAATGCATTATTTATTAAAAGGTTTGTCTTCGTTATAAAAAGCATGAATAACAGTAAAAAGTAGAAAAAATAGAGAAAAGTAAATAAGGGATGAAGAAGGGAAAAACAGGTGAAAGACAACGTGACTGGAAAGAAGGACAGACAGCAGACAGATTCCAGTGTGTAGATTGCATGGTATAACAGTTATTTAAAAATACAGATTTAACAACCAATATACATCCTTTATGAACCTTTATGCTCTTGGTCTTTGTCTTAAATAACCTGTACAATATAAAACATGACAAAATAAAAAAGTGCAACTTCTACAAAATCATTACATAAAAAGTAAATTACATATAATAAATGTGATGCAGTTATCAGTTCTAATTTTTTATCATGGAAAAAATTTCTATAGCTATAGGGCAGCTGGACATTAAGCAATTAAAATCTCTTGTAAAAAATCGGTGATTTAGCAGCATGTGACGTTGATGCAATTGTTGTCCCATTAATTGATGCACAAGTGCAATTCAACATTATAATTCATCAGCTCCCAACATAATGATCCCCGAAATTCGGTTGTTTCTGGATTAAAAATGAGTGCAATGAAATTATTAAATATAAATGTAAAATACAGCACCACTTTGAATGTTGCTATGATAACCAATTTACTGACATATTTGTTATTGGTTACTGTAATTCACTGTGATTTTAGTGGTAAATTGATACTTTGTGTCCAAAGGCAGTTTTCTCATGAATAAACTTGTGCATAAGAACATTTTAAGATTTTGTGTTTTCTACCATTTGATAAAAATACACAATCAACAAAGACAAGTATGAATATGAATATCCTTTTTAGAAAAAAGGCACAGGTTTCCCAGTATCAGAATTGCTTCATTTTTTCCTCTACTATATCCACACAGAAAAATATTCCATGATTGATCAAGCTCTAATTACCTCAGCTGCCATATGGATAAATACAAATAAATATAAATAAATATTGAAATCAACAATTGAATAAATAAAAGTTGGCATAGACTTCTGACCCTTGTTTAATAGGACGTCTCATATAACTGCACAGCCTCATTCAAGCACCTAAATTCACATCTGACAGGAGGAGCAGGAGGTTTTCCAAAAGCCTACTTCAGTGCACTTTACACAATATTTCAATCAAGCAGACTCAGACTCTGGAAACTTTCTTTTCTCTTTCAATCTGGGTATTACATAATTTCCTACATTATATCAGGTTGAGATATCATCACTTATGTATATATTAGTTGTGGGTACTTTTTTCAGTTCAAGCAGTTGTCACAGATTCTATAGCAAATAATGTGGTTTGATTTACATTTAAAACCCCCACCAAACACACACACACACACACACACACACACACACACACACACACACACACACACACACACACACACACACTTATAAGATGCAGTTAAAAAACTCTCACAACTTCTTTTACAATCCACTCATAAATTCATAAAATATCAGATATTAAAAAGTCAGTTATGATCCTGCTACATTTTTCCTCCGAATTATAAAAAGGGCTTGTCATGCTACAACTGTGTTGTTTTACTGGCAACTTTTTCAAATGGTAATTAACACAAATATAATTCCAATAATCTCAGTAGTAATTTGAGAAAACAACACATTTATAGTAAAAACTAACCCTTTTATTCTATGCCATCTGATTTCTATTAAGTTCTACCGCTGGCTTGACCTTGTGTTATCCTTCTATTAAAATTATTGTTCTCTCATTTTAATTTGATCTCATGTTAGGAAAGCAAATTCAACATCTTTTCCTCAGATTTAAACACACACTCCAGAAGTCAATGAACATCTGCATGATTTAAAATTTCCTTAAAGGTGAACTGTGTAATTTTTTGGATGTTAGAATATTATCATGCAAACACTGTTTGAGTATCCTGTCCAGCACAACACTGGCTCAACCAATACCTTGATTTTTGAGCAAGGCTTTCTGTTTGGCTGACCAATTCCTGATGGGGGAGTGTTTGAAAACCTTTTTTAAATGATTATTTTTGCAGTTCTATTTGGTGATGGCAGTGACACCAAATTCACACACGTCACCTTTAATTTAGATACTCTCATAGTCATTTCTAATTCAAAAACAGCCAATTTTCAACCCAATCAATTAAAAAAAATCTTATATGTTGAGTTTAAACTTATTCTTTACAAATACTTTTTCAATCACTGTAATAGACAACCAATTCAACATCCCATCCGGTTGGTTGTGCTTGGTTTTTCTGCATCAGGTTTGCAAAGGGCTTTGCTCTTCTAAGTTTGAAGGCTTTGTTGTGATTTGTGGGATCTGGGTGTATTCCTGCAATGGACTTCTTGTCTCTAAATTCACAGACTGGCATTGGCATCCATCTGGCTCTGAAAAAGATGTGGTGGAAGAGATGAAGCTGTCCTGCGTGGCTGGACTGCTCCTGCTGGTGAGAGGGGAAACTGGAAGGAGGACTCTGCCGCTCTCTCTATCATTAGCCATTCCACCTTCATGAGAGGGACCAGATTTAGGTGGGGAGAAGATTGGAGCAATGTGCACCCATGTCAGCCTTGAACCTGACCACCGGATGACCTTGTGCTCCAGGGTTTCACTAACTCGCTTGTCTGATTGGTTCATGTGTGAGGAAAGGGAAGGGGTCCCTGAAGAGGGGTCCTCTTCACAACATTTGGTGCGCTTACACACCACAGGAGGAGAAGAGGAGGGTGAGTCTGTGTCTGACCAGCTCAATCTTCGCTTCTGCAAGAGCCAAGAAAATAAGAAAGGGCATCAATGTCTACAAATTCACATAGTGTAAATGGAGTACACCAACTGAACTGATATGTGTCTCTTGTGTGCATCTACACGAACCTTGACTGGAATATGTAATTGGTCTTTGTGCTTGTGTGGAGGAGTGGTATTGCTTTTGCCAAGGGTGGAAATGTTTCGAAGTGAAAAGTCAGCAGGGTTAGGTGTCACAGAATCTTGAGCAGTCACTTGAGGGAACCAAAGCTTTAGCATTCCCTCTATCTGCAGCAAAGTAGGCAAGTACTTCTCTCTGTACACACACACACACACACACACACACAGACAGACAGACACACACACACAAGACAGTAAGCAGAATAAAATATATCTAATACATTTTTGTTTTTTAGGTTTTACATTATGTAAAACGTATTTGGACAACATGAGTGAAACATGTCCATAGTAAATGATGAAGTACATTAACCTGTGGTTACTGTGCTAGGATGTCTGTGAGAACTTGAGGGGAAAACTTAACATTAACTTTTTACATATTGAACAATAGTGAAAAAGAGAAAGTGATTGCCAAGTATGGTAACCCATACTCAGAATTTGTCATTTGCATTCAACCCATCCAAATTAGTGCACACACATTAGGAGTAGTGAGTAGTGAACACACACTGCCAACCGTGAACACTCACCCAAATCAGTGGGGGGCCACTTTTACTGTGGCGCCCGAGGAGTGATTGGGGTTTGGTCATGTAAACGCATATCGGCATATCCCCATAGTGATTTGTGTTCTGCGCATGTTCTATTCACAAGGAATCTTGGTCTTTTGAGCGCGCGTCGCGGTTTACATCGGGATATTGCAATTCCATCTACACAGGAGAAACTCTCTCTGCTCAGTCATTTCCTGCTGGTATAGAGAATCGAAACCACAACCTTTGAGTTATCAGTCTGACTCTCTAACCATTAGGCCAAGACTGCCCATAATATGAACAATATTTTGATCAATAAGTGAACAGGTAATACAACAATATAACTTTAGAGCATCTTAATTAATCATTGACCTACAACATACATCTGGCTTACTTGAGTGTTCATCTTGAACAATGATAAACAAGCAGTCTTTATATAAATGCTTTAAGTTTCAGAACTCTGCTAGTCCCAAAACAGATTTTATTAACCTGTTAAGCTGCAACCCCACTTTTGAAAAATCCAAAGAAATGGCATACCCAATCTGAAACAGATACAGTTCTTGAACCATTTGTAGTAAAAGCACAACCGGGCATTCGACTGACATTAAAAGTTTAAATGTTGTTGAAATAATGTCAGTTTATGAAAAAAACAAACATGAATTCAACGTCAAAACAACGTTGAACACCATATAGTTGAAGTGGTGTTGTTAACTCACTATGGATTCAACATAGAAATATCAACAGTTTTTGAGTTTGAGTTACGTCAAATCAACATTATTTGTAGGCTACAACCTCAAAATTCAACGGTTATCCAACACTGGCACCTGCGTTGATTCAACAGTAACTCAACGTTAAAATGCCAGCTGGGTATGATCTCATTTGAAAGCTGAAACCTGGCAGTTTATTGTAAAAATGTAGAATTAATTAGTCATGATGAAAAAAAAAAAATTATAAATGGCTTTAAAGTTTTGTAAAGTTATTGGAAATTTATTTTTATGAAACATCTTTATGAAAATAAAATTGAAGCCTGCACTGTATCAATCTAGAAATGCAAATTTGAAAATTAAAATTTGAAGATGATAAGTCTAAAACTCTGCATTTAGTAAAATGTTTTTCAAGATCATATGACTTGATTAGACTCTAAAATGCAGACTAGTGTTTATTGTAATTGTCATCTATTCAGTCTATTGACTCTAAATATACTTTTCTTTGTCTGCATTATAATCACTAATGACTGGCTATTCACACTGTCTACGTTTACATGCAGCCAATAACCCGTTCAAAACCGGGATATTAGCAATAACCCGGTCGTGAACGGCCATGTAAACACTGGCAAAAACCCGAATATGCTCATATATATTATACCTGGGGTATCCCTTTTCTAACCCGAATTTTTGGTCATGTAAACGGATATCGGCATATCCCCATAAGTGATTTGTGTTCTGCGCATGTTCTATTCACAAGGAATCTTGGTCTTTTGAGTGCGCGTCGCGGTTTACATCGGGATATTGCAATTCCATCTATACAGGAGAAACTCTCTCTGCTCACGCATGTAAACAGGTTATTCCTAATGTTTCAGAAACCCGAATAGTGACCTTAACCCGAAAATTGTCTGCATGTAAACGTAGTCACTGTTTCAATTCTCCCTCATTTCTTTTATCAAAGTTCTGACTTCACATTTAAATATCAAGTGCCCTTTTTGAAAAAAAAAAAAAAGAATAAACATTTCAATAAGCATTTATATTTAGAAAAAAATCACAGATGTGTCATATGGCTTGGCTGATGAACCCAATAGCAGACAGCAGATGATGTGCAAAGGGTTTACTTGTGACAAACAGGAAAATAAAACCCACGAGGGGGCAAAACAAGGCAGGGTAGAACACACCAGACTAAGACTTGAAACTAAGACAGGAACAAAACTACAACATGAACAGACTCTTCTCAAATAACAGCTTACTCAAAGAATTACTTACAGCTTGAAACATGCAACGTCAAACAATGAACCGACACAGGACAGCAAACACAAGGGGATAAAATAGGGAACACTAATGACGAGGACAGGTGAAACTGACTAGACAATGAAGCACTAGACGAGGATAACAAGGGGGCGGGGACATGTAACGAGACAACACAAGCACATGGCCCACACAGGCCATGCGCTTGTACACAAAACATGGGTCTGTCATGATCCTGCCACAAGACCAGGAAAAATCTAAGACATGATGGCAGAATCATGACAGAACCCCCACCTTAAGGAGCGGCTTCCAGACGCTCCTCAAGGAGACATCAAACATGGGACAAGACCGACTGGGACAAAGACAAGAACCAACAATACATAACAAATAATAATAAGGGCATACAAGAATAAACAATGAAAGGATTGGGGTGAAACATCAAAAACATCATACAGGGCAGAGGGGGTGGAGGAAACACAATGTCTTTGCGTGACAGTCCAGGGTGGGTGGGTGGGACAGAGGTCCTGGGACCACAGGGAGTGGGCTTAGGACGAGAGGACCGAGCGGGCTTGGGAGGAGTGGTGTGGGACAAGGGAAAAACAGTCCGGGGTTGAGCCATGACAGGGGAAACAAACGGAAGTCCAGGAACAGGGACAAATGGGGAAACAGACCGGGAATTGGAGGAGCCAGGGGAGACCAGAACAGACGGGGATGCAGTCTTAGTGGCAGCTGGCCTGGGATCAGCATTTAAGTCAGCTGGCTTAGGACCAGCGCTCACTGCAGTTGGACTGCGATCACAACTCTCACTAGATGACTTGAGAACGGTGCTCTGTGCAACAGGCTTGGGATCAGTGAAGACAGCAGCTGGCTTGAGATCTGTGCTCGGTGTAGCAGACTTGGGATCAGTGAAGACTGCAGCTGGCTTGGGATCTGTGCTCTGTGTAGCAGACTTGGGATCAGCGAAGACTGCAGCTGGCTTGGGATCAGTGCTCGGTGTAGCAGACTTGGGATCAGCGAAGACTGCAGCTGGCTTGGGATCTGTGCTCTGTATAGCATTTGAAACAGGGACTGGGGACGAGACAGGACTGACTGGGACATCAAGAATTCTGGCCAGACGGGATAAATACTCGGACAGGGTTCTGGCAGCGATGATGACTGGCATCTCCTGATGAGCCGAAACGGACTGTACCACCGCCCTTGCAGCGGAATCGACTGCTGCTCTCTCTTCTGCAGACACGGCAGAAGACTCAGAGACGACATTCACAGTACAAGTCTCTGGAATGGATCTCCCCAACGCCGACTGGGAAAAGGCGCTTTCTGCAGCAGGTTGTAGAACGGCGTCTCCTGTTGCAACAACCGGAGCCACACTTACAGCAGCGGGACAGGGAACAGCGCTTCCGACTTCAGCGGCGGGTTGGAGAGCCATCACGGGCTCAGGAGGGGGTAGAGACGGAGAACCAGAAGGTCCTTTCCTCCTCTTCTTCCTCCTGGGTCGTGGGGCGGAGTAGGTAGCCAGACTAGTGACCGGAGAGGGGGGTGAAACAGGAACTGTTACCGGAACAGGTGAGCTCACTGCAGGCGAGGAGGATTCCGGGCAGGAAGACTCTGATGCTGACTCCCATGACGGGTGCCTTCCACGCTTACCATGAAGACTGATGGACGTGGAAGGTGTCTCAGGAGTCGCGGCAAGACTGGGTTGGTCCCCAAGTGTAGCAACGGCTAACAGACGACCCTCAGGGATCACAGGAAGTGTAGCGGGAGATGAAGACCTTGTAGCACCCTGCAGCTCCCTCTGTGACAGACTGTCCACCATCTTGTGGAACGGGCGGCTGACCAGTCGCTCACGTTCAGCTAGAGGAGGATGGACGTTAAGACCCGCGATGAAGTAGCGGTTGACCAGAATCTCCGGCAAGAAAAACCTCCTCTTGTCCACGACCTGGGCGTACTTCCTCAGGGTCAACTCTCCCTGAGGAGGGAAAGGAAGCTTGCCCTCCAGGCTGTCGGTGATGGCCGACTGCCACCATTGTTCGGGGTCTGACGGCTGCAGAGTAGGATAAATAGGCTTGCTGTCTGCTGGGTTTCTTGAAGGTCGGTTCATTCTGTCATATGGCTTGGCTGATGAACCCAATAGCAGACAGCAGATGATGTGCAAAGGGTTTACTTGTGACAAACAGGAAAATAAAACCCACGAGGGGGCAAAACAAGGCAGGGTAGAACACACCAGACTAAGACTTGAAACTAAGACAGGAACAAAACTACAACATGAACAGACTCTTCTCAAATAACAGCTTACTCAAAGAATTACTTACAGCTTAAAACATGCAACGTCAAACAATGAACCGACACAGGACAGCAAACACAAGGGGATAAAATAGGGAACACTAATGACGAGGACAGGTGAAACTGACTAGACAATGAAGCACTAGACGAGGATAACAAGGGGGCGGGGACATGTAACGAGACAACACAAGCACATGGCCCACACAGGCCATGCGCTTGTACACAAAACATGGGTCTGTCATGATCCTGCCACAAGACCAGGAAAAATCTAAGACATGATGGCAGAATCATGACAAGATGGGTGGCAGGTGCACCTAGAGCTAGCTAGCATGTTAGCTTAGTACACCATCAATACACAACAATTTATTAGATTAAAACAATGTTTGAGCTCCAAACTTACTTTTATAACGCAAGTCGAGTGTTTTAAATAACCTTCTGTGATCTGATTTGGCTTCAGATAAAAAAATAAGACAGAAAATATATTATTTTATAGTATTCTGCACAAAGATAAAGTCTATATCGATTAGCATTACATTATGAATATAGCTATTATTATGAAAATACCCGTCAGGGCTTGAAGAACACAGGTAAATCAAATATCATTGGAATCATGTTTATTGTCTTCAAAACATCTTTATCTGCATGTTACAGGGATCTGTTAGCTTTGTTTGTGTCAGGCAGTTCTGGAATGTCACATGATTATGGTTTCTTAGTGTGTTCCATATATGGACTGTACTGTACAAAGGGTGCCCTCAGGCTGCTGGTATGGACTGAAAACACAGTACATCGGAGTATCCAGCGCTCATAAAGATTACACTGACGCATTTGGGTATAAATTCAATAAACATTATTCCTGTCTATAGAAATATGATGTAAACCTATGAGAATCGATCAATATTTCTCCAAATCTGCATATTGTTGAGCTAAAAGCCCCGAGGGACGTTGTTTAGTAAAGCTCTATCATGACGACACCATGGGAGTTTTTTTTCTGAATGGGAGTGGCTGACGCTCATGTGCTCATATGGTCAAATACTGAAACTTGAGTCTTATATCTTTTTAATGATGTATAGTTTGTCAAGATAATAACATTAAATATGATAGTAACTTTTAACTATTTAAAAAAAAACACTAAAACTAAGCAAAATGACTAATTTTCTAATTCCAGGTTATTAACGTACATAATATAGATGAAAACATAAGCACAAGAATGCCTGCACAGAGACAGATTAACACTTATTCATCACTGGCATGTTAGAAGCAATATGCAGGAGAAAGTATAAAACAGGAAAATTGGACTAAAATTGCATTACCTTCCAAATGTAACCTGCAATGTTAGGAAAGTGGCTGTTTATATATATATATATATATATATATATATATATATTTGAATTATTGAATTATATTGAATGGTTTCAACTTCATTTCAATGGTTTCATATACTTGGTTTCAAGTATTCTTTGGTAAACTTAGTTGCAATTCAATGCAGGCTAAACGATTCTGCAACATCTGTGCTAAAATATGATCAGTGCTTTTTGATATGTGATAAGTCATGTACAGCGGATGGTTTTTGAGGCAAAACTTTTTATTGCTGTTTTTGCGTCAGTAAATCAAGTCAGTGTCTAAATGGTCAACTTGAACATGAAAACCATTTAAATGTTGATTCAATTATTAAGCGTAGCGTCAGTTCTGACAGGTCACGTTAGTCAAGCTTGCATTAGCTGACTTTGAGTTGATCCACATCTACCAAAAGGAATACGACATCTATCTGTATACATAGCTCCTCCAAGTATTATCAGCAGCTATGGCGCAGGAGCTAATTACCCTCCACCATCCCCAGCTCCTTCTCTCGCCCAGTCAGGATTTGGCATTCCGATTCCCCTTGAATCAGAATAAATTCTTGAATTATGTTGTACTTTTAAAATCTTGAATTAATGATATCTGCATACATTCATGTTGGTTCTGTTCTGTTTACCCTAAGGAGGGTTATTGCTGCTCTCCCTGCTCTTATCCATGCTAGGCTGCATGGATGCGCAGGGAGTTCTTGCCCAGAACAGAATCATACCACCAATCCAAACTGTATGCTAATTGCCAATCGTATTTGATGAAAGTGGTCCAGACTGAAATATACATAGCTGTCAATAAGTGTTGTCTGTCAAGTTGCCTGCGAGTCAGTGACTTGTCCCCAAAACTCAATGGGGATTAACTCAATTAGTTATAATCAATGATGCTGTCTTCACTGCACAACGAAATCTCCTATTTACATAGTGTTGGCACTGTACTAAAATACAAAGCTGCAACTTTTTATGAAATGGGAGTAGATCTAAATATAATGGTATAATTAACAATTTCCACGATTAGTTATTTTTGGTAGCTATAATACTAAAAGCATAGTAAAAGTTTTCAAAAGAGTTCCATGTGTAAAAAAATAACACCCTCAGTATTACCCATACACAAAATATACTTGATACTTTCAAACAGAAAGACTAATAACTCTTTTTTTTTTCTTTCCCTGTGACTTTTTTAAACCAATAAATGTTAAAGCTTTTTCAATTGAGCGCACAACCGATGCTGGCGTAATGACTTTCGCATAGACAGTAAAACTTCGCGAGAGGAAAACAGATCCACACGCGAGGAAACGCGGACTCGCGAGCTCATTCATATCCTGTGCGCGTTCGTGACATCTCCTCTGTACGCATTACCAGAGCCCGTCTAACGGAGAGCCTTGGCACTTCCTATTAGCCCTATTGTGTATCATCTTGTGAGCAGAATGAATGGGAGTCTATGGGGCTAAACGGCTAAAAGTGTCTCTTTCACCTGCTTGTCGTTAAATTAACATAGATTTTATTGTTGATTCTGCAAGTTCAATATATATTATAGGCCAAAAGTCGAATGAACGAGTACTTATGTCCTTTTGATTTCTTACAGGTTAGGCTGTTGTTGGCCGGAACACGCTAGCATTCTGCTATTGTGTGACGTCATCACATTTTTGAACAGGTTTTTAGAACAGATAAGTGAACTTAAAAATGCAATTTTGAGCTGAGTGTATTATCTTAGCCCTCCCTTTTGAATGCAACTTTCAAATTACTCGACAAAAAATTACATCCTGAGAAAAGTGGATTTATGGGGGTGAAACCCCATTGACTCCCATTCATTCTGCACTCGACCGCGAGCGCCACAGCATGGACAGAGACGCGTTACTGCAGCCAGTCCAGAACCCAGAAGTAACCAGCCAGTGCCTATTCTCTTCAATTAGACATTCTCTGGCATTAAGCAATACAAGCCCTTGCGCACGCACATGATCATTCCACACACTCTCGCGCTTGTTTTGCTCTCGCCTGCTGCTTTTGCTCGCTCAAACAAATGTTTGAACGCCTGTCTCAAACGCCTGTCCAATGACTTGTAATTCACTTGAATTGAGACATCACTTAATTTGTTTTATTTATTGTGGTTAATTAATGTGTAATGTGATTTAATGCATTGTTAATATAAAATATATTCTTACCAGATACTTTTTTAACAGAAAGTTTTAGTGATTGCATTGTGTTGTTAAGAGATATCAGACTGTAATGACACATTTCCATGGTTATTAGCATTGTAAATATATGTTGATTTAACGACAAGCAGGTGAAAGAGACACATTTAGCCGTTTAGCCCCAGAGACTCCCATTCATTCTGCGCTCGCTCGCGATCACCTCCAATGGAATTCTAATGGAACTGCAACCAAGAGGATACACAATGGGGTTAATAGGAAGTGCCAAGGCTCTCCGTTAGACGGGCTCTGGTACAGAGGAGATGTCACGAGTGCGCACAGGATATGAATGAGCTTGCGAGTCCCTGTTTCCTCGCGTGTGGATCTGTTATCCTATCGCAAAAGGCATTTACCGCGCGCTCCAGCCTCAGTTGAGCACTCAGTTCTTTTTGACTTTGAATTGCCGCCATACCAGTGACCTCGTGTTCTCATTTTCGCCATCTCTCTCATCTGATTATGAGAAAGAGTTTAAGGCAAGAGGAGATAACTCTGTTTATGTGCATTTAGGAGGTTTGCAATAGGCTAATATCAGTAATATGAATAATCAACGCAGCAGGAGGCACAATGGTTTCACCACTCACTTTAGACTGAATTTAAAGAAAAGTTTCTTTAACTTTAAAATAATGAATATAAAGAAAATGAAATTCTTTTCCAAAAATAATGAAATAATGAATAAATTACTGAGTTGAAATTCAATATACAAACTGTCAAGTGTGAAAAAAATATATTTGTATATAATATATCATGTTTTAAGCTTTGAATATTTGTTTTAGTGGAAAAATATAAGATGAACACCTGATAAAGTTAAAATGATTTCCAGAAAATTAAATGTTGTAAATAGTTTTTTTTAAAGAAAACCCACAATTAACATTTTTTTGCTCAGAAAGTCTGCATTTATTTGATCAAAACTACACTACAGTTTCCGGTTCCGCTAGCGAGAGGATGACAGCTTAATTTGGTAGCTCCCGACGGTATCTTTAAAATACACCCCTAATTTACTGTTTTTGTTAATACTTGGGATTTTTTTTTCAAGATGGAAAGGGGGGTTTCTACTAGAAGTAGGAAAACCGCAAATCAGGTTGTGGACGAGACCACTCAATCGAGTCCTGGTGGTGACCGAGGCTACCCCCTGGAGCTAAGCCCTCAGGACGGCGGCGACGCACCTGAGCCCAGCTTGCAACGTATCCTGGACGAATTACGAGAATTTAGAAAAGATAATAACGTGCAGCTGGCGGACATCAAACAAGAAATAAAAGGTGTTAACGACAGACTGGATGAAGCGGAGGGAAGAATAGAGGAAACAGAAACGGTACTACAAGCCGCATCGATGATAATTAAGAGGCTATCCCAACGTCAAGCCAAGCTTGAAGCTAGGCTGATAGATCAGGAGGGTCGTGCACGCAGGGAAAATCTGCGGATCTACGGGATACCCGAAGATAAGGAAGGGGCCGAAATGGTTCCTTTCCTGGACAATCTGTTCAAAAAAGCGCTAGACCTCCCTGACGATCGGGATCTGAGTATTGAACGAGCACATCGTGCGCTGACCCAAAAACCGGACAGCGCGCAGGGGAAGCCCCGCTCTATCGTGGTAAAGTTTGGGAGTTACCGTATAAAAGAGGAAATTCTCCGGAAAGCTTGGCAGAAAAAAGAAGTATACTGTGATGAAACGCGCTTCTTTGTGGATCACGACTTTCCAGTTGAAGTGCTTAAAAAGCGCAACGAGTACGCGGAAGCCAAAAAAATACTGAAGAATGAACGCATCAGGTTTCAGACCCCATATCCAGCAAAGATGCGGGTGTTTTATGTTGATGGCACCCGTCTCTACCAGGACGCATCAGAAGCGACGAGAGATATGGCAGCTCGCGGGTTTCCTGTCACCGCCGTACCACCCGCAGCAGACCCGGATCATGAGGATATTCAACTCTTGTCTTCGTGGCAGACGGTGAGAAGACGACGACACGCGCAGAGCAGCGACCAAGAGCTCGGTTCATCAGGGGAAAATACACGGAAAAGTCATCATGCACGAATCAAGGAAAAGCTCCAGGGATTCAGAAGATTATCTACGAGTGAGGACTGATACTTCCAGGTCACCTCTCAAAGTTGGTTAATTTTTGCTAGAGGTATGAGTGACTTGTCCTTTCTCATTTAATTTTACAGATTATAATAAGGGCTAAGGTTGGTTACTCGGTTAATCCAATTGAAGGGTTCCTACTTCTTCTTCTTTTTTTTATTTATTTTTTTTGGTTAATACGATTAAGGGTCGGGACAACTACATTTTGAGTATGCTTATGTTTTTTGCAACACAAATTCTTGCTAGTGTGAGGACAATATATAGGGCCCCGTCTCAGCGACGAGGTGGGACGTCTCCCTATTGGGACCTAGACCATTCAAGGCCTTGCAGGGCTCTCTTGACACGAGCCCCTACCTTGGAAACACCAGTTTTATTTTGGCTACATCATCATAATGTTGACATTGTTTTTTTTGTTCGTTTTTGTTTAATACATGTTCTTTGGGAGA
This sequence comes from Pimephales promelas, assembly GCF_016745375.1. The sequence goes on from NW_024121455.1 coordinate 5,141,391, forward strand.
GATTTTGTTGGTGCATAAGCTTTAAAACCCAGACATGGCGCATGGAGGAGGCTTCGTTCGGGTTTATTGGATAGGAAAATTTTGATGAATATACAGGACGTTAAGATAGTATCACTTAATGTGAAGGGCATTTCAAATCCTGTTAAGAGAAGTAAAATTCTATCAAAAATGAAGCGGGAAAAGGCTCAGATTGTTCTCTTACAAGAGACACATTTATCAGCAATTGAACATGAAAAAATGAGAAGAATGGGATACACAAGGGCATATTATTCATCCTACAGATCTGGTCGTAGAAGAGGGGTAATAATATTAATCTCACAAAGATTACCCTTTGAGTACATATCAGAGATTTCTGATAAGGAAGGGAGGTATATAATGATTACTGGAAAGATAAATAATGCAATAATTACAATTTGTAATGTTTATGTTCCTCCTGGAAGCAGTTTTGGTTTGTATAGAAACATGCTTGATTTAATGGTGAAAGCAAAAGGAATTGTAATTTGCGGGGGTGACTGGAACCTTCGCCTTAACCCAGAACTAGATACATCTAAAAAGGTACCAACTACATCATTACACAAGAAAGTTAACAATCTCATGGTGGAATTGGGCATACTAGACCTTTGGAGAGACTTCAATCCACTTAGACGTGACTATACTTTTTATTCATTCCCCCATAACACATACTCTAGAATAGATTACTTTTTTGTTTTTAAGAGAGATCGCTCCAAAATAAGTTACTGTAATATTGGCACTACTGATCTATCTGACCATGCATCTGTTTCTTGTGGGGTCCAAATCAGTGATAATCCACGTAAAACATTGTGGAGATTGAACACGAGTGCTTTAAATAATCCACAGTTTGTGGCTCAGATTAGAAAGGAAATAAAACAGTTTCTGGATGAAAATGATAATGGAGAGGTTGATGCGGTAATAGTGTGGGATGCCTTAAAAGCAGTTATTCGCGGGAAAGTAATATCTTGGTGTGCTCACAATAAGAAGAAAAAACAATTAAGGATCACAGATCTTAGCAAAGAATTAAAAAACCTTGAAGAGCAACATAAGAGGGCACCAACCTCTAATTTGCTAACCAAAATTAAGAAAATCAGAAATGAAATTGACCTATTATATACCCAAGAAATAGAAAAAAATATGATTTTTGCTAAACAAAAATACTATGAAGCCGGACCTAGATCAGCTAAAATTCTTGCAAGGAGGTTACAAAAACAAAGAGCAGATAACACCATATACAAAATAAAGCATCCTGCTTCCAATATTCTACAGTATAAACAAGAAGAGCTACAAAATTCTTTTGAGAAATACTACACGACTCTGTACTCACAACCACAGTTGGAGAATGAACAACAAACTGAAGCCTTTCTTAAATCTCTTAACTTACCAACTGTCTCAGAAGAACATAATACAATTATGACCGCAGCCATAACTGAAACTGAACTAAGTGGAGCCATCTCCAGGCTGAAGACAAATAAGTCGCCAGGCCCAGACGGCTTTCCTTCAGATTGGTATAAAGCATTTCGAACTGAGCTGTTACCTAGCCTTCTTAGAGCCTGCAATACTGCTCTTAAAGATTCAAAGATGCCGCCCTCCTGGAGGGAAGCAGTCATCTCTATTATTCCTAAAGAGGGAAAGGATCTTTCAGACTGTGGATCATACAGACCCATTTCGGTGCTAAATGCTGACTATAAGTTATTTACGGCCATTTTCGCTAAAAGATTAGAAAAAATACTACCTCAGCTTGTACATGCTGATCAAGCTGGCTATATTTTACAAAGACAGACGCAGGACAATATTAAACGCTCATTGCATATCATGGACCACATAGAACAGAATAATTTAACAGCCCTTTTGGTAAGCCTCGATGCGGAAAAAGCCTTTGATTCAGTCAGTTGGGCTTTCCTATACAAAGTTCTGGAACGATTTGGCTTTCACCCAAATTTTTCTAATGTCATACGGACTCTTTATGACAAACCTTCTGCTCAAATAAAAATTAATGGTAATCTTTCAAACACTATTACATTACATCGGGGTTCGCGACAAGGGTGTCCCATTTCCCCTTTACTCTTCGCTCTTTATATCGAACCCCTTGCACAATGGCTGAGACAGACAGAAAGTATCAGGGGAGTTAATATAAAAGGGGAAGATCATAAGGTAGCCTTATATGTAGACGATATTTTGATATATTTAAGTGACCCTTCTAATACATTTCCAAATTTAATGAATCTCTTACAGAAATTTGGTAATTATTCTGGTTATAAACTGAATTTACAAAAGACTCAATTGTTGGCTTTTAATTACTCCCCTCCAACTTGTCTTACTGACAAATTCCAGCTAAGCTGGGATAATAGTTCATTGAAATATTTAGGTATACATTTACCAAGTAATGTTTCACGGCTTGCAGAGATAAACTATGGCCCCCTCCGGATAAAAATTAGAGAAGATATCAAAAGGTGGAATTCTGTTTCCTTTCTTAGTCTGAGTCATAGAATTGATTGTGTGAAAATGAATATTCTTCCACGATATCTTTTTTTATTCCAAGCCCTTCCAGTAGAAATCTCTTTAAAAGAATTTTCAGAAATAGATTAAATCATTTCCCGGTTTGTTTGGCAAGGGAAGAAACCTAGGGTTAAATTTAAAACATTGCAGCTCTTGAAGGAGGAGGGGGGAATGGGGTTACCTTATTTTAAAGGATATTACTACGCGGCCCAAATTAAACCCTTCATTAACCTATGTTCCCCAAATTTTCATGCCAGGTGGAAAGATATTGAACTTTCAATCATGATGGACCCCCCGATTCACGCTTTATTGGCTTGTACGAACCTAGATAGGCTTATAAAGGATACGCAAAATCCGTGGATCAAAACCCAATTAAAAATTTGGAACAAAGTAAAAGGAGAGTATCAGTTAAATGATAAAATACAGATAATTCAATGGTGTGCTTTTGACCCTGGGTTCAGGCCAAATTTGATGGATAACCGTTTTAAATCATGGATTCTCAAAGGTATAACAACTTTTTATTCACTCACAGAAAATGGAAAATTAAGGGATTTTGAGGATTTGAAAAAGGAGTACCATCTTGAAAATTCAGATTTTTTCCGATACCTGCAAGTACGCAATCACTTTGAATATAATATTAAACCTAAAACAGACCTTAATGACCCTATATTAAAAACAATATTGAGTGCATATAAAAATGCTACTGTTAAAGGGGTTATTTCTAAGTTTTATAAAGGTCTCTTGGTGAAAAATACCCATTCCACAGACTACATAAAAGAAAGATGGGAAAAGGAAAGCAATGTATCAATATCTACAGATGAGTGGTTAAAAATATGCGAGCTTCAATGGAAATGTACAAACTCACATATATGGCGTGAGTTTAACTGGAAATGTCTTATTCGTTTTTTTATAACACCAAAGCAAAAAGCACATTTTGATCCAGGTGGTGCTAAATGCTGGAGGCTGTGCGGCGCTCGGGAGGCTGATCACTGGCATGTTTTTTGGGATTGCCAAAAAATCAAACCGTTTTGGGCAGAGTTTCACAAGATCTTAACTACTATATTCAACAATAAAGTACCATTTCAGTTTTCCTCTCTGTTTTTTGGGGAATTGTGAGTTCTTGCTCAGAACTGCTGATAAGTATTTATATGCTGTTCTTATATCTGCCTGCAAAAAAGCATTTACAAGGCGTTGGCTGCTTCCCGGACCTCCCACAGTCTCAGAATGGATAGACATTGTTAACAAGATATATGTAATGGAATCAATTACCTTTTCCATTCGTCTTAAGAAAAGTATATTTGTTAGTTGGTGGGCTAAATGGGTTAAATTTGTAAAGCCCTTAAGACCAGACTTCGTAGAGGTGTTGATTTAATGATCCGATGCTTTATTGTCCTGTCTTCTTATCTATCCTCCTCTATCATGGCTCCCACAAAGTGGTTAAATATATAATTTGTATACTTTGTAATGCACAACTTTATCTCTCCCTATTTGTTCAAAGTATATATATGTAATGTTCTAAAAAAACAACAGCAAATGTAAAGTTCTTCATCATCACTTTTATTCTGTAATTATTTCTTGCTGAATATAAATAAAGAATTTAAAAAAAAAAAAAAAAAAAAAAAACTACACTACAATAAAATCATCATGTGAAATATTCTAACAATTTAAAATAACTGTTTGTTAAATGTAATTTATTCCTGTGAAAGTTGAATTTTCAGCAGCCATACTTCAGTCTTCAGTGTCACATATCTTTCAGAAATCATTCTAATATTCTGATTTGGTTCTCAAGAATGTATTATGTATGTTGAAAACATTTTTTTTATATTTTTATGGAAACTGATAATTTTTTTTATGATTCCTTAATGACAAGGAAGTCACTAAAAGAACTAAATTTATTTTAAATAGATGTTTTGGTAACAATGTTTAAAGGTGCTGTATGCGATTTTTAGTGGCCTCTTGCGGTGATGTTTCAAAATGCAACAAGAGCGCTTGTGCTCGTGTGCGTGTGCGTGCAAGATCTCAAGAGCGAGCAGTCACTACCGACCACACGGAGACTTTCAACGCGACGGCGAAATCCTCACACAACATGCTGGAAACTAATGTAAACTCCCACTGCAGGTACAATAATAGCCTACTTTTATCAGCTTGACGTTGAACTAATGCTCTGTGCTCGTACCATGATAATGTTACAATAAACTGAATTTAGCCGACATGTGATGTTATAAGCCATTTCACTAACTATTTTCATGTATCTTTCACAATCAGCAATGTCAACACAGGTGAATGTATAATATGATAACGAAAACGGTTAGTGAACTAAGCTGAACAGTTTCAGTGTATCAGTAAGATATAGGAAGTAACTAGCCTGGCATGCCAGACCTACATCAAGATGTTAGGTCTGGAAACTCTTCATTGACAGGGCTCAATCCGAGGGGCAGGATAAACGGTTCTCTTTCAAATTCTCTCTGCACGCAATTGGATAGCGCTAAAGCCAATCAGAGCAACAAAGACGGTGACGTACTCAGCGGAGCAAGTTGATAAACTTTTACCGTATCCAGTCCAGCTGTCAACATTGAACATTGAAAATAAGGGAGATTTCCCGGAATCCATCCCCAAAATAAGGGATTTTTTTTTACACTACCCACAAACTTTAAAAATAAAACACTAATCATTAAAAGTCTAGAGAGTTTATAACTAGCCAACATATGTGTGTGAGAGAAAGAGACAGTATGTGTGTGTTTGTGTGTTTATGAGAGAGACTGTGTGTCATTAAAAATATTATCATAGAGAATGTTTAAATACTAATATCAGCTTACGAGGGAAACAGAGCCGGAGTAGTGGTGCTTCGGGGTGGTGGAGATGATTCGGGAGAGGTCCGTGCACCTATACCTATCAGAGCGCGCGCTGACACGGAGTAAAGCCTTTATACTTGACTTGACAGCACGAGCGTGGCAAATATGACAAGTTGATCATTTCGCCACAACTTTTTTGTAACAGCGCGTGCGGTGCCAGCCGCATCCGAGGATGAACAACTTCAAACCGAATATGTCCGAGCATCATTATGTTAAGCCCGCCCTCCGACTCTATACACGATGTGATTGGCCCTACCAGAGTTGGGGTTTTCCAGCTCAAATGTCTATGGAGAGTTGCTAGACCACACTTTGCTGCAAAATAATTTTTGCTGCCGCTAGGGTGCATCTAGATTTCTAGGCTAGGAAGTAACATTACTGTACTGAACATGTCTGGAAATGTGTATTATAAACAATATGATAGTAGTGGGATGAGTGTTGTTAGTTAGTAGATCTAGTAAATAAAATAAGTTACATCCTAAAGCACCGACTTTTTGTTGGAATCCTGGAACATTCTTTTGTATTCATGTCATGTTTCATGTAGTTTACCTTGCTATTTCACTAGAGTTTACTATGTTGATCCGCGTTTTCGTCCGGAGTCGATCAGATTCACGTTTTGCCTGACGAGCTTGGGCAGATAAAACTTTTTTGTTTTTTATATTTATGTGGAGTTTGTGTTGGAGTCTGTGTTGTGCTGGAGGCAGGACGTTTTGGGCTGTTATCAGACTCCATGAAGTGCCGTTGTTCGCATGGTTGATTGTATAGAGACTGGATAGAGACATGGTTGACTGGATACTATAGAGAGGCTCGGGGGCGCGCATGCACATCACATCTGATGGATTTCGCAGGAAATCCGACCCGGAGACCTCACTTATAAATATGAATATTGGCTTTCAGAGGTAATAGCAAAACCTGAAAAGTGGATCATTGCAATGTGTGATTACAACTCCTTCAAACACAGGCAATAAAAAAAGGATTCATTTTATAAAAAAAAGTTACATATAGAACCTTTAAGTCTTCACTGTCACTTTTTATCAATGTGTCATTGCTGAACTATATTAAACTCTTATAAAAAGGAAGTAGTTAACCTGCAAATATTTCCACAGATGTCTATTTACAAATTAAATTACTTCTTAATTTCTGTCTGCTGTTTTCCATTATTGTTTATTTTATTTCTGTAGTTAGTATGGCTTTTTATAGCACCTCCTGCAGATTTGGTCAAGAAGTTTAGTCAATGTCCTTAGTATGTCCTGTTGTCTACACATAACAAGACTTTGCTCAGAAAATGGAGTCTCTAATAATGTCATGAATACTTGCAAACAAAAAGGTGAGATTATACATAACTCAATTCAATTCAATTCAACTAACTCTCTCACCCAATATGTGGTTTCTGCAGCACTCCCACAATCCTCTGAATTCTGTCCATTGCAACACTCTGCTGAAAACTGCTCAGACCTGCCAATCACAAGCAGTAAACATGTTGATGAAATCAGAAAGTGTCAGATTAAATCACTTCCTGCACAGGTTTATGTAATGAAATGTGCAAAATCTGAAAACAGAAAGTAAATTGACTTTTGGTTTTAAGTTTAAAAAAGCAGTGGACGGCAGAAGAGTCAGAAAACGAGAACAGATGCAGATAAATTACAACACACATAAAAAAGGCTGATACACTCTAAACTACACAGATTATTACAGGGCCATTACAATGGTATAACTTCAAATAAAGAGATGTTTAAGACTGGACACAGAGACAGTGTGCTTTTATCTCACCTTTGTCAAATCTTCCTTTCTTCAGTCCATTTAGAAGCTCCAGCAAAGGCCGAACAAAACCCTGGAGCTCAAAACACTGAGGAGGAGAGAAAGCCACCATTATGTGATATCCAAACTAAGGGCGTTTTCACACCTGAAAGTCCACAACAAGGTCTGAACCAAAGTTCACGTTTTGATACATTTTATACTTTCGGAAAGTTTTGGTTTGGTTTTACACTGCAATTATGCGAGCGAGCACTAAAGAACATTACGTTGACATACTTGCGTCCTGTTTTTCGGCTATGCGGGAACCACCGGAACTTCCTGTAAAAGGTCTGAAAGTCCGAACCATACAGAAACACTAACACAGAAGAAAAGAACCAAACCTTTGTTCAGTTTGATCCGGACTGAGACAACCTCTTTTCGTCTGACCAAATTTCATCTGTTTAGTCCGGACTGTGGTCCGGGGTAGGTTCACACCTTTAATTTTGATTCGGACCAAACAAGGTAAGTGTGAAAGGGCCCTCTCTCTAAAATCCTGTTTGCATCTGATATTAATTTCTGTTTCAGGCAATCCCAGCATTAGTAGACAGCACTAAATTCAGATGTAAATGGGGTCAAAAGGTTCAGGTGAAAACACTAATGCATCCTGATGTGTCCTGGAAAAGAGTGAAGGACCACCACCAACTCACCTGGCAATCAACATCTGTGCAAAAACAAATGTTTTAAAAATCACTGGCCATGTGTGTCTTGTAGAGATAAGAACCATCTGTTCTCAGGACATTGTCTGTTTGCCAAGCAGATATAAGCTATAAGCACCTGCTAAATTAATAAATGGAAAGGAATAAAAGTAGGAACATGTCGTGTGAAACATGCTCATCTTAAGTTCATTCAATACAGTTACTTGACTACATAACTGTGAGTTTTCAGCTCAAAACATTGTTTGCAGAATCAAAATTCAGGTAACTTTGTGATAATCACTGTGCCAACACAATGCACAACAAAACGCTGGTATAAGTAAACTGTTAAAGGTAGGGTAGGCAATTTTGGAAAGGTTAAACAATAGTAAGCTAGCTTTGAAAACATGAGATAACCACCCTCATTTCAGAGCTTCTCCAAAGCCACACCTATGGCTGGGCGATATGGCCCAAAAAAATTATCACGATAATTTTTTTTTATATCAGTCGATATCGATAATTATCACGATAAATGTCAAATCTTTAATTCTTTCAAGTTTAAAGGCATATTTTTACTCCTAAGTGAAAGTTGTATAAACCAGAGCAATAATTCTGGTTTTAAACTACTCTTTATTGTCAGAACATATCATGACAAACACTTGCCAAACACGAGAACATTTCACAAATATGAGGTAGAACATTCAAACATTTCATTTTTCCTTCAAATAAATATCTGAATAGAAAAATATTTCTTCAGCAGTTTGCAGTGCAGGCTGCAATATTCAAATTACATGTTTTGTCTCGAAATGCATATTTGACAGTGAGTTGACAGTAAATCTGCATCCTAACTCAAGTTAATACTAAGCTAATGTTAAATTTATGTTCATTAACAAAAACTTCTCGGTTACGGATGTAACCCTCGTTCCCTGAGTAGGGAACGGAGACGTTACGTCGGATGACGGAGAATGGGGGTTTCGCATAGAAAGCAATCCTCTTCGAGTATTAAAAAACGAGCCAATGGCACGAAAATGCCTTGGGTCTGCAGAATTTGCATAGCGTATCTCCACCCCACCTGGTGGGTATAAAAGGAGGAAGCAGACGCAACCGCAGTATGTCTTCGCTGAGGAGCCGAGACTGAACTCAGGCGTCTACCCAGCGGTAGGCTTGCCGCGATAGACGGTGTTGATGGTGTTACCGGTTTTAAGCCCATCACCGGTGACATCACTTTCCCACCGTGACACCGCGATGTCTTGACTTTTTTTTAAAGTATTCGTTTTTGCTAAAATAGTTAGAATTATATATAATATTTGAATTAATTAAAAATAATCATTTTTAATTATTTAGTTCAGAAGAGAGCATACATTATAATTAAAAATAAACTGCGCAGTGCATGCCAAGAGCCATCTTTGCGTGTGTGCAACAAGCTGTGCATCCGAGAGGGTGTTCAGCACGATGGAGAACATAGTCACCCCCAAAAGATCTCATCTTAAGCCAGAGATGGTCAACATGCTCGGTTTTCTGGCAAAGAACATGTAGACTCTGACAAAACTGTCTTTGTCATGAAGTTGGTCTTTGTCTCAACTGTCATGTTCTTTGACTCTAGACTGGAAGCGATGTTAATAAATGCCAATTTATAGTGTTTTACTTTTTTTTGACTGCTGTCATTTATGTAGGCTAAGGTCCTTTTTGAAGTTTTTATTTTATATTCGTCTCTTTTTATTTGGTTTTATCTTATTTAAACTTTGTGTAATTTATTTAGGCCTATTTTGTTTTCTTATTCGTTAATAAACGTTTTATGGTTCTTCTTTGTTTGGGCCCACAGTTTGCCGATTTTCACTTTTTTCAGCCTATGCATGGGGTTGTTTTTATTCGTTCATTATGCTAATAAAAGTTCTGTCTATATTTTATTCGTTTGTTATGCTAATAAAAGTTCTGTCTATAAATAAAAGTTTATTGTCAGCGAGTTGTTTTTTTTTGTCCATTCCAGCAATTGACGCTGAATTGCAATTGACGCTTATTTTTCGAAAGTGAAAGTATGTCATTTATGTAGGCTAAGGTCCTTTTTGAAGTTTTTATTTTATATTCATCTCTTTTTAATGGGTTTTACCTTATTTAAACTTTGTGTAATTTATTTAGGCCTATTTTATTTTCTTATTCGTTAATAAACGTTTTATGGTTCTTATTTGTTTGGGCCCACAGTTTGCCGATTTTAACTTTTTTCAGCCAATGCATGAGGTTATTTTTATGCGTTCGTTATGATAATAAAAGTTCTGTCTATATTTTATTCGTTCGTTATGCTAATAAAAGTCCTGTCTATAAATAAAAGTTTTATTATCAGCGAGTTGGTTTTTTTTGCCCATTCAAGCAATTGACGCTGAATTGCCAATTGACGCTTATTTCGAAAGTGAAAGTATAACGCGCACGCATTTAAAAGCTATTTAACCCCCCCTCCACGGTGAAACCGAAATTACCGTTGTTGTCACACGTCGATTAACCGGTGGGAAATTTTCCTCACTACGGCAAACCTACCCAGTGGTACAGCGAAAGTGGCAGGGAGACGTAACGTCTCCGTTCCCTACTCAGGGAACGAGGGTTACATCCGTAACCGAGACGTTCCCTTTCGTAGTCACTCCGAGTTAAGTCGGATGACGGAGAATGGGGGTCAGTGCCATCACGCCATCTTCACAGCTGTCTTCCAGTGCCCTGCGAAAGTCTGAACTCCTGTCAACTTACTTACGGACAAGGAGTCCTACTTCAACACAGGAATACCAAGGTACACTGGGGAGCATATAAGGGAATATGCCACAGTTCGCCTACCCGCAGGGAGGACTTAAGAATACAAATATGGCCCAAGGGGAATACATATGGGGGAACACTGGAAACACCAACCTAGGGGTGGCTTTGAAACTTAACTCCAGGAGTGGCACGATGGCTTGCCGAGGGAAGACACATGCTCATAGAGGCTTACAGTGGAGAATACACATGTGACAGTTACCGGAGGGAACCATACACACGGAGGCACCTAGCCGACGTCCAGAGCAAAGACACTGGCGCCAGCATCAGCAGTGCTGGAGGACTCAGGGCTTCAATGGAAGACTCAGCTGAGGAAATATCGCACTTATCCAGTCCGAGGAGTGGAATGGCGAGCAAACGAAGACATCTGAGCGGGTCCAGTACTGGTGGAAGCGAGTACACAAGAGGACACAGGCTCCACTCGAAGATTATAGAATCTTGCAAATATATTCGGTGTCAACCAGCCTGCAGCTTTGCAGATGTCTGATAGCGAGGCGCCATGCGATAGAGCCCAAGAGGAAGCCACACTCCGAGTGGAGTGGGCCATCACACCTAGGGGGCACGGTCGACCTTGCTGCTGGTACGCCAAAGAAATGGTGTCCACTAACCAGTGAGACAGCCGCTTCTTTGAGTGAGCCCTTCCCTACTGGCTTCCACCATAACAGACAAAGAGCTGGTCTGAGGTCCTGAAACACCGCGTTCTGTCTACGTCAGCACGGAGTGCACGTACTGGACAGAGCAGTACCAAGGCTGGGTCTGCCTCCTCCAGGGGCAGCGCTTGCAGGTTCACCACCTGGTCCGGGAAGGGAGTGGTAGGAACCTTGGGCACATATCCAGGCCGGGGTCTCAGGATCACGTGAGAGTAAGCCGGCCCGAACTCCAGGCACACTTCGTCAACGGAGAATTCGTGCAGGTCCCTACCCTCTTGATGGAGACCAGTGCAACCAAGAGCGCTGTCTTCATCGACAGGAACTTAATCTCCACTGATTGCAGAGGCTCGAAGGGAGGCCTCTGCAGGGCATTTAAAACCACTGAGAGGTCCCAAGAGGGTACGAGAGGAGGGCGAGGAGGATTTAGTCTCCTTGCTCCCCTCAGATGCCTGATGATCAGGTTGTGTTTCCCCAATGACTTACCTTCGACTGCTTCATGGAATGCGGCAATTGCAGCCACATAAACTTTAAGGGTGGAGGGAGACAGCCTTCGCTCCAACCCTTCTTGCAGAAGGGAAAGCACGACACTGACCGAGCATCTCCGGGGGTCTTCTCGGCGAGAAGAGCACCAGTCAACGATGAGGTTCCACTTCAAGAGGTTCCACTTGATCTTGCACAGAGTCCATGCAAGAAGGCTCACTGGGGGAAACGCATATTTGCGTAGACCCCGTGGCCAGCTGTGCGCCAATGCATTTGTGCCGAGGGTGCCCTCGGTCAGAGAATAATACAGGGCGCAATGGGATGAGTCGGGGGAAGCAAACAGATCTATCTGTGTCTCCCCGAACTGGTCCCAAATCAGCTTGACCGACCGGGGATGGAGTCGCCATTCGCCGGAGACAGTCCGGATCCGTGACAGCTCGTTGGCTGCCAGGTTCCGCTCTCTTGGAATGTAAATAGCACGAAGGGACCTCAGGTGCTTCTGACTCCATAATAGGAGGTGGCGTGCGAGTTGCGACATCCGACGTGAGCGTAGACCACCCTGGCGGTTGATGTACGCTACTGTTGCGGTATTGTCTGAACGGACAAGTACGTGTTGACCCCTGAGCAGTGCTGGAAAGCGGTGCAGGGCCAGGCGTACTGCCAACAACTCGAGGCAATTGATGTGCATGAGGCGCTGGGGCCCTGTCCAGGACCCTGCTGCCGCATGACCATTGCACATGGCTGCCCAACCCGTGGCAGATGCATCTGTGGAGACAACAACATGCCTGGAAACTCGCTGAAGAGGGGCTGCGGCCCTTAAGAAGCTGAGATTCGTCCACAGGAAGGTCTGACGGCAGGTCAGAGTTACTGGAACTATGAGCATACCGCGATGCCATGCCCACCTCGGGACTCAATCGTGAAGCCACAGCTGAAGCGGTCTCATATGAAGCAGTCCGAGCGGCGTCGCCGCAGCTGCGGATGCCATATGCCCCAGGAGCCTCTGAAAGAGTTTCAGATGGACCACGCTCTTGCCCTCGAACTGTCGAAAACAAGACAGCAGTGAGTGCGCGCGCTCGCTCGTGAGCCGCGCGGACATGGCAACCGAGTCTATCTCCATTCCGAGAAAAGAGATCCTCTGCACGGGCCAAAGTTTTCTCTTCTCCCGATGGACCCGAAGGCCCAGACGGCCTAGGTGCTGTAGCACAAGTTCTCTGTGTTCGCAAACCTGCTCTCAAGAGTGTGCTAGGATAAGCCAATCGCCGAGGTAGTTCAGGATGCGAACCTCGTGTTCGCGAAGGGAAACAAGGGCTGCCTCGACAATCTTCGCCGAATGGGAGAACCGTGTAGTGATATGCCTCTCCCTCGAACGCAACCGAAGAAACGGTCTGTGTCGAGGTAAGATGAAGAAATGAAAGTACAGGTCTTCCAGGTCCATCGCTGCAAACCAATCCTGAGGCCGAACGCACTCGAAAATGCATTTGGCCGTGAGCATTTTGACCGGCAGAGCACGGTTCAAAATTCGAAGATCTAGGATCGGTCGTAACCCACCGGTCTTCTTGGGGACAATGAAGTAAGGCTTGTAAACCCAGACCTCATCTCGGCTGGAGGGACAGTCTCGATTGCACCCTTCGCCAGCAGGGCGGCAATCTCCACTCTCATGATTGGGGCGCAATGGGATGATCATAGCCACCGACCACCGTAAGCGAACTCCCCGGAACGGGGAGGAGATTGTGCGAACTGAGTCGCATAGCTGAGTCTGATCGTTCGGGCGACCCAGCGGGACAGGCCGGGGAGCTCTAACCAAGCTCCCAGAACCGATCCAGTGGGATCACCGAGCCACAGACGTCCAATAAATCAAGATTTGCTTCAACATGCATTAAAAAAAATTAAATAAAAATCATAGGCTACTGATTCCGAAAATACCCTGGTTGTAGAGAGAACCAAAGTTAATCCCAAAAGCCAAAGTTCAGGGTTGTAATTTATTATTTTCTTCTTGTTTATGTTTACGTTAATATTCACTTGTTATCTTAACATTCTATAAAAATGCTTTATTCAGTAAATATTGTTTGTTTGAACCTCATTCTGTTCTATACTGTTGTACTTATTGTTTGACTGTTTTGTTTAAAGGAGGGAGGATTGTATTGGGCGGTATTGAGTGGCAATGGCAAATGGTTTACATGGCTCACGGCATCACAGATCAGGTAGAGGGCCCCTTAGAATTTTGCTTAGGGCCCCAGGGGGAGGTAAGGATTGGCAAAAAAGAATTGTATTTTTTCCCGAAATCTAAGCGTTTTTTATTTTTTCGAGTTTTTTCCATTCAATCCAGATTATTTCTTTTCAAATAAATAAATAAATAAATAATAATTTAAAAAACAATAAACAACAATATGATGAACTCTTTTGCTCATTTGTCTAATCTCTGACATTTTGCAATCTTTATAAATAATTATAAGACCATAAGATGAGGCATTGCGTTTGGACAATAAACACGGCCAGATAAGGCAATTTGGAAGGGGACAAATTCAACGGAATATATTCCTTCATATAGCCCGTGAGGGGCGGTGCCCTTTTTTTCAGGTCAGAGCAACTGCCCCTCAAAATTCCTGTGCACGTCCCTGCATGAGAATGACAATAACATACAGTGAGATGGCAGCCTGCCCCGCAGCTCTATAGGTCCCTGCCACTGGAGTAGACAAGAACCTACAGGCATTGGAGGGGTGCCTAGGGCTGCCACGCCAGGTGGAGGCACCGTGGGGACACATAAGTGTTGCCACAGAACACTCCACAGGGGGGAACCCCAGTGCACCCTAGACTGTGGCCTCTACGAGATAAGTGGACTTCCACGATCTCACGGCCTCTTCATGCACATCCGGGAAGAAAGGATTTGGGTTCGCCACCCCCAAACACCAATCATCAGCCTTAAGTGCTCGAGATATGGCAGAATTTTCCACACAAACCGGATACACGTTGTGGAGTGCCTCAAGGGAGTTGCCTTGGACCACTGTTGTTTTCTATTTTTATTAATGATTTGTCTTTTATTTTGAAGCGTGCCACTATTTCTCTGTATGCAGATGACTTAACTATTTTTTTGTCTGATTATGACTCTACCAGACTTAATACTGTATTAAATAATGAATTACAATTAATTGAAAAGTGGAAGAGAGTAAATAAATTGAAGATTAATGTTGGGAAGAGTAAATGTATGATGTTGGGATCTAATCATCTTTTAAAAGATTCCCCCGTTTTGAATTTGTCAGTTGGTGGTTTGATAATTGAACAAGTGGCGGAGGCCAAATTGCTCGGTGTGATTGTGGACAGCAGGTTGACCTGGAACGCTCATATAAAATTAATATTGAATAAAATGGGCAGGAGTATGGCCACAGTTCGTCATT
The DNA here is from genome assembly GCF_016745375.1 of Pimephales promelas. Next base: position 5,156,492 of record NW_024121455.1, read on the forward strand.
GTAGAAAATGTATACCGTTTCGTATACGGAAAACTTTAGTGGAATCAATAGTTTTGTGTCATCTAGACTATTGTTCCATTATTTGGGCTTCAACTACAGAGAATAATTTAAACAGATTACAGATTGCACAAAATAAAGCATGTCGGCTTGTTCTAAATTGTTCTTTTAGAACAAGTGTAAGAGATATGCATAATCAGTTAGCATGGCTTCATGTAAGAAGTAGAATTAATTATTCTCTTATTAAATTCTTAAAAAATATAATTATTTCTAAAGCACCTGAAATTATTTATGGTAGATTGACCTTCTTCAGTGACGTTCATATTTATTCCAATCGTCAATCAAGTGAAGGGCGTTTCTTGTTACCTGTCTGTCGAACTAATCAACTTCAAAGGACATGGTGTTACAGAGCAATGGTGGCATGGAACTCGCTCCCATTATTTTTGGTTTCAGAGAGTCACAATGTTAGTTTTTCCAAAAGATTGAGACTGTATTTATTTACTTTGGAGTAAGTGTAATTTTTATAATTAATAATGACTGGACAATGAGCTATAATAATTGAAATGTGATTTTCATATTTTGTGTTGTACCCAGAGAGTGGTAATATTTTGCATATTTAAGAGCTTGTATTCTGATGTTATGTTTGTTATGTTATGTTTAGTGTGTGTGTGTGTGTGTGTGTGAGTTTGATGATTTATGATGTTGTGTGCACTTCTGTATCTGTCTTTGTTGTTGTAGAGCTTTGATGTTAAGTTTTTGTTAAAATGTTGTGACCCCAGGAAGAATAGCTGCTGCTTAATGTAGCAGCTAATGGGGATCAAAATAATAAACATAAACTCGTGGCAGCCTGGGAAGCATAGCTGTGAACCCTGAATCAAACTCGCTATGCTAGCACATCCGAGGACAGCAGCACAGACGAGCCATCTCCAGAGGACTCCAGCTCACCTTGTGATGCGGCGATAAACATGATTTCATCAGCTGGGGGACTGAATGAGAATGCAGGCCCGCGGACGGGCACCGCCCACTCACTCTGGACCACGTGGGTTGCAACGTGAAAGACGGGGTATGGACCGGAGAATTTCGTCGGTTTAGTTCCAGACCTGACGTCTTTTTGGTCACCCTGGCCACCAGCCAAAGTATTATCTCACGTGGAGAAAATAGTTCAGGTTGTGGATGAGGGGACTCTCACTCTACTGAGCTCATTGAGTCTGAACAATGATCACGTTCCCACTGAGAGAACGTGACACACCCACAAGCGCTGTCTGAGCGTGATCAAAGCCCAAACACGTCAAACAGCGCTCGCGCCCATCAGCTGATTCTATCAGAACACCGCACTCAGGAATACACGGGCAGATCGTCTTCAAAAAGACGCGTCTTTAAAAAGACGTGCCACGTGCACACTCTTTCAGTACACACTCTTTCAGTGAGAGGAGAAAACTCTGCGGATGTTGAAGCGACCAGGGAGAGACACACACACTGGCAGACCTCTGCTCAGATCGCAGGCAATGTGAAACTCGCTGGGTACCGCCGTCACACCAACACCAGAGAGTTCGCTCGTCTCGAAGAGGTGAGTGACCGTAGTAAACTCAGATTGTGTGGCTTGTGGAGTGAAGAAGTTCTCTTGGCTCCGAAGCGAAAACATACTGCGGTTGCGTTTGCTTCCTCCTTTTATACCCACCAGGTGGGGCGGAGATACGCTGTGCAAATTCCGCAGACCCAAGGCATTTTCATGCCATTGGCTCGTTTTTTAATACTCAAAGAGGATTGGCTTTCTATGCGATACCCCCATTCTCCGTCATCCGACGTAACTCGGAGTGACTACGAAAGGGATAAGTCACATCTGGGTTTTTTTTTTTTTTTTTAAATGTAACGTCCAAATTTGTATTTGGTAAAATGTAATATTCTGAGTCTTCTGGCTGTTTGAGTTTTATTAAAATGAACCATTGGTCATCCACTATCAAGCATTTAGATCATGATAACCGCAGATAAAACCAGGCATAGCCTATAACCTAGCACCTTACTATCATAGCAAAATGGAACTTTATGGTTTCTGTGGTATTTGTTTGAAAAAAAAAAACAGTTAAATACATTATTAAATACTGTACTTATATTCCATTACTCATTTAATACAATGTCTACATTAATAATACAATTCAATATGTATATCACACATTTCATGGTGCAGTTAATACTAGGCTAACCTTACAGTAAATCCATGCTAGACTAAATGGATTCAGTATCAATTCAGATTCTGACTGTATCGTTGCACACAGTGTTACTCCTTTTTGTCAGCGGTGTTTTATCTGCCTGGTTTAACTGACATTTGTGTTCTTCACTGAACTCAAGCGCTTCTCACTGGACGATCAAATGATCAGAGTGCGAGTCTGCGTGAGCTCACGCTGCGCTCAGTGCGCTGCCGTTTGGACTTTGAGCCGAGCGGATTAATGCTCCGTGTGGCTCGCGGTTCAAATGACTTTCGTTCCGCTTTTGGCGCATAAACATTATCAAACATTTATCGACCTCTTGATATCGTTTTATCGAGAAAAATTATATTGCGATAATTATCGTTATCGTTTTATCGCCCAGCCCTAGCCACACCTCCTTCAAAACACATGACCTGTAGTGCTTTGAGACATGAGGTAATTTAACGTCATCTCTGAGATGACGTTAAATTACCTCATATCTTAAAGGACTACAATAATAATGAACGTAAACTACTCATAGAGCTCTTACTTGTACCACCTGACTGCTGCCGATTAATTTCGCCATTGATAGTGTTGACATAAAAGTGCACAATTTGAAGCTTCAACTTTAATTTCTAGATGTCCATAACTGTTTATTTCACACAGTAAACTTTGTACTAACCGTTTCTGCGAGAGTGTGGGTGACTGTACTGTGCAGAATGAGGTTCTTTTCAGCCATATTAGGACTTTGGCAGCTTCACTTTTCACCAATGGAAGAGACAGTAAAGGGGCGTCGTCCATCATTTTTACAAGCCATGTTTCCATCGACACGTTTTTATCCGAATTAAGTGATATCGAATGAAAAATGCCTTATGGAAATAGTAAAATTCGATGAAATTTCATGAAAATCGACTCAAATGAAATACGTTCGGTCTCATCGGATTTAATCTTGATCGATATACGGCTAATGCAATAAAAGCTGATGGAAACATTATTAGCAGAATAAATAATGAATTGCGATTAAGTTTTATGCCCTTTTATGGTTGCAACACGTCAGAAGACGAGTTCATTTCCGGCCAGTCTGTTTGCACACACATGGCGTATGTCAACAAAGACAGATGTAAGTGGACAAAGGAAAAAGATGCTTCAACCAAAGGGTTTCCGTGAACTACGATCTCCCAGAACTGATGGAGCGCTGTCGTTCCCACACCACAGTCACCTCCGCTGTCGTCAGGCATACGTGCATTGGCATCATCATAGCAATGTTTATAGCGTCGTTGTTTTCTCAGGTTAGTTTTGCTTGTTTTTACGTGGCTTGGTTGAATTCTAATGTAGAATGTGGTCTGTTCTTGTTAACAGACTGTGGCGCTGCTAGTATAACACACCGTTGCCATGCCATGGCTGCTAGTATAACACACCGTTGCCAGTTCAGATACGGAACGGAACAGACTATTTTCTTTAGCAGAAGCAATAGTCATTTTTAAATCAATAAACTCATTTTTAAGTCAATATTTTGTGTCAAATTATTGATTTATTGATTTATTTGGTTGTTTCATATGTAATAAGCAGGATAATATATAGCGAGGCGGTTGTTATAGCGAATACAACCCCTTCAACAACCGCCTCGCATACATTATCCCATTCATATGACGCTATATAGCTGGCACATAAGCATTATTAGGCTTCAACTTGTGAAATATTGATCATTTGTTGGTAGATGGCGCGATCCGTTTTGTCTAACAAAACTTTGTTCGCAAAAGTTTGCTTGCATGTTGTTCGATTCAGTGCGAAAATAAATGGAAACACCTTAAAATGTCTCAAATCAATTCGATATACCAATTTGATCGCAAAACAGCATGTGACATAATTAAGTACAGGTTTTTATTCGCTTTAAAGCCGTTGGATGGAAACACACTTTCACCACCTTTATCCGCATGAGTTTTTTAAACGAACTTTAGATAATTCGATTGACAAGTGGATGGAAACATGGCTACAGTCTATGGCTCAGACCATTGAGAATTAGCTATGAATATTCACAAAGTTTACATTATTTAATTTTTTTACTTGTTTTGCCTGTAGCTTGTTATTAGCCCATACACATTCCGACTCATTTTGCCAAGCACGGGTCACACATGTTGACAAGCAGATAGGTCCATCATATTCGGTCCAAATGCAATGATTGGACGAACATTTTTGTTTGGTCCTGAGACTTCCACATGTTTAATATTTAGACCACTTCTATTATTGATTGCTTTCAGGAAGTGAAGAGTTTTAACCAGTACTAGTGGTAAAAAGTAACCACTTTAATACTGATGAATACTGACTACATTTGTTTGGAACACTCGAGACAGATGTTAATACCAGGTGTAAACTATTGAGAATTGGTGGAAAGATTCTCACCTTACGAGCAAACAGCAGGTCTCCTTCAGTTCCTCCATTCTTCCCTCGCTCACTCTCAGAGATGCTACATCCTAATCCAGATGAAGACGAGGAGGACGAAGATGCTGACCTAGCGTGACTGTTGCCCTGTGTCCTCTCAGGGCCACTGAATCCATCACACGCCCACTGAGATCCAGGACGCTCCTGCTCTCCATTCATACTGTAAACACTTCTGTTAGAAAGACTGGACTGAGACGAACGGGCCCCATGTGGCCTGTCCCTGTCCTCCAACAGGTAAACTTTTGTCTCATCATCACTGAACAAGAAACTGTTGTTGGAGCATAATGAATCCGGTTGACAGGAAGGCGATTCTGAGGACTGCATGACTGTGGGAAAGAGATGGAAAAAATATATCTAGAACAAAAAAATGGAAGTAGGCAAAAGGCAAATTTGCACATATTGTGGAAAATTAAAATGAGACACTTGCATGCATTTCAGATTGTCTGAATGTCAATGCTATAAGGTATTGCTTTAATGGCAATAACACTTTATGCCATAAATGTTCCAAAGACCATCATTAATGGAAGCAAGGATATCTGACCTTTTTCACAACAGACTTCCCATTGGCAATGTCACAAATTTGATTAGTGACCTTCAAATTGTAAATATCTATTTTTTCTTTATCAAATGCTATAATTTATTAATTGCTAAAACTATTGATTTTGAAACTATTTACCAAGGTTTTTGTTGTGGTTTTTCAGACCCTACTGCATTCCAAAATGAACCCAATTTTGATAAAACCAAATACAACCAATGCCAATATTACATTTATTTTATCCATAATGTTTTGTCTGAGCCATTACAGAATGCATGGGGTCTGTCTAGAGTAGACCCTCTGAGATCAGAGAGAAGCAAGGAGCATGCAAGCCTGTGCAAGTATGTAGTGTGTGCAAGGTTGTGTAAGTGAGTGCTGTCTAGAGCAGGGAAATAGGGGGAGGGGTGCAGTGGGATGCTTTAACACTAGTGGTTAAAGAGGGCAGCTAGGGTGTCTCCATTTCTTTTTTATTTTCTGACTCCTCTCCTCCCTCTGGTAAACACACACACACACACACACACACACACACACACACACACACACACACACACACACACACACACACACAAGGAAAGGGGCTGGGGCATTAAAACACCCGGAGACAAACACACCCTCACTTTTCACTTGCTCATGTCCCCTGCCCATCCCCCAACCATTTTTAACATCTCTCTTTTTCTCCCTTGCTCTTTTCTCTTCAAGAGTGCCTCTTCATTGCAAATCCATAGTAAAAACAAAGTATACATCTCTCCTCCTGTATTCCTCCAATCTGTTTCTCTGTCTACCCTTCTTGTTTCTTATTAAGACTGTTACTCTCGCACTCTGTGCTGCTCAGTCAGCAGCAATGAAAATGACAGTTAGGGTCACTTATGGCTTCACTTCTGTTCTGCACTCACACACATGCAGTATATGTCAGCACTAACACTCTAAATTCTTCTGCATTGTTATGCACTTCGAAATCTCACTCATTTTCAACTTTCTATACATGCTTTTTTTTTTTTAACGGAACATGTATTACTGTTCGTGTGAGATACGATACGATAATGCCTGGGATGTGATTCTAAATGTAATCACAACCCCGACATTATCGTTTGTAAAACATACAATTTTATGTATTCTTACATACATGTATACATGTTACATGATTATTCAAATGATAAACATATCATTCTTCACACAAATTATTGCACGTGACTTAATTACACACCCACCCACACACACACACACACACTATACGCCGAGTTGCAGTAATGGGACAATTTCAGATACATGAGACTATATCAAATATCAGTCTAACTAATAACATTTTAACAATCAAAAGTGAGCAATGCAAATATAATTCTCATTCTATTCCTGTGTAATGGCACGCTACCCAATAACGAATAGTTTTGAAAACATCTTACCTTCAGGCGCGCCTGTAAAAGCAACGCAAACCCTTCAGAACGATTCCTTCTACTCTTTCCCTATCCCACAGACCATCTCTCTCTCTCTCTCTCTCTCTCTCTCTCTCTCTCTCTCTCTCTCTCTCTCTCTCTCTCTCTCTCTCTCTCTCTCTCTCTCTCTTTTCGCTCTCTCTCTCTCTCTCCTCACTTCCCGAGCGTCAACATGTGCATAAACACACGTGCCCAATCCAGTGCCATCCACGCACAGGCTCTCGTTGGCCGCTGCCGTCAGATAGTAACCATCTTATTGGTCTACACTATAGCCAGTAATTGCTCCGCTCTTCTGCTACTGGCCAATGACTGGTAACTCCGCCCATGCGTTGTGTGTGTGTGTGTGTGTGTGTGTGTGGCAAATGTTACACTTTTTGGAAAGAGGCAATGTCACTTCCGGGTGCAACACATTTATTTTTCTGTATGAAACACAAGAAAATGCAATGTTCAAACAAGGAGCACATTTCTCTGCACATTCGCGCTTCATCTCGTGCTGGACTACTTCTATACTCTTATCCTGTGATATATTCACAAATTATCTTGACTCGCATGACTGATGTCTAGGCTGATACGTCACACTAGACTAGACTCCTTACAATACTCCATTTTCAGAAAATACATGTTCTTTACACAAACACATTAACATGGATCTAAACATGTGCTATGCCCGTTATTAAACTGATATAAAAGGAAAAGGTCTGAAAAATAACATCTTTAAAGTACAATAAACTCTATGAGTCATACATTTAAACTCAAACAAGCATGTGAATAGTATTTGGAATTAAAATAGATTTTCAGGCATCAGCAATAGTTCAGTCTATACCCACATTACTCTAACATTGATAACTGCACGTGTATTCCTAATACTCTTTCATATCACTGTTTAACTTGTCTTTAATCTTTTTACTCTTCCATGAAATATGCTAATGACCTGACTACATTATGAACTAAATTTTAACCATTTAACAGTTACTGTGTTATCACTATGAACTCACAAAATTATTAATAAACTGTTTTACCTCTCAATCTGACTATGGTTCTTAATTTAACAGTATGAACGTCCTTTATTTTTACATGTAATGGCTGACAAAGCAATGCTAAATGAGGGTCACGTGTATATACGAGGGCTAAGAACAGTCACGTGTGCCTCATTAACTCCAATTGCCCAGACTTGTCTCTACACGCATTTCAATCAATGTTCATACACATATATTCGGTTAATTATGCCTCATCCCACACTCACGTCGAGTATATATGCTTTTAAACCTTTATTACTCCGTTTTGCTCACGTTAAGAGTTACTAGTTTTCTACTAATTAAATAGTTAACACTCCCGTCCGCCATTTCACGACATAACTCTTAATCACCGTTAAAACTTCACTTTTGTTAACGTTTCAGGCACAAACTATGGCTCTATAAGAATATAATACTGTTATACATATACCAGTGTAAGGTTATTGTCAGCTTACCTGTATGAAACACAAGAAAATGCAATGTTCAAACAAGGAGCACATTTCTCTGCACATTCGCGCTTCATCTCGTGCTGGACTACTTCTATGCTGCTAACTAGTCAGCCACTCATGCGCCGCGCAACTCCCGGGTGCCCCCTGCTGGCGACTCCGAGTCTCACCAAATTGAACACAATGAAAGTCATACAAGTAACTAATGATAATATGAACAGTTTGAAATTTAAAGGGGGGTGCTTTGATATCTGTCCCATTTTACATTCTTAGTGCTACACTCTCCCCCACAAAATTAAATGTCTCCTGACATTTCCCAGAACAAGGGAACATTACTTTAGAAAACCTCAGCCATCCAAGGCCTCCAGTAACCCTTCGTCTGCGTTACCTGATTCTCTGTTACCTTACAGTCTCGATTTACCAAGGACGGTTGACCCAATGTGTCATAACTCAGTACAACCGGCTGACGTCTCAGTCTCTGGGGTCGAGGTCCTACCGCATGTCGCTCTCCTAGCGTCCGAACCAGCGGATCGGCCTCTGACTCAACATTCTCAGACCTGTCAGAACTCAAATCAGGTCTCTGAGATTGTAGTGGCACATCCTCTTCGCTTTGTAGTGGCACATCCTCTTCGCTTTGTAGTGGCACATCCTCTTCGCTTTGTAGTGGCACATCCTCTTCGCTTTGTAGTGGGTGAAAGGGTTCTGCCAGAGGATTCAGTGGAGTGGGTCTCTGCTGTCTCCCGCTGCCAGATCTCAGATTCCATTGGTAGGGACCACTGCCTTCATCGTCAGAGGTGTCACTTGGCTCTGGTTGCTGCTGTTGTTGTGGTTTGGTTCTTTTCTTTGAGGAGCTCCGGGAGTCTTTCCATGGCTGACGAAGCCCTGCTGGTGGCTGATCAAGAGGTAGGAAATCACAGGGCAACAGAAGATTTCTGTGAACCACTCTGTCCCTTCCTTTGCCATTTTCTGGACTGATCTCATAAACGGGACTCCCATCAGCTTTCCTCTCCTTCACTCTGTACACCTGACCTTCCCAGTAAGATTGAATTTTTCCAGGCCCGCCTCTGGGAGTGAGATTTCTGAGAAGGACTCTATCACCTGGCTGGAGGTCTCTTCCCTGCACTTTCCGGTCATAGAGGACTTTTCCACGAACTGCTCCTTTGACCACTGTTTTAGCCGCAATCTCGTATGCCTCTTGCATTCTTGTCTTCCATTTACTCACGTAGTCATCATAGGTGTCGTGGGCCTCATCTTTTTCAAGACTAAAGAACAGATCAATGGGCAGGCGAGGAGAACGTCCAAAGATAAGGAAATAAGGCGCGTAACCCGTTGCCTCGTTCTTGGTGCAGTTGTACGCGTGGACAACTTTCGCGAGGGACTCCTTCCAATCCTCCTTCTCCTCGTCCTCCAAGGTGCGCAGCATGGACAACAGGGTACGGTTAAACCTTTCCACCTGCCCGTTACCCTGGGGGTGGTATGGCGTTGTGTGTGAGCCCTGGATGCCAGAGAGTTTCTTTAAGCTCGCCATCAGTCTGTTCTCAAACTCTTTGCCCATGTCGTGATGTAGTCTGCTTGGGAACCCGAACTTGAGTGCAAAATCGTTGAAAATCTTGTCAGCTACTGTTTTGGACGACTTATTCCTTGTTGCGTAGGCCTGCGCAAACCTAGTAAAATGGTCCATGACCACCAGTATATACTCATAGCCATGCTTGCATTTTTCCAAATGCAAGAAGTCTATCGAGACGAGCTGAAATGGATAAGTGGTCTGAATGGGCACCAGAGGTGCACGGCTCTGCTTACTCGGCTTCTTCTTCTTGAGGCATTCACACACCTTACTGACAAAATGTTCAACATCCCTGCTCATCTGTGGCCAGTAAAATCGTTCTCGTACCAGGTCGAGTGTCCTTTCGACCCCCAAGTGACCCATGTCCTGGTGCAGTTCTTTGAAGACCAGAGGATGATAAGCTTTGGGGAGCAGCAGTTGTTCTCGACGGGAAGTTCTGCGGCGCAAGACGCCATCTGGACCAACTTTAACCTTGAGCCATTGTTTCAGCAATATGGCCACTGCGGGGCTCTCTGCTTTCACTTCAGATCTACTTGGCCTCTTGTTCTGTGACTTGTACCAGAGGACTCTGGACAGGATTTCATCCTCTTCCTGCGCTTTGCGGATTTGATCTGTGGTAAGAGGTTTGCTGGTCTCCCGGTCCTTCACTAAGCTCAAAGCACTGACCTGGATCCACCCAACACCCCGGCAAGGGCTTGTCTTTTCCGCTGTAACTCTCTCCATAGATGCACTGATGACATCTTGACTGGCCTCAGCCGTACAGCTACACATGTAGTCCTCAAAGTCCAACGGCATCCTTGATAAGCCATCTGCATCGGAGTTGTTTTTGCCTGGGCGGTACCTGATTGTGAAGTTATAATCGGCCAGCTCCGCCACCCATCTGTGTCCTGTTGCGTTGAGTTTTGCGGTTGTGAGCACATACGTTAACGGGTTATTATCTGTATATACCACAAATGATGGGGAGTGATAAAGATAATCCCGAAACCGTTCGCAGATGGCCCACTTCAACGCTAAAAACTCCAGTTTTCCAGAGTGCAGATGGTACCTCTTCTCTGCTGTACTCAAGGTGCGGGAGCCATAGGCAATCACTCTCATCCTCCCCTGCTGTCTCTGGTATAACACCGCACCCAGGCCAACTTGGGATGCGTCACAATGCAATACAAATTGTTGGGTGAAATCTGGATATCCGAGGACAGGCGGCTTCGTGAGTGCATCTACCAGCTGATTCAATACTTCCTGATGGGAGCTGTTCCACTCTATAGGTGTCTGCGATGGTAAGTGACCCTTGTTTTTCTTTCCTGTCTTACATGGCTTCTTCATGGTCTGGTCTAGAGTGCCTTTCTCAGGGTTAGGGACTGTGAGTAAGTCATAGAGTGGGTGAGCCACGCGGGAGAAATTGGGAATAAAGGGTCTGTAGTAAGAGAGAAACCCAAGGATCTGGCGCACATCACCCACTGTGGCAGGGGTCTTCTCTTTTAACGCCTGCACCGGAGCCACCTCTGCAGGGTCCATTGTGTACCCCTCTCCAGTCACCAACTTGCCAAGAAACCTCACACTCGATTTAAACAGCTCACACTTCTTTGGGGTCAGCTTCACACCGTGTTCCTTATAGCGCTGGAGAACAAGACGGATGTGCTCCACGTGTTCCTCAAAGCTACAACTGTGTACCAGGTTGTCATCCAGGTACGGGAGGCAACTTGTGTCCCTCAGCCCAGTCAGACAATGCTCCATGCTCCTCTGAAACTCTGCGGGTGCCGAGCTCAGGCCAAAGGGTATGCGCACCCATTCATAGAGCCCCCAGGGTGTGATGAAAGCTGTGAGCGGGCGGCTCTCCTCATCCAGATAACCCTGGTGGTACGCTTTACCCTGGTCTAAGACCGAGAACCACGAGCTCCCACCTAGAGCATCCAACATGTCTTGAATCCTCGGTATCGGATGGCGGTCGGGGACTGACTTACGGTTAAGTTCTCTGAAGTCAACACAAAGACGAAGACTTCCGTCCTTCTTACGGACACACACCACTGGGGATGAATAAGGGGATCGAGAAGGTGTGATCCACCCTCTTCTCAACAGATCCTGTAGGTACTCCTTAACTTCATTGTGCAGAGGCTTGGGTACAGACATGTAGGTCTTTTGTACAGGGCTCGAATCGTGGAGGGTGATATGCATCTTGAGTGATGGTATACAACCCACATCGTCACTGTCAAAGGAAAACGCTTCACATTCCTCCCGCAACATCCTCCTTACCACCTCCTGCTGTCCTTCCGAGAGATGGGAGAGATCCACAGGAGGGTCCCATGAAGTTGGCCTACTCGCCTGAGTGTTATCTGGTTGTGGTGTGCTACTTGCTTCACTGGTCTTTGTCACTGTGCTGTCCTTCATTTCAGCCCTTGTCTCATTCTCATTAATCTTTATAGGCGCTGTGTATACGGTCTTGACCGGTTCCAGATATCCAATCACCCTGTGACGGTCCAGACAGATGGTGTGATCAGTCGTGTTGGTCATGGAGATGGGTATGTATGGAACTCTCCTTTCTGGGATCTGGACCAGTACATCATTGTAAATAACACCTTCTGGAGGAGGATTAAGTAAGTCAGGTGAAAAGAACATATGTTGACCTTGGGTTCGTGAACTCACATGTGCTCTTATGTAGACAGTGGTGACTTGGTTAGCTGGTAAGGGCACTTTTTTTCCACAGGTACGAACTACACCAATCTCCGAATCTGAATCACCGTTCTGCATCAACTTGACTACCTGATGAGCAGTTTTCACTGTTATTGCAAGGGCTCTACTCACTTTCTGTGCCAACTGCTTTCTTTCACTTTTCGTCTTTTCCTCGTTGCGGTTAATGATCGCCTCAATGACGTTGTAGCCAATGATGGGGTCGCTGGCAACTGCTGGGTCGCTTGACACAAGCATTGGTACTTGAAGTTCATTCATCTTGGTGGGGTCACTGCCTAATCTGAAACTGACTTCAATCCAGCCAATATATGGAATGGGCGTGTCATTGGCAGCAAAGACTGTCAGGGTCTCATCTCCCAACAACTCTGAGATGGGTTTGACAATAGTGTGAGGAAGGCAGCTCAGTCGCCAGGGCTCATTCACTATACTGGACTGTGCTCCCGTGTCCCACAGGGCTCTGACTGGTCGATTGTCCATGAAACAGTCCACCATACATCGGCTTCCTACAAGGCTTACTAACTGTGGCTGGTGTCGAGGTGGTATATAGTGAACTACACTTACAGCAGGTGAGGCGCCCGATGCTCTCTTTCCCAGGGCTGTTGTCGGTTGAATGACTGAGCTGGGTGGTGGCTGCTCATTTTGGGGCGCTGTTACTTGGACTACTGCTGGCCCCATCTCAGTAGCCCCTGCCCGTTTCCCGACAACGCTCTGCATCCGCGAGAGAAGTGGCCTTCCTTCCCACATTTGAAACAGTGTGAACAGCTCTCACCTGTTCTCTCATCCCTACATTTCTTGCAACCTTTTTCTCTCGGCCTTTGTTCAGGAGAACGGGGGTTCGCTTCCATTACAGCCAGAAACATTTGCTTCATCTCTTTACGAAGTTCTTCCATCATCTGCTGTACATTCATGCTGTCAGGTTTAGTCTCGTTCCCTTTTACTGTTGTGATTTCTGCTGCTGGGTTGGACTCCTTAAGTTTAGAGGGGCTCTGGGCAGGTTTGGATTTTACCTGAGTATCTGCTTGAAGCTCCTGCACTTTGGGCGTCTTACCAGCGGTGGATCTCTTGCGCTTTTCTTGTCTCTCACTTTCGACTTTGGCCGCCTCATCCACTTTCTGTATAAGCTCTTCATCTGAAATACTCAAATCACTGAGGTAGGGCAGAATTTGGAATTTCACAGAATCACTTAACAGTCCAGTTTCAATTGAGCGGAGGAACTTGCGTTGAATGACGGCTCGGCTGTACTGTTCATCTGTGTCCTCATTTGCTGCTTTCCATAACAGCTTCTCTTTCAGCTCGATTGCACGGAATACAAAGTTCAGGACAGTTTCTTTGGGCTCTTGAGAGATGTTTAGTAGCTGATGGTAAAGTTCAGTGGAGCTATCTACACGATAGTGGCCTTTCAGGATGGTGAGAAGTGAACTGAGGGTCAGACCACGTTTAATCTCTAGCATGTCTCTCAAAGGCAGCCCTGGACTGACAGCCCTGATCACAGCTTCGACTACTTCAGTCTGCGTGTGCCCTTTTTCTATTCCCATCTCAATCTGTCGAACTAAACTGGGGTACGACAATTTATCCCTCTGACCACCCTCTCCAATTTGACCACAGATCTTAAACTCTCTTCGCATGGTTACCTCAGGCAATGGGTGAGTTGGCTCTAGTCGGCTCCTGAGCGAGGACTCTGCCTTCTTTACAGGGGGACTGGGTGGTGCAAAACGCTTTTTTTCTTCTTCCTTTGGAGCTGGCTTCTCTGATGGCTTCACTGCATCTGGTTGACGACCTTCTTTACTTTGTCTTTCAATGTATGTCAATAAATCAACACAGTACTGTTTAACTTGATCACCTTCTTCGCTCTCCTCTAGATCATCCAATACGCACTCCGCCATCTTGATGAGCGCCCTCCGTGTCTTGCTGCGGGACTCTTCACTGTCCAGGCCATCACATTTCATGTACCTGCAGACCTCCCAGAGAGACTCTTCCCTTAGCTGCCACAGAGCTGCACTCACTTGATCACGCAGGATCTGACTGGCGTCCATCTTGTTTCCGGATCGACTCGTTGGGAAGGAGGGGGTTAATGGTGTTGGTCACTCTATCGCCTCCTCCTGGCTGGCTCGCCAAAATATGTTACACTTTTTGGAAAGAGGCAATGTCACTTCCGGGTGCAACACATTTATTTTTCTGTATGAAACACAAGAAAATGCAATGTTCAAACAAGGAGCACATTTCTCTGCACATTCGCGCTTCATCTCGTGCTGGACTACTTCTATACTCTTATCCTGTGATATATTCACAAATTATCTTGACTCGCATGACTGATGTCTAGGCTGATACGTCACACTAGACTAGACTCCTTACAATACTCCATTTTCAGAAAATACATGTTCTTTACACAAACACATTAACATGGATCTAAACATGTGCTATGCCCGTTATTAAACTGATATAAAAGGAAAAGGTCTGAAAAATAACATCTTTAAAGTACAATAAACTCTATGAGTCATACATTTAAACTCAAACAAGCATGTGAATAGTATTTGGAATTAAAATAGATTTTCAGGCATCAGCAATAGTTCAGTCTATACCCACATTACTCTAACATTGATAACTGCACGTGTATTCCTAATACTCTTTCATATCACTGTTTAACTTGTCTTTAATCTTTTTACTCTTCCATGAAATATGCTAATGACCTGACTACATTATGAACTAAATTTTAACCATTTAACAGTTACTGTGTTATCACTATGAACTCACAAAATTATTAATAAACTGTTTTACCTCTCAATCTGACTATGGTTCTTAATTTAACAGTATGAACGTCCTTTATTTTTACATGTAATGGCTGACAAAGCAATGCTAAATGAGGGTCACGTGTATATACGAGGGCTAAGAACAGTCACGTGTGCCTCATTAACTCCAATTGCCCAGACTTGTCTCTACACGCATTTCAATCAATGTTCATACACATATATTCGGTTAATTATGCCTCATCCCACACTCACGTCGAGTATATATGCTTTTAAACCTTTATTACTCCGTTTTGCTCACGTTAAGAGTTACTAGTTTTCTACTAATTAAATAGTTAACACTCCCGTCCGCCATTTCACGACATAACTCTTAATCACCGTTAAAACTTCACTTTTGTTAACGTTTCAGGCACAAACTATGGCTCTATAAGAATATAATACTGTTATACATATACCCGTGTAAGGTTATTGTCAGCTTACCTGTATGAAACACAAGAAAATGCAATGTTCAAACAAGGAGCACATTTCTCTGCACATTCGCGCTTCATCTCGTGCTGGACTACTTCTATGCTGCTAACTAGTCAGCCACTCATGCGCCGCGCAACTCCCGGGTGCCCCCTGCTGGCGACTCCGAGTCTCACCAAATTGAACACAATGAAAGTCATACAAGTAACTAATGATAATATGAACAGTTTGAAATTTAAAGGGGGGTGCTTTGATATCTGTCCCATTTTACATTCTTAGTGCTACACAAACTTGGCATGGAGAGCATCGGACCCGAAGTGTAAACACACGCAGGTTGAAGAGATAAATACACAAGGTATCATAAAATCACAACTTTTCACACCACAACCTCATTATCACGCGGTAAACGAACACCGAAAGACAGCTAATCTACAGACCCATGACAGACCCGGACATACGTGAAGTCTGTATTCAATATCTTATCACATTCGAGCAAGATTTCGTTTGCTCAATAGATGTACAGTTTTTTCGTTGATGTTTCTGTTTTTAATGTACGAAAAATGAATGCACAACATTTTAGATTGTTTTTAATTGTTTCCAAAAAATGCATTACATAATATCTTTTTATACAGCCACTACACCCACTTCTATCTATCTATCTATCTATCTATCTATCTATCTATCTATCTATCTATCTATCTATCTATCTATCTATCTATCTATCTATCTATCTATCTATCTATCTATCTCTGTCTGTCTATCTATCTATCTATCCAGTGCTGAGTGATTAATCACATCCAAAATAATGTGTTTGTGTTTACATGTGTTTCATTTGTATAGGCTATAAATATGCACATGCATGTCAGTTAAAGGGTTAGTTCACCCAAAAATGAAAATTAAGTCATTAATTACTCACCCCCATGCTTTTCCAACCCCGTAAGACCTTCGTTCATCTTCGGAACACATAAAGATATTTTTGATTGAATCTGAGAGCTGGATCAGTCCTAGATAGACTGCCTAAGGGACTGGCTCTTGACGGCCCATAAAGTCATTAAAGAAAAGGTTTAAATATTCCATGTGCCTACAGCGGCTCAATTATAAGTTTATCAAGCGACGAGACTACTTTTTGTGCGAAAAAAACATAAATAACGACTTTATTCCACTATTCCATTACTTCCTTATGGGCGCATGCGCGAGAACTGAGACGAGGACGTTCTCATTCGTCTACTTTTTGTTACTGGCTGCTCACCGCTTAGGAGTTTTACCGCCACCTACCGTATAAAATGATGATCCATATATAAGGCGCTCCGGATTATAAGGAACACTGTCGTTTTTTGAGAAGATTAAAGGCTTTTAAGTGCACAGCGCGCATCTTCCTCTGCTTGTAATCAGAAAGTTTTGCGCATCTTATACGGTAGGTGGCGGTAAAACTCCTAAGCGGTGAGCAGCTGGTCACTTTCGAACAATAGGTGGCACAGTTATGAAATTGATACGTTGTGATCAGAGTGAGATGACAATGACACATACAAAGTTTGGTGTCAAAATGTGAAGGCATTGCAGAGATAAAGCCTAAATAGTCATTTTGGCAGCATGCCTCAACTTTGATGCTGTGGTATACGAAAACGTTTTTGTCTATTGTCACGCAATCCATAACTTTTAGTCGGCATGGTCTGGAGATGATTTGATTCGATTTTGGTGAAAATCTGACCAACGGTCTAGGAGAAGTTCGAAAAAGAAGGTTTATCAAAGAAATAAAGATGGCGGACCGGAAGTTTTGCTGATTATGGCAAACCTGATATTTATGTTTTCGGCATAACCCAAGGAATCTATTAACATCAGTTTAATTGCAATAGGCAAATTTATTCAAAAGTAATTAGTATTTTTGGAAATTAATTATAACTTTTGACCAACGGGTGGCGCTGTCTCAAAATCTTTTGAGTACCTTCAGGGTATGCTGCTTATGGCACACACTGAGTTTCGTAATGTTATTTGTTTAGTATAGCATTTTATTTCACAAAACTCTATTGAAGTCAATGGGAATTTCACGTTTTGTTCTATTATAGCGCCACCTAGAGGCTCAGCCCCACAATTTTTTTAATTTGTCCTCAGAGTGAGCCCATACATGTGTGTGTCAATTTTGGTGAAAATATCTCAATTTGCTTCAGAGTTATAGACATTTATATGAAAAAACACGTAACAAATGACTGACACATGACTTTGTTTGAATTTTACTACCCCTTACTATCAATATTTTCGAATTTTGGAATTAGAGTTTAGCTATCGACCTATGTTTCCGTTTTTCTGACGGTGGTTTCGTCTCGATCAGAACAGCGGTTTCGAAAATATCGCCAAATGTTTTTTTTTTTTTGCGCTAAATCGCTACGCTACACCAACCATAAGACGAAACCCAGCATGTTTGGTATCGTTGGACTCGGCAATGATTCAGGAATAGGGATGGGTATCGTTAAGGTTTTATCGGTATTACTACTCTTACCGATACCGCTTATCGATCCGGTACTTTAACGGTATTCTTATCGGTTCTTTTTGGTGTTTTTTTTTATTATTTATTTATTTATTTATTTTAAGAATTAAGAACATAATTAAACTTTATATTTTGAAATGTAAAATAGAAAAAGCAAAACGAAGAAAAATATATTTTTGTTATGCAGCAGTGTGCAGGCTTTTTTTGTTTATACAAGTACAAACACAAGAATACAATTAATCAAAGATACAAATTATATACAAAGTGCTTTAATTTCAGGAAGGTCTACTAACATATCTTTTCAGGTAATTGTTTCTGTCTGAAAAGAAACCTAGTAATCAAATATAAAATAGCACTGTATAGTTTATCATAGATAGAATAATGCTTATTAAATCTAAAGTTACTCATTCAAAAGCTGTGAGTGATTTTCTCTGCCTTTTGTTGTTTGATTTGCATTAATGGCTGAATCGTCAGCAGGTTTAGGCTATTAGACTGCTGCCCCTTTAAGACCGAGTGCAGATAATGGGGACTGATGCACCATAATTTTCTCCCTATTATTTACGTCCATTTAAGACATAATTGTGTTTAAGTGAATAAACTGTGTTTAAGTGAATCTCAGAGCTGGTCATTTTGACATTTTTTATTTATATAGTTAAGGACACACGAAGCCCAAGTAGGCTTCTTTTCTTGTCTCGTTGCAGTCCGTTTCGGAGCGCGCACCGCCTTGTGAACAGCGTCTGTAGTGGCGATCGTATCACAAAATAAAGCCACTTGAGGGAATATGAAGTCATCTCCAACTCGTTTGAGTGCAATGAATCAGGTCTGCCATGGCATGCGGTTAACACTTTATTTTATTAATAAAATTACTTAAAATCACATTACTGCTTGCATTTCTGATGTAAGTTGAGCTCGTATATGCAAAACAGTAAACACCATGCTAACAACAGGACATGACAAACTCCATCAAACCAATCCACACATGCACGCAAGCACGTTTGAAAAACTGTGTGGCTTCCCCATGTCCTAATTCCCTAACGCCATTCACCTGTGACTCCTTCTTATAGTCTCAGCAATACTGTGATTCCCTGCCTATGCCCCCTGGTGTCCAAGTGTAAGAGCGTCACCCCTATATGACTATTACTAACAAAACACACACGTCAAAATTGGCTACAACACACCGGCCCCTAATTGTTATTCTATAATAACATAACAATTAAACACCATACAAACAATTGGAGCCAATAAAACGTCCTTCATGCACATGTGTGCTTTCAGTTCATAATGTCCATATATACAATACATACATAAGTCCAATACATCAGTCTTTATCCAGCTTCCCGCAGAAGACAAATCTTTGTGACTGGTCTCTCCAGAATGTTGTATTTGGTCTGGATTTCAACAGACCGCACAAGTCCTTGTGAGTCAGGAAATGTCTGCAGTACCTTCCCTAACAACCAGGATCCGCGAGGAGCAGTAGAGTCTGCTACAATGACTATGTCTCCAATGATGAAGCTTCTCTTGTCCTTGGACCACCGTTGTCGTTCCTGTAACAGAGGTAAGTACTCCCGGATCCATCTGTGCCAGAAGAGATCCGATAAAAACTGAACTTGCCTCCACCGTCGTTTCGTGTACAAGTCACTCTTCTCGAAAAGCCCAGGTGGAAGTGCAGGTTTGCCTTTCAACAGAAGGATATGATTTGGGGTCAAGGGTTCCAGATCGTTCGGATCATCTGATACTCTGGTGATGGGACGGTCATTTAATATGGCTTCCACCTCACATAGAAAGGTTTGTAACCCCTCATCATCCACACTTTGCTGATGAAGGACTGAGTTCAGCACCTGTCTGACCATGCGAATGATTCGTTCCCATGTTCCGCCATGATGTGATGCAGCAGGAGTGTTGAAGCTCCATTTCACTCCTGACTGAAGTAATGCCTTTTGAATTTTTTGGTGATTGACAACAGCCAGAGCCTCTCTCAGCTCACGTTCGGTTCCTACAAAGTTAGTCCCATTGTCTGATCTGATGTGCGATACCTGGCCTCTTCTGGATATAAATCTGCGCAGTGCATTAATGCAAGAACTGGTATCTAAGGAATATGCCATTTCCAAATGCACTGCCCTGCTGGCCATACAGGTGAAGATAACACCATAACGTTTTATGAAGCTGCGGCCTCTCTTCACTTCGAAAGGCCCGAAGTAATCAACACCCACATTTGTGAATGGTGGGAGGTCAGGTTGAAGTCTGTCTTTCGGCAAATCTGCCATCTTTTGTTCACCCAGCTTTCCTCTAAAACGTCTACAAATGACGCAGGATAAGAGAATCTTTCTAGCAGCAGCATTTGCGCTGGTGATCCAATACCGCTGACGAAGTCTAGAAAGCAGGTGATTTCTTCCACAATGTCCTAACTGCTCATGAATGTGGCGAAGAATGAGAGTGGAGATATGTTGGTCTTTAGCCAAAATGACTGGATGTTTCATGCCCTCAGGCATTGCTGCTTTACTGAGCCTTCCACCCACTCTCAAGAGCCCGTTTTCGAACATTGGATCAAGTTTATAAATATGGCTGCTTTTCTTTACTCCAGATGTTCCCCCTTTCAAAACCGCTATTTCATCATTAAACTTGTCCAGTTGGCAGTATTGAATGATAGCACTTTCAGCAGTGTCGAGATCTTCGGGGGACATGGTTTGACCAGTCAGTGTGGTTCTGAATCTTTGCATCTCCTTTTCCACTTTGCTCTTTAGTTGACTTATGTCGAGTCCAATGCAAGACACAGAAGCTTGTATTTCTTTTCTCTTCCGACTCAACAGCAGCAACATCTTTTTCACTTGTAGAAAGCAAGCAACTGTGGTTTTTAACCTTTTCCATGAAGAGAAATAAGTTATCAACTGGTTTGTTGCATTCTGTGTATCTGTGTTTGTTACATTTAGGACATCTTTAATGACTACAGCATTTACCGTAGCCTCTCCTTTGACCTCTGGGTCATCACTGCTGATGGAAACAGAATCTACAATGTTAACAGGCCATTCCCCTTCATTCTTAAGAAGGAAATCTGGGCCGTTGATCCATCTGCTGCTTGTGAGAAGGTACTCAATTTTCACCCCACGTGAAGCCTCATCAGCAGGATTCTGCTTTGTATCAACGTACCTCCATTGTGAGACAGCAGTGGATTCTCTTATTGTGGAGATCCTATTGGCCACAAAGGTGTGAAAACGCTTTGTTTCATTCCTAATGTACTTTAGCACAGTTGTGCTGTCACTCCAAAAGGTTGAATTTTCCAACTCTAGCTGCAGTTCTGTTTTCAACATCCGATCAACTCGAACTGCAAGCACAGCAGCGGTTAGTTCCATCCTTGGGATTGTCACTTTCTTTAATGGAGCAACTCTTGCTTTTCCTAGAATGAATGCAAGATGAATCTTCTTCTTGTCATTCTGCAGCCTCAGGTATGATACTGTACCATAACCATCCTCGCTGGCATCAGAGAAATGATGTAGTTGAGCATTTGTGAGCTGTCCAAAATCTTTGGGCTTGATGCATCTTGGTACGCTAAATGTGCTAAGCTTTCTTAGATCTTCTAGCCACCTCACCCATTGTAGTTGGTAGTTTGGGGAAATGGGATCATCCCAACCACAGCTCAACCTACAAAGATTTTGCAGCATCAACTTGGCAGGTAAGGTAAAGGGAGCTAAAAACCCAATGGGATCGTAAACTGAGCTTATTACAGACAAGATACCTCGTCTTGTCAGTGGTCTTTCCTGAACTGCCATTTTAAACCTGAAGGTGTCAGTTTCTGCACACCATTGCAGTCCAAGTGTTCTCTCGACAGGAAGATTGTCTCTGTCAAGATCCAATTGTTTCACTTCCTTAGCTCTTTTTTCCACATCAATAGATTCCAACACTGACCTGCTGTTGCTAATCCATTTCACCAACTGAAAACCCCCCAACTGGCATACAGTTGTCAGGTGTCTCACCAGGGCCATAGCCTCTGCTTCTGAAGGTAGGGACTTCAAGCAGTCATCCACATAGAAATTGTGCTTGATTGTGTCCGTCACATGTACTGGAAACTTTGCCCTGTTGTCCTCAGCAGTTTTTCTTAGGGCGAAAGTAGCACAGCTGGGCGATGATATTGCACCGAATAGATGAACAGTCATTCTATATTCAGTGAGATGTTGTGTTAGTTCACCAGTTGGCCACCACAGGAAGCGAAGAAAATCTACATCCTGTTTTGTCACTTTAACTTGATGATACATCGCCTGGATATCAGCCATCACTGCTACAACTTCTTGACGAAACCTTGTCAGAACTCCAAGCAATGAATTCGTCAAATCAGGTCCCTGAAGTAGCTGACTATTGAGCGACATCCCCTTGAAGCTTGCACCGCAGTCAAATAGTACCCTCAAGGTTCCCTTTTTTGGATGGTACACGCCATGATGCGGGATATACCAGACTTTACCTTCTTTTCCTTTCAGCTGATTTTCTGGCACCTTTTCTGCATATCCCTTATTTATGACATCACTGAGAAAGTGAGTATATTCTTCTTTAAAGGTAGCATTTTTCTTAAATTTCCTTTTCAAACAGAGAGCTCTTTGTTCAGCTACCTGACGGTTGTTAAGCATGGTAACATTTTCTTCCCTGAAAGGTAATCTCACGCAGTAATGACCGTTGCAGAGTTCAGCTGAACTGTTCATGATTTCCATAAACTTGAGATCTTCTCTGGACATTTCTGGCTTTTCCTCTGTTGATTTCTCATTAAAGTCATGGTTGTATTGCTTCACCAACAATTCCTCTATGTTAGCAATAGATATTCGGTTGACTGTAATGACAGGATCGCTGCTCCCAGTTTCGTTGCCTCCTCTCAGTGGTCCATTGATAACCCACCCCAATAGGGTTCTGACAGCATAGGGTCCTCCATCCTTGCTGTTTACCACTTCCCATGGTTCCATTACTCTTGAAACGTTGGTTCCAATCAACAGCTCCACGTCAGCATTGATGACAGGAATTTCCACTGACTGTAAATGTGGCCAAGCACTTAACTCTTCTTGTCGTGGAATGTTGTCATGAGTCACAGGCATCTCATATTGAGTAAATACATCAGGTAATTCAAAGAAAGTGTTACTATTGAGTGCAGATACCTCCAGTCCTGAGATAACATAACTATCGACAAACCTTTCTTGGCTCATGGTTTTCAACAGGATCTTGGCATTCTTTCCTCTCACTTTTAGTTCCCTCATGAGTCGCTCAGAGCAGAAAGTGGCTGTACTGCCGGGATCTAAAAATGCATACGTTTTTAATATCTTACTGCCTTTTACAGCCTTGATTTGTACAGGCACGGTAACACTTTATTTTGATGGTCCCCCTATAGATTGTCTATTGATAGTCTGCTGACTATAAGTTACTTTACAAGAAAATATCTACTTACTCTAATCAGGGTAGTATCTGTAGATTCTCTATTAAACATTTTGTAGCACTCATCACACTGTATGTAACATGTAAACTGCTATTAAACATTCTTTCAGTAAAGTCTTATCAATTTAGGTTGCAGATGTTCAACAGCGTATTCGTTGACATGCAACAAACCCTCAACAAGTTCTCAGTACTTTAAGAAGTCAGTATATAGCCATTAACCAATGTATCGGTAGACTTTCAGTTAACATTCAGTTGTCTTTAAAGAAGTTAGCATGTAGCCATTAACCAATGTATCGGTAGACTTTCAGTTAACATTCAGTTGTCTATAAAGAAGTTAGCATGTAGCCATTAACCAATGTATCGGTAGACTTTCAGTTAACATTCAGTTGTCTATAAAGAAGTTAGCATATAATCATTAACCAATGTATCGGTAGACTTTCAGTTAACATTCAGTTGTCTTTAAAGAAGTTAGCATGTAGCCATTAACCAATGTATCGGTAGACTTTCAGTTAACATTCAGTTGTCTATAAAGAAGTTAGCATATAATCATTAACCAATGTATCGGTAGACTTTCAGTTAACATTCAGTTGTCTATAAAGAAGTTAGCATATAATCATTAACCAATGTATCGGTAGACCTTCAGTTAACATTCAGTTGTCTATAAGTAGCAACACAAGGTAATTTCAATTGTACTTAAAGTATCTGGTTACTTACCCTTCTTTACCTTTTGATTTTGCAAGGATTTTCAGAAGTGTTCTACAAAATGTTTGTTGCATATAAGTTACCTTTCAGTAGACTATCATTTAACTTTAAGGTAAATTCATATATTCATCTGTTGCCACATTTGGCCCATCAAAATGAAGTGAAAATCTAAGAAATGCTATTGAATGACTCTTGCAAGCCAGCATCACAGGTTAAAGTCAATTGATTTTCAGCAGACAGTCAATAGATAGTAAGTACCAACACTGATGAACATTTTGTTTAAGATTAAGAAAATAACAGTACCACAGTAAAAGTACATATCTGCCAAATGGGAATTAAATACCAGAGTCATTAGTTTGTCCAGCCAACTGCTTTTAATGAAATGCTGTAAAAACATTTTTTTTAAAGTGGACAGCATTGAATTAACAGACTAAAGAGAGGACTAAACATGTACTCAAAAAAGAGTTTCTGTTTTCAGTAAACTGCTTAGCCTAGAATGAGAAAAAAATAAAATACAAATTTTAACAAAATGTTAGGCTACTGTATGTTCACTTCAAATAACATTTAACAAGGAAATATCAACATCCTCTTAAAGAACATAGCAAAACAACTTTTTCTCTTTTTTCTTTTTCTTTTATCACTTATTTAGGCGAAAAGGCAAAAGTGAACCTTTTGTTTTCATTGCTAGCACTTTTTCTTTAACATCCCCCACAATGTGTTCCTTGCACCTCTCCGCGAACTCAGCAAGCTTCCCTGGGGTGAAGCTGATGTTGTTGAACTGAACCCTGTCTGCAAAGTACAGCTCCGCGATAGGGGCGAGCTGAGCCACTGCATTTCGTGACACACCCTCTCTTCTGAAGGCTTTCGTCATAGTTGCTCCACGTCGTGTTAACTTCAAAAGTCTTTTGTATCGATGTAGAACATCACGAACATTGTTGGCTGAAAAACAATTAAATCAAAAGTGAATGCCTCACTGAGAGAGATACCCTCCCCAACCAAATTATTTTAAATAATATGGGGCAATATGTGTCCTTGGCTGTATTAAACAGCTTTTTAAGCCAAGTGATTAAAAAAATAGTTTAAAAGAGTTTAACCCATTTAACCCACCGTGGTAGAAATTTCATCTTTAAGATGTGTGTGACCATCATATGACAGTAAAAGAGCAGACAAAAATCTTTTCTAATATGGAACTGTAATGGAATGGTAAAGAGTTCTGGTACAGGAGATGAAAGTTTTTTTTTTTTTTTAAACGGTCTCCGTGTAAACAACAAAAATGTGAATTTCTGAAAACAATGACGTCATGCACATGTGTATTGCATTCTGTCTATATCATTGTGATCTGTGTGAATGGCGATCGCTTTGATAATTGTGTCGTCTGTATACGGAAAATCAAAGAAAAAAATTTAAGCTACTTTTTTAAGCTTACTAAGGTAAAAAAAAATACTGCTGAGACACTGTTGAGTTACTGTCAGTGTTAAAGCACTGTTGAGACATGATTAAAACTCTTCCATGCATAGAAAGATATTTGAATATTGTTCTAAGAGGTAAAGCTGATAGATTTGCTTCACAACTTGATAAAGATTTGATTGAGTACTTGTCTCCTATAGGCTCTGTAGGCAATATAGTTTTCCTCCCATAGATCCTATTATTACGAAAAAGCTTAAGCAGTAAGATGGTGATATTAAAACTCAGTAGCCGATACACCTTATTGAACATGCAATGCGATATTGCACGTGAAGCTTTTTATAATGGTTTTCTATGGGTGTTGTTCATAATCTGATTGCCTTCTATAAAGTAGGCTTTATTGATAAGGTAAATATGGCGCTTCAATATCACTCTTAAAGGAGAACTCCGGTGCAAAATGAACCTTTGGTCTAATAAAACATTGGTACCTTGTTGACCATTCTCTGAGATTTGTTTTCATGATAATCGAATGTAAAGAGTTTTATTTCTAAAACTGTTTAGCATATAACGCTAGTATATGGGTGCATATAATAAGTAAAGAGAAATCGCTAGTTTATACCACTAACAAGGCTCAAAATAGCCCCACACTAACACAGTAACATAGTGAGGGTCCCTACCTGCAAAACGAAGCACAGAGAACATTGTAAGTGTACAGACTGTTTGATAAGAAGATTCTTTTATAAAGACAGTTCACTTCATGTATACAGACAGGAGAAAACAGTCTCGACAAGTCGAACCACGAACGCTGTTCATACAGTTCAGAAGTTCGCTAGACTTCATACAGTTCAGCTCACTCGGCACGTTGTCCATGGTTGACTTATCTTTTTCTAAGAGGGCTCCTGCTGTGTATACAGGAAGTGCAACATGACATCATGACTTTTGCGTAAACATACATGCCACTTTCGAGTCAAGTGGCACGTGTTATCTCTACGCATTTTGAGCTATCCGCGTGTATGTCTACGCCATTAACGTCCAAGTGATTCCGTGTGTCTGTACACGCCGTCAAATGTCCGCGCGAAACGAAGCAAAATGTAGATCTACACCTGGGGAGTGATCTTTTTTTTCTTCCTAGGATGGTGAGGGAACAGTCATAAATGCCATTAACTCCAGTGACGGGTAGGTTTAGGGACGGGGTTGAGGTAAGTCATATATTTATATATACAGTAATAACGTTAAGTCAACGGCGTTCATAAACACGCTGAAAAGCAATTATGCGTCTTGATAGCACACCAACAATGGAAATACGAATTGGCGTGTTATACACACGCTACTTCATGAGATCAGTCTGAGAAGTGGACTCTTTATAAAGTATCTTCTTATTAAACGGTCTGTACACTTACAAAGTTCTCAATGCTTCATTTTGCATGTAGGGCCCCTTATTATGTTACTGCGTTAGTGTGGGGCTATTTTGAGCCTTGTTAGTGGTATAAACTAGCGATTTCTTTTTACTTATTATATGCACCCATATACTAGCGTTATACGCTAAACAGTTTTAGAAAAAAAAATGTTTACATTCGATTGTCATTGAAAACAAATCTCAGAGAACGGTCAGCTATGAAAAAAACGTCAGTAGACTATGGAGTACCGCAAGGATCGGTGTTAGGCCCTCTGCTATTCTCAATATACTGTATATGCTGCCACTTGGTAATATTATAAGAAAACATGGAATTAATTTCCACTGTTATGCTGATGACACTCAATTATATATTTTATCACGACCAGATGGTTTGATGGAACCGTTGCCACTGAAACGCATTACCGCGACAGTGGGGCTTAACAACCTTAGTCAAACGGGTTGGCGCGTATGGTTGGGTTGCGGAGAGATTGTGGTTAGCTCTCAGCAGCAGGAGGTATGGGCTGAGTTGAGTGGGGGACGGAGGGGGGTGACTCTGGGACGCCAGAGTCAATGTCTTGAAGTTTTTAACATCTACTCTCGTGTAATGGAAATCATTATGAACATCAGCTATGCTAATTATTTCCCATTTGCTTTTCTGCTGCTATCTCGGGATGCGAGAAAAAGAAAGGCATGAAAAAAGGCATTCGTCAGCTCCAGTTTGTATTCAGCCTCTCACGGAGACTTCAGATGCCCCAACACCTGCAATGAGACGACTCAACGCCTGCGACATGTTATGCCCTAACTTATTACATGATTAACTAAATATATTTTTCCATGTACATTTCTGAAATGCACTTTCTGTAAAGCTGCTTTGAAACAATATGTATTGTGAAGAGCACAATACAAATAAATTTGATTTGAATTGAACATTCATTCAATTTTGAATTTTGCAGACACAAGTTGAAAGGCATAGATAAAACATTTCTGCAATATGTATCAAGTTAATTGATAATTGTGCTAGCACGTGTTAATCATTTTGATACTATATTCATCCCATAAAAATGATTTCCAAAAAAAGTGGAGAATCCTTTTAACTATGCAGTTTTGTTAAAAAGATTAATTGTTAGGTAAAAAATGTACTTATTGTGTTTATGTGTTTAACACTTTTGCAGCTATTGAGGTGGGATATGGGTAAGGTTAAGAACACGTTTGGTGGTACGTTTAGTTTTCAAGTTGAGTAAAGTGATAGGTCAACAGTAATTACATGCAGGTATTTTTTTTTAATATACGTACAACATAAAAACATAAAAAAAACATATGTGCACAATAATATTTAAATGTTATTACATAGTAGTTAAATAAACTTAATATGAAGAGAGTTCTTAATATCTAAAAAAGGTGCCTCTACTGTCCCCAAGAAAGAACTACATATCATATGGAAGTCATTACTTGATTTATTTTTACAAGTTAAACATTTTATTAATGTGCTAAATTAACACCTAATAAATAAAATATTTAATCGTAATTAATCTCATTAATGTCATACTTAACTCGCGATTAATCACACATACCTATTCTTAATGGGCCTTTTTCTCTTTTCTTTTTGTCCCATTTTTTTCCTCATTTTAATGCGTCGCGTCAAACCAAAACACTGAACGAGAGAGTCACGTCAGTGTGTACACTCATATTGGTGCCCTTTGATTAGTCACGAGCCGTTAAACGTCGGCAAATACCACGCACGAAATTCATCCAGGTGTGAACAAGCCTTTATCCTACTTTTGGCTTTATATGTATCTATTGTCATTTGCTATTTTTTATTTTATTTTTATTTTTTAATGGTTATTACAGTACTTTTCAGTGTACTACTGTGTAACCTAGTGGGTGAGTTCAATCACTCTGAACATATTTGGAACAAAACTAATTGGTGGTGTACTTAATGTCATTTTGCACAAAATATATCTTGACTAATGTAAATGACTTATGTCCTGGAATGTATCACATCACTCCTGCATAAAACTCCTTTTTAAAGCTCGGAAGCCAGCATCCAGTAAGTGAAACCACTAGCTCTATAAAAACTTTGTGTGAGCTGTGTTTACCTCGTTTTATCTTGTCATATTCATTCTTGTCCTTCCTCTTGTTCTTCTTATGTTTCTTGCTTTTGTTTTTCTTGTTTTTGCTTTTCTTTGTTTTTTTTCTTTGACGGGCCCCTTCTGAACTTGAACTTGAAGAGAAGTTATCACATGATTCTTCTGTGACTGATGTTTCTACATCAGTTGATGTGTTCCCATCACTAGATAGGTCAACAGTGCCAGTTTCTTCATGTGCCACTGATGTTCCAGGAATCAGATCATCTGAATGAATAAATATAACAAGTATTGCATCAAAGTCAATATAAATGCAATATACATTTTCAAGTTCCTTTTATTGGCATTGCATTATACATACAAGGAAATGCAGGTGTACTATCTGAAACAGTGCTCAAAATATATTTTAAGAATAAAAATATGGAAACCACACATCTAAAATATATAATCTATACAATCCAATGTATATAATGTATAGATTATACAATGAATGTTGAGCTGTTACTTTGCTGTGCTGAAAGCTCCACAACTTGCTGCCGAAGGTCACTGTTCAGGGCTTCCAACTCATTCACTTTATTTTGTAATACTCCGGCCTTGTTCTGCCACATCAGTATTTCTTGCTTTATTGGCTTCATTGTATTTACTGGAGCTAAAACAACAACAAAACACAGTGACAGTTTCACTGTTGAATACACTGAGTTAACATTACTATACAAAAGTAACAGAGTAAATAACTATATTAAGAGAAAAGAGATTCCCTATACATTGAAGAGCACAAATAAAATTAAAGAGCCCCTATCATAGCATTTGAAATGTTCCTATTTTTGTTTTAGGAGTTCCCAAAAACAGTTTAACAAGCATGCAAGGATAAAAAACACTTTATTTCTCTTATAATATGCATTTATTTTTAACTGATTTTCTCACCGACTCCCAAATGATTCGTACAACCACTAATTTTTCTAAACCACTCCTTTGCGTGACGCTAATCGGCGGTGATTGGTCAGATGACAGACCCAGTCAATTATTGTTTGTTAGCATTATAACGCATAAACATATTGATATAAATCACTGCAGTACTACAAGACGCTCTATTCTTTATGAACTCCAATAACAGCGACAAACATTTCACATATTTAAAAAAAATGACATTGGAGACCTAGAAGCTGCACTGAGCGTAACTTACACACACACACACACACACACACACACACACACACATACTTATTACGCCTTCCCTCCTCGCGCCCGACGCTACAAAACCGTTCAAAACCCATACAAGCAACAATTTTTAATAATACTTACAGGTTTTGAATTCATTTATGTTTTTGAACGATTCATAATTAAAATGATGAACACAACCGGGCTATTGAGAATGAGGAGGTGACGTCACGCGTATAACTCTGCGGTGCATTGTGGGAGGGATCCGCCATTTTGGGAGGACACGCTATCCGTTGTCATGGTTACTTCGACCGTGAGACTGAGAGAAATAGCGACAGAGAAGGAGTGCAACTTGATATTTATTTGTATTTTTGCGATAAGGCACACTTTCTTGGGAATAAATGAAGCAAAAGGAGAGGGTCTCTATCGGGAGAGACTACATAACAACACTAAGCAGCGTTATTTAGAGAAACTACTTGACATCAACATACAGTAGGACCCGTACGACCTGCTACAGAATGGACAAAAGACCTGAAGCACTACCACCTTTCACACACCCTGACATAGTCAAGCACCTGGTTTATGATAACAGTGCTTAACGTTACTGCTACACAATGCAAGAGTTCAGAAGCTTTAAAGGGTTAGTTCACCCAAAAATGAAAACTAAGTCATTAATTACTCACCCCCATGCTGTACCAACCCCGTAAGACTCTTCGGAACACAAATGAAGATATTATTAAATTTGAGAGCTGTCTCACAACCACATTGGCTCCTAAGGGACTGCCTCTTGACGGCCCAGAAAGCCAATGAAGAAAATGTTTAAATATTCCAGGTGACTACCGTGGCTCAAGTTTATCAAGCGACGAGAATACTTTTTGTGCGAAAAAACAAACAAAAATAACGAGTTTATTCGACTATTCCTTTTTTTTCCTTGTTGGTCTGAAACGAGACTTCCTTAGATTTCCACGACGCATGCGCGAGAATTGCGATCTCTGCTTCAACTACTTCAGTTCAGTTCTCGCGCATGCGTCGTGGAAACCAATTAATTCTCTCTGCACGCAATTGGATAGCACTAAAGCCAATTAGAGCAACAAAGACGGTGACATACTCAGCAGAGAAAGTTGATATATTAAACTTTTACCGTATCCAGTCCAGCTGTCAACATTGAACATTGAAAATAAGGGAGATTTCCCGGAATCCATCCCCAAAATAAGGGATTTTTTTTTACACGACCCACAAACTTTAAAAATAAAACACTAATCATTAAAAGTCTAAAGAGTTTATAACTAGCCAACATATGTGTGAGAGAGAAAGAGACAGTATGTGTGTGTGTGTGTGTGTGTATGAGAGAGAAAGAGACAGTGTGTCATTAAAAAAATAATATCATAGAGAATGTTTAAATATTAATATCAGCTTACGAGGGAAACGTGCTCATCCCTGGTTAGGGCTGGGCGATATATATCGTTACCTCGATAGAAAACGTCGGTCGTAACAGATTTTTTTATTCCGTGTATACCGCGAAATGCAAATAAGGGGGCGTGGTTAACTTCCGTGCAGCGCGCGTGAGACTGATGCTGAGATTTGTCAAAGAAACATGGAGAAAGCAGATGAAGAGGATCCACAAAGGAATTACATTTTCTAAAGGATTGTTGTTAACGTGATATGTTCGGGGGGAAAGGCAGCCGTCAACTTGAGCAGAGCAGCAGCACCCAGGCTACAGTTTAGAGGAGTGCACGTTCGCAACGGGGAAAGCATGAAGTTACTTGATAAACAACATTTCATAGGATATCATAGAAATAACCTTAAATAATGTATAGTTATCCGCATCTTTCCTTCTCTTATGTAGTTACTTTTTAAACATGAAAATCGCATTCAGCATGAATGAACATCCTGCTTGTTAAAACGAATGTATAATCCTGTTTCTGAGGCAAAATTACTAAATATGCAGCGCAAGTTATCCACAAGTTTCCGAGGGGCGCTCCTGTAAAAAATAAAGTGGGTGAAACTTCCGGTGAGGCGGCGGAAGTAGCATTCCAATGGTATTGTGTGTTAGTTAGCAAAGAGGCTAGCTGTTTTTCGGAGAATTATTTTACTATTTAAAGACAAATCTTTATGAGAGATGTTGTTACGGAGCTCAGGGACAACATGTGCTGTTCGCAGTTGTATAACCGGACTAAACTAATTCAGTGGCTTAAACGTGATTGTTTTGAACATAAGCTGAAAACGAAATCAGAGTAATCCTGCCAACGACTGTAGTTTCCATCACCCCCAAAAGACGACGAATCTTCCTGTGTACATTTGTTTAAATTCTTAATATTCTATAAACTCTATCAGCATGTGTTTGGCTGTTCGCTACTGATGTTACACCTAAACTCAGGATCAAAGCCTGTGTTGACCGAATACCAAATGTGCCAGTTAATGTATTCAAGTAGCACATTCATTTATAATTTTGAATAAACTCCAAAGCACAATGACTAAGTGTGTATTTTTTATTTTAATTGTCAGCTCTGTCACCATGCCTTGATGAGTATTGATTATTAATAATGTTATTATAATACTTCTAATCAACTACTGCGGAGGGTAAAGGTACTGTTATTTCACCCTTTTGAATTTCGTTGAGATTGTGTTCCCACATCGTTAGCTAGTTTGGATCGCTATAACTTGAATGACTGTCAACTGTTGTATGAACGAGTGTCAAGCATGTCAAGTCGCGCTTTGTTTACTTCCAACCGGAAGTCGCGCCCACTTTTGCCGCAAGGCCTCATGGGGCGTAGGAAACTTGTGGATAGGGATGCACCGATCCACATTTTTTCACTTCCGATCCGATCCCGATACCCGACTTTGGATATCGGCCGATACCGATACTTTTCCGATACCAGAGCTGTGTTTGCTTTAATATTATTTATCATTATTGTTGATTTTATATGATGTTGAAATAAACTCCTCTCTACAGGCAATGATGATATGTGCGTATGTATGTCAGTATATATATTAAACAATAGATAGACAATTAAACAAAGATACACATTATACAGGCCTACACAGTGCTTTAATTTCAGGAAGGTCTACTAACATTATTCAGGTATGGTCTAAAAAGAATTATAATAAAGTAATCAAAAGTAAAATAGCACTGCAAAGCTTACCATAGATAGATTTATGCTTATTAGAGCTGAAGTAATTCATTCAAGAGCTGTGAGTGATTTTCTCTTTGCCTTTTGTTGTTTGACTCTCAGTAATGTCGCAATCGTCACATTTATACTGCTGCCCCTTTAAGAACGAGTTCAGATTTCATATCTACTGATGCACCATATTTTCTCCCAACTACTTCCATAACTACGTTCATTTTAGACATAAACGGTTTAAGTGTTAATCTCCAAGCCGGTCGGTTTGACATTTTTCTTGTGCAGGCTACATTTGATCGTTTAGACGCGCATATGAAGCCCAGATTATAATTTGCTTGTCTTGTTGCAGTCTGTTTCGGAGCGCGCGCGCATTGGGAACAGCATTTCTTGCGCAAATTTTGTGCTTTTAACAGCTCTCTTTATTATTAAAAGTGTCCCGCAATTTAGCAACAGCAGAGCCTGCATTTTACAACAATCACAGATCGTGCTGATTCTGTCTTAAAGTTTTAGTATTAAGGAGAAATGACAGCGCACCGCCGCGATGGGAAGAAAGTTGGCTAGACAGAATGCGGCTATTGTTTTTAATGTTTTTTTTTACCTCAATATATTCTTTAATCTTTGGAAATCAGACTAATATCATAGATATAACCAGGCTACGTTTCCTCTGTCGTCACTCATTAAGCAGGGCTGTCGTGTTGTGCGTGCTGTGGGACTGCGTGAGAGATCTCTCTCTTTCTCTTCTGGACTGCGAATTGCAAACATGCATCACAGACAAATAGTTTAATTAATACGGCTTTGCAAACATTGCATTTTGCGGTCTTGCTCTGCTGCGGTGTTTCCAGTGTAAGTATTTCCACACAGCGAACATGTTGGTAGCTCAATCCTATCCTGCTAGCTGGCTGCAAACTGCGGAATGGATTTCTTGAGCGGGCGTCTGTGTGTCTCATTGAGCCCTATTTTTTACAGTCTATGATTGAGCTGCACCTCCGTTCAGAATATCCATTCCACAGTTTGCAGCCAGCTAGCAGACTAGCAGGCCCGGGGAATCCCTTTTGGAGTCATTTCAGCAGACAACGTTAAAGCGCAGACATGGATCATAAATATCGGATTTCTCCGCAGGTTGGATCGGAAAAATCCGATACGTGAATTACGCTGGTATCGGTCCCGATACCGATACTGGATCGGATCGGCCCCATCCCTACTTGTGGATATATTTTTTTAAATCCAAACAACTGCCTACTGAACCAGTTGATAAAATCTTCCTTTGATTCGATCCGTGATTACAACTTCACTCTCAAATTAATCGATCGCATTTTGTTGATGTAAAAGACGCGCGTGCACATGCACTGAGAGGGAGCGCGCGGTGTTCGACGCACTGTTATAAGGTGTGTATAATTTAAACTACTTAGTCAACACTAACAGTAGCTGCGGTTTGGTTTTCATATTGCTGCTCTCCTTCTTGTCACTTCTGAACTGACGGGTTGCCAGATATAACAAAAAGAGCAAAACAAGCCCGTTAAAACAACAGTGTGTGCAGTCTCCGGTTGTGCAGGAATACCCTTCTCCGTTAAAAACGCAGTATAATAAGCACATGTGGTAAAAAATATTATAATTATATATATTATAATTATATTATAAAAAGCTGATTGATGATTGATGAAGTGATGATGAAGTAAAGCAATGCATGAGCTTGAAAAATTAGAAAAAAGTTGAAATGCACCTATGAGTTGTATTTAATATCAATCTGTTGTGGGAAGTTCATCCAAAATTTTATGAGTGTTTTTTGTTTACTATATTTTGATATAAAAATAGTTCACCAAATAAATAATTTACCAAATAAAATAAAAATAAAACAAGGTGACATACTTTTCATTTCTAAAGTATTTCGGTTTATGTATTATACAAAGCCCTTTTTGTCTTTTTTTTTTTTTGAGGATAACTATATAAATAACTATATTGTGAAATATATCGTTACCGTGAAATAAAATTAGTCGTATCGTGAAACACAATTTTGGTCATATCGCCCACCCCTATCCCTGGTAAATGAAAACAAAGTGGCTGAACTATCTTTGAATTGTAGAACACAGCGTCTTCTCGACATGATGCTATGATGAAGTATTTAAATGTGTAGACTTCAAGTTTACACTTCCGTCTGCGCACGCAGTAACTGGACGCGGCCAATATGTATCTACGTCACGATGTAACAGCTAATGACTTGTTTCAAAAACAATTCATTTCATAGACTCAGAGTCGACTCTCACTTTTGAAAGACAATAACTTTATATATGGTGCACTTTCAGA
This sequence comes from Pimephales promelas, assembly GCF_016745375.1. Next base: position 5,192,042 of record NW_024121455.1, read on the forward strand.
TATAAATCTTTGCAGGATGTTTCAAAAATCCATGATAGGGGCTCTTTAAAGAAACCAGTGTCATAAGTATAGACGAATCCGGCGAAACTACCGGAAGTAAGCGGGCGCCATTACTGAGCTGTTGCTGGGTAGCGTTGCGCCATTGCCTTCTATTGTTTTAGTTGCAACTTGCGTCCACTGGAATAAACAGCTCGCGATTTACGACTGTCACTAACGTTACAACGTTAGCCCTTGTATAATGTCGAGTGGGTAAACAGTTTCCGTTATAAATTGTTTTAATGGTGGCAGTAAAATTTCAATTTTGAAGAGAAAACATTGTGAATACCCCGGGTCGACTGCCCCTGTCTGGTGCCGTACGGTTTACACAGATTTCCTGGGCGAGTACAAGACGTGGACATTCGCGTATAATAACAATTATTTAATGACATGAGTAAAAAAATATAATAAATGTGTGATATAGTGATCAGCAAAATCTCCTCTCTTGTCACAAATGAAAAACATGAAATTGTTTATTTGATTTCATTTATTTATTTATTTATTGTTGCCAAATGGACAGATCTTTTTTTAGTTTCCTCGGTAGCAAACGTTAGCCTAGCTAGCTTGCCAAGCTATTTTCATAAATAATCTGTAAGATCGTTTGTACCTTCATCTGTGACTGGAGGCCAATGTCTAACATCATCAACCCAACAAGTCTGACTGGCTGTAGCTGTCATCAAGGGTGCGTTATCACCTTATCTCCGAGGTTTGTTTACATACCGGTGCATATGTCTATGCCGGTGTAACAGCTCAGTAATGGCGTCGCCACAAGATGGCAGCCTACACAAGTACGCTCGTCGGATTCGTCTATAAGAACTGCTTTGCTAAATGATTAAAGTTTTACAAATGGCTTACCTTCACATTCATCCTCTAGGCTTCTTGCATTGCGTTTTTTACGGGTGTTGTAATGTGACATCTAATAATCAAAAAATAAATACATTAATAAATCATTTCACATACAGTAGCAAGCATCCAATCTATGTAGGCTACCAATGTTCTGGGTAAGACCAGGCCAATAGCATAAACAGTCTTTATGGTAAGAATTATTCTGATTTTGGTCTTAGATTTTACCAACATTTTTATTCATCGACTTAAAATAGTTATAGTCTTAAAAAAATCGATGACTATAACTTTTAATACTTCTAAGCAGTCTATGCAACAGGCCCCAGCCTTTCTGAATAATGACTAAGTGACAAAGTTTATTTTTAACACTTTGTCATTGTTATATTTCTGATATACTTGTAGGCTATGTAAAAAAAAAAAAAAAAAAAAAAAAGAAAGAAATAGGCATACACTAGTTTATTGCAAGTGATTACAATACAACACACATAGGCCTATACAACAACACTAATATGTTCTGTTTTATAGAAACAAATAAAGCCATTCACTTTCACTACTTGAAACAGGATTTTCAGTCAAATGACAGTCAAAAACTAAATAAAATACCTTTTCCACAGTTGTTACGACGTCGGGAGCGTTCGATCACACCGGAGTTCAGTTCAAAAAATGGCTTTTCTGCCGCGAAGATCCGTTGGGCGGTAAAACTTTTAAGCACCTTTTTAAGTAGTGTTCCTCAAGAGGGCGCTTGGCTGATACGAGAGAACAACCCATTCGAGTCAGTAAAAAATATAACACTAAAATGTATAATCTTTTATAAACAAACATAATTTTATTTTAATTTATTTGACATAGAAATGAAAATCTGACCCAGTAATATTGAAAACATGATTAAATACTTTGTGTTAGAGTAATCGGAAATGACTGTGTGATGACAGCGCTGAGAAATGTATCAGCTAACTCGTGACATCGCTGGTGCAGTCAGAAAAAAAAAACGAATTTAATAACAACACATAAACCATATTACAATTTAATTACAATAATAATTAAATATTATAAAAACAAATACCATAGAGATGATTATTTTCTTTGAAATATGTATTCCCAAAAACAACTGCGCCATCAAGTCCCGCCCATTACCGGATTTGTCTGTTCGAAAAAATCGCGCAATCAGAGCATATATATATGTATATTAAAACATCTTTTGTTACAATTCAGGTTATGAAGTTCGAGTAGGAGGGAAGAAATCAAACTTAGAAGGTAAAAGTAGTAAATTAAGAATAGATGGAGATTTAATCAACTGTATAGATGAGCACTTTATTAAGAGCACTCATTGAGAAAGTGTATGTTAGTGAAACGAACAAGTCACGTCTGAAATTAATAAAGTGGATGCAAAGAAAAAGATTACTCCATGGTAAAATAAAATGCAGGCGATGCAAGAAACGCATGAAAATGGTTACCTCTTCTTGTAAAGATGGTTACATCTGGTAAGTATCTGATTATTAATGTAGGCCTACTTATTTATGTAGCAGGCATATAAACATGCTGAGAAATATGTGTAACATTTATATAATATTATAACGGGAAAAAAATAAAGGAAAAACATTTCCCCGTTCACATAAGTTGGCTATAAATGCACAAAATTATATACTGTACAAATTATAAACTGAAATACACTTAGCAAATCTTTTTCTCTTTGCTACTTTTACAAATGTTCACCCTCTTATAGTCTGTAACTATCAAGAAACATCTAATAAAATGCAAAGATGTATTTATTTATTACAATTTGTTAGTTTTCTTGTTAGGTGTTCAAATATTGCTGGCTGAATGTGGCTGAGTGTGTTACATAAAGGATTCAGGGAAAAATGGGTGTTCTTTAACCTCCAGTAATACTAAAATTCATGAAATAAATTGAAATTCACTGGTTATTTTATATTTTACATATATATTCTACTTTTTAGAAAATTGAAGTGAGTGCACATTACCTCCATTCACCCTTAAGGGAAGATTATAATATTTTTCTACATAAAAATTAAACTCATAATTCCAGAATTTAACAAGATGACAATTAATATTCATTGGTCTTTTAAACTAAAAGTCCATGATCACAAAAGATTTATGTAATCACAGACAGACTCCACAGTCCACACCAAAATCTCCCAGAATTATTAATTTATGATTATTTAAATTAATGTTTGGAAATGTAAACTGATATTTCCTACTGACATACTGCAGCAAAATATAAAAAAAATAACTGACCTAAACAACAACAACTAAAAAAAATTGTTGTGGTGAAAATACTAATGTGCTTAAGAATGTTTTATATGATGAATACTTCTCATTTGCAGGCAGTGCAAGAAGTCATGTGGACGAAACAGAAAAAGCATTAGGACCAAATCCCTTTTTTCCCGTTCCCATGCAAGTCTTTTTAGTTGGATGAAGTATATACACAGGTATGTTTATATTGTCTGTGATCTCTAGTACCTTTACATCCATAACATTTTGCACATTACTTTTTTTGATTCTGATTGATTTTAGTGTAATGTATGGATTTGTGTTTAGATTTTCACAGGGTCTCCATATGCGACAGGTGGATATGATGTTAGATAACATCTCAAATAGTAGTGCGACTCTGTCCAAGATGTCCATGAAATTGCGAAGTGTATGTGTGAGAAGTATGCGGAGGCTCAGGAAAAAAAGTGGACAAAAAGTTGGTGGGCTCAATATATGTGTACACATTGATGAAAGCAAGTTTCGCCACAGACGGAAAGTAAGCATTGACCTAAAAGAAAACATTTCTTCTCTTCACATGTGGATGTGTAGACAAGACGCAATATTGTTACATTGTTCATTTATGCTTTAGATTACAGCGGGCAAAGTACTGTGTAATTAAAACAAATTTACAGTTTAATTCGTGTACCTATAAGTGTACTCAGTGTACCTATAAGTACTTACATGCAAGTATAAGGGAATAATATGTAATAAAGCTGTAACAACCTCGAGAATTAATGAATAAATTATACTGTAAGTATTTTAGAACTAAGGGGTACTTATTCTACTATTATGAAACAACAATCTCAAATTTGGGAGAGATTTAGCAAGAAGAACATACCATGAAGGGCTCTAGACTAACTTTTTTTACTAGGAGCGCTGTTGCCCCGACTGAAAATTTTAGGAGCGCAAGCAGAAAATTTAGGGGCACACCTTAAATCAGCTTGCAATGCAATTATTCAAATTTCCCCCAAAATAACTGTAATACTGACAAATTCTTTAATAATAAATACACTTAACATTATGATATGCTGTTTTATTTTAAGTTCACAGAACAAACAAAAAATTCTGGTAGCACTGGGGCTGACAATAAATCACTAAGCTTACTTTAGGGTGTAGATGAAATTAACTTTAGTTATTATCATTTATAATTTATTAATATTAATTAATAAAAGTAGTGAAATTATGTGGAGTTAAAATAGCTAATAAACATCCTACTGTTTACAATGGTATTATTATTATTATTTAAGTGTTTAAATAAGAGTTTTCCAACATCTTAATTTTTCGTTTTAGGACAATCTTTAAAGGATTAACAAAAAATGTGTTGGTAATCACATAAAAAATACAAAAAAAAAAAATTATATATTATTGAAGTGCAGGGAAAAGATGTGTAGTAGGCTACTTGTAATCATTTGACTATTTCTTACACATTATCATATTTATGGTTAGAGTTAACTTACTACATTAGCTTAAATCCATGGTTCTGTTAGGCTGATTTGTGGACTGAAAGCCTTCTATAAGTGTTTCTCCTGGTTTCCACGTCAGCGCTGTTTGATCTGATATGGTTTCCCACTGAGCAAAGTGATGTCCAAAAGACGTCTTTTCAAAGTCTTTGTCGCACAAGTCAGACGTTGAAAAGACGTCCACTGAGGGGCCGGAATGAAAGTTTTTATGACGTCTTTTTTTGACGTGTTCTGGACGTCTGAAAAAGACGTCAATGGATTCTTCGTACAAGGTTAAAAACTAGTTCAAATGTGGCCATTTTCAACATTATTTATGGTCTCATTTAGACAATTTATACTGTTTCTGGACCAAATAAACATGCATTAAATTAAAACTCATGTTTATTTCAATGTAATTTCCTTACGTTGTTTAGATGGTGATATATTTCATTTTAAGTCACCATTGTGGTGATCAGTGTTTGCTTTAGTTGGGCTCTTGGTCCCAATAATTCATTCTTTAGCTTTTCTTTGGCTGTTGTTTATGTGTGTTTGAATAACATCATTGTTGTGACAGAGACAGCCAAGAAAATTGTCTCTCATCAGCTCCTTGATGTTGTTGGTGATGACGATGACGATGATGAAATCAATATAAAGTGGGCATTTAAGTTGTGTTTAGACTTTTGTGTTTGTATCCGGAGTTTATACCCACCAATCTTGTGGAACTGCATTTTTTGGGCCAGTAGCATGGAAGTTGGACAAAAAGCAAATTAGCACAATGTTTTAAGAAAATATACCATATAGTCACACACAGACATCAATATTTTGCATATGATTCACAAAAATGGTGACGATAAATAAAAAAAATGCTTCATGCTGCAATGCATGATGGGTAGCCTTCATAGTACAAAACATCCTTGATTCCCAGGCTTTTTTGTTTTGGTTGTCACCGTTGTTGAGAATCATATCCAAAATCTTGATATCTGTGTGTGACTATGTGATTCACTTTCTTAAAACATATTGTATGCAGTGGTCATTATAAAGTTACTGATACAAATAATACAGTTCCACAAGATGAATAATTATAAATTTCTGATATAAAAACAAAAGTTTATACATTGTTTAATGCTTGCATTGTGTTGATTCTGCCATCATTAACAAGCAGCTGAAGACAACTGTTTTTTTAGTTTCTTGGAATTTCTTTCTCTGCACAGTCAATGGTGTTATACTAACACACAATTACAACAGCCAAAGAAAAGCTTAAATAAGGCGATGTGGGACCAAGAGCCCAACTAAAGCAAACACTGATCACCACAATGGTAACTTAAAATGAAACCAATATTACCATCTAAACCACATCTAAACAATGTAAATAAACATGAGTTTTAATTTAATGCATCCTGATAGTGTTTATTTTGTCAAGAAACAGTATAAATTTTCTAAATGAGACCATAAATAATGTTGAAAATGGCCACATTTGAACTAGTTTTTAACCTTGTACGAAGGATCCATGAACGTCTTTTTCAGACGTCCAGAACACGTCAAAAAAAGACGTCATAAAAACTTTCATTCCGGCCCCTGAGTGGACGTCTTTTCAACGTCCGACTTGTGCGACAAAGACTTTGAAAAGACGTCTTTTGGACATCACTTTGCTCAGTGGGTTATAACAGAACTCTGCGCCGAATCGGAGTGTTTCTCACTGGATCTCGTGGTGTTGATGTTATTAATTCTGAGGCGAATTCAATGGATTTCTTCACTGGATCTCCTAGTAACAGTGTTGCGTGAGCGAGATCGGCCCGCGACTGGCAAGTTCGGGGCTTTATTTTACCGTCAATGGTTCGGATCGCTGCTTCTGCTCCACAGTCCTAATCATATTTGTTCCACTTTCATTTTGTTTGCATTCGCTGCTAGGTAACGACTAAGGAGTCGATAGATCGTTGATTGCTCAGACGCACATCAGGTTGTGATATTTGTCTCTGTCTCCTTCCCACAGACGTTTACGCGCGCTATTCTTGTCACAGATTCATTGACGCGCCCCTTCCACGCTTTACCATGCGTTTAATGTGTGGCAAATTTACTGGTCGCACATGTGCGACTAAATGTAAAATTCAGTCGCACACTCTCAAATTTTAGTTGCAAAATGCGACCATTTGGTCGCAGTCTGGAGCCCTGCCATGTAATATATAACATAATTTATTTAGTACCTTTTTGTAACAATAGTGTATTTAAAAATTGCAGGGTACATATCTGTATTTATAGTTGTTGTTTTTTTTGTTTTTTGTTTTTTTTTTGCTTGCAAAAGTGCAGATGTTTTAGATTGGGCTTACACGTTTCAAGGCAAGTAAAACTTTTACAATTTATTTTTAAATACTGGGGAAATATTTTTGTTTCATGAAGATACAGGGCACATGTGACATTGCAGGCTGTAAATTGCGGGGTGCTTGTTACCCTCTTGTTCCATATAATTACTGGGTAAGTACAATAAAAAATATATACACAATGTAATATCACTGACTTGGCAGACTGATCTCATGAAGTAGCGTGTGTATGACACGCCAATTCGTATTTCCATTTTTGGCGTGCTATCAAGACGCATAATCGCCTTTCAGCGTGTTTATGAACGCCGTTGACTTAACGTTATATAAATATATGACTAACCTCAACCCCGTCCCTAAACCTAACCGTCACTGGGGTTAATGGCATTTATGACTGTTCCCTTACCATCCTAGGTAAAAAAAAGATATGACTTACCTCAACCCCATCCCTAAACTTAACCGTCACTGGGGTTAATGGCATTTATGACTGGAGATTTGACTGCGTGTACAGAGACGCGGAATGACGCGGACGTTAATGGCGTAGACATACACGCATACACGCGGATAGCTCAAAATGCGCAGAGATAACACGCCACCTAACTCGAAAGTGGCGTATATGTTTACGCAAAAGTCATGATGTCATGTTGGACTTGGAAACCTTTATTTGAAAAAACAACTTAATTCAAATCAGATTCACAACACTTCTTATTTTTTTTAAAACTACATTTTTAATAATTTAATTTCAGTTATTGACAAAGTTTTTCTCTTGCTTGGCTTATTTCTCTTGTTCCTCTTCTTCTTCTTTCATTTCACTGATGAATCATAAGAAGAAATCTTGTCTTTTGATATTCTGTTATGAAATACGACCCAGAAATACATCTCCACCATTTACTCATCTTTTATCCAAGATTTATACAACTTTCCTTCATTAACACAAATGAAGGTTTTTAGAAAAAAAGATCTCTGGGAATACATATAATGCAAGCTCATATGTTCATAAAAGTTGGTGTATCAAACAGCACATACTGCTATAAACATGCGCGTGCATGAGAGTTTAGTTCATGCTTGATGTGACATGAGCACGCCGAAAGTCGGATGCCAACAGTCTTTATTTAAAAAATATTGCTCACAACAAAATACAAACAATAACAGATAATAACAATGAGAAAAAAACAAGAAAGAGACGCTAGCTCTTGCGTGAGTTTCACAGTGTGCTTTCGTCAAGCTTTACAAAGTGCTTATATTTACATCAAACGTGAACTAGACTCTCATGCACGCACTGTTGACAGGAAGCAAAAAGTAAATTATGTAAAAAAAAATTCTGGGTGTACTGCATTTTCTTTTAATACAGAATAGCAAAATACATGGAATTCCTTCTTAAGATTCATCAGTGGAGAGATTGAAAAAGGGGAAGAGGAACAAGAGTAGGAAGAAACCAAGCAAAAAAAATAAACAAGGGTAAACGTGTTTCTCTCTGTATTTGAAATAAAAAAAAAATATAAAAATGTTTTAGGTGAATAAAAGTGTTGCAAGTCTGTTTTGAAATAGGTTGTTTTTCAAACAAAGGTTTCTGAGTTTCAGTGATATTAGACTGTATTTTATTGTACTTACCCGGTAACTATTGTACATGGAACAAGAGGGTAACAAGCACCACTTACCCTGTGACTAAATGGATTTCCCCTGTATATGAAAATAAGAAATGAAAAAGTTTTACTTCCCTTGAAACATGTAAGCCAAATCTAAAACATCTGCACCAATTGAAAAAAAAACTGAATGAATGCCTGCACTGACATGTAGCCCGCAATTAAAAAAAAAAAAGCATTTATGTATCGGTACAGTATTATTACTAAAAACAAAAAAAGTGTATGCGTCACAGGTGGTGTATGCAGAGGAAGACAAGGAAGACAAGAAGTCGAATTTCCAAATTCAAAAAACTTTACTTACAATAATTCCAAACTCAGGTACAAGTGTTAACATTTGAGTGTTGACACTCAGGTACTCAGTTTTTACGGACATCTCGCACTGAAGACTTGGAAGTAAACGCCCACTGCTGTGAGTGGATAACAGTTTTGCATATTATATAATGAGTTTCGACTCACCCGTCGATGCACTTGGGGGAAATTGTTCTGAAAACGTCCAATGTTGTAAAATGGCAACCGGAATGATTCGCCCATACATGTTCGACCCAGAGTCCATGTGTTGCACCATTCCTGTCAGATCCAATATAGGCGGCACGGCACCGTTTTTTACTCTTTATCGGTCTGCAAATCCAGTCTTGTTTACAAAACAATCCTCAGTGAAATTAAGTGAACAGACCGACAATGTTTATCCTCATTAACTGGAACGTGATTAAAAATAAAGTTTATCCATGCAGTCCTATTGGAATCCAGAGGAAGCAGTGACTGTCTTCTTCTACAACCAGGCACTGCACAATATTCTGTATCGCTCGCTGGGTAGCTCGATCCGTTTTGTCGTCACGAGGTAGGCATGTATGTTATTTAGCTATGCGTGTAATGCGCAAATCGGTGGGCGGGGCTAAACCGGCCGTGTTGAAGTAGGTGTTGATCTTCTTCTATGGGGGTGGGGTTTTATCCTCTTTGTCGTCATAGTTCCCCACTTTGAAAAACGAGTCGTTTGCAGAGGCTGGTGTCAATAAAAGCTTTTATTGGACTAACAAGTAAGTTTTCAGTTCTGAAACTTACTGGATATTCTTATAATATGATGACCTGTTAGATGTCAAAAGCTCAAGGAAAATTTGATTTCTCAGTTCATCACCCCTTAAACGCATTATGTTTGAGATATCAATCATGGTTGAAAATGTTTGTATAAACTGTAAGTAGCAACTGGTAAAATGTACGCCTATGTCATAAAAACCATAATGATACTTAAATATTCTCTTCTCGGCCATGTTTACAGTCCGTGACCGAAATACCATCCGTTTTCTAAATGGCATTTCGCAAGGATTCCTGGGTAGTTAAAGTGTGTGTAGCCTGCATCTATGCAGGCTTCGCGTAAGACTGCTTCAAGGGTACAAAGGGGCGCTGCTGAGCACACTTCAGAGCGTCAAAATGCTAAATGGGACGGACTCGTAGACTCGGCGAGCTCGCACAATCTAAGTCCACAATACCGAAAGTTTGCGTGAAGTGCGCCATTTGGGACAGGGCCTCAGTTAGTCTGGCAAAGAGCTCATTCAAGCCCAATTCTAATCCGTCAAAATCACGGCAAAAATCAGAAACTTTGGGGCGAGCTTTACAAGATGATGACAGCACAGCGACAGTGAAGCAGATTTTGTACATTTACAAATATTGATGCCGCCGTGGGACTAGGGGTGTGATGGTTATAGTTGAACACCGTCATTAGAACTCTGACTATAACCACCAAAACCATTTTATAATTTTTTTTTTTTTTTCACAAAAATGTATTATCATAGAGAATGTTTAAATGCTAATATCAGCTTATGAGGGAAACCGAGGCAGAGTTAGTGGTGCTTCGGAGGCTGCTACTGCTGGAGATGATACGGGGGAGGTCTGTGCCCCTTTACAGATCAGAGTGCGCACTGACACGGAGTAAGGCCTTGTTTATACTCGACGCGCCCGCACGAGTGCGAAGGTGCGCGTGGCAAAAATGACGCGTTCGATGAACAAGACAAGACCCCATTCCGCTTGGCTGTGTGCACAGCTTTTTTTGTAACAGTGCGCACGGTGCTGCATCCGAGGATGAACGACTTCAAGCCGAATCTGCCGAGCATGTACGTCTCACCGCACGGCATCCAGTTTGCGCGTCTGAATTGCAAAGTTCATTGCAAAGCTTTTTTTTTTTTTTTAGGTTTTGTTTACTGTGTGTGATTTAATGGAAAGCACATTCACTTCTAGTTGTCTTGCTGTTAATTTTAAATAAATGTAGAGCAAGTAGCTAATCAGTGTCTGCTCTATAACAGACGCACTTCGCTCTGCATACGTCATCTCCTTCTTCGCTCTGATTGGTTTCTGATTGGAGAGGCATTTGAGCTACGTCCGTTGGTGACACCCCTTTGGAAATGATTTGTCTATGAATCTTTACCAGGCCATAACTTAGTTACAACTGGGAATGGTCTGGTTTCAACCAGGCTAGGTTGTTACCCCTTTATTCCCCAAACTTTCCATATTGTTCACTTATACTTACAGTACATACTTTATAGGTAGGCTACACTATAATTAACGGAAGTTACACTGTAAATTCGTCTTAATTTTGCAGTACTTTCTGGGCTGTAATCTGAAGCATTAAATGTAAAATACTGTTAATTATATTTTGGAGTGTCAGTAGTAGGCCTATCAGCTGACCTGAAAAATAGTTATTTTGAGGCTAGTGCTTTTGACTTTTAGAAAACAGGAGTGTCTGACATCAATTTCTTTCATTCTTTTTTTCAGTATGCTAGAGGGCGTTATGGAGGTGCATGGAGAAGGAAAAGCTGGGTATTTGGAATGGTTGAGATTTTGCCTTCTCGAAGACCAGTGTTGCGGTTGGTGGAAAAAAGGGACAAGACGACCCTTTTACCAATCATAGAGAAACATGTGAAAAGAGGCAGCATCATTCATAGTGATGAGTGGCGTGCATACTCAACGCTTTCAGAGAGAGGATACCAACACCACACAGTGAACCATAGCATTAATTTTGTCAATCCATTGACAGGGGTACATACACAAAACATTGAAAGGGCATGGGCAAACTTCAAAAGGGAAGTGTGGAGGTTGCGAGCAAACCGGTCAGAGAAGGCTCTCAAAAAACATCTAATATATATAGAATGGACTTATTGGTTAGGCAGGAGACATCGACAGGGGATTCTAGGAAGGATTTTGCATGATATCAGTCAGTTGTATCACTGACTACATTTTTATTTATTTTTTTGTTGTTGCTTAAAATCTGTTTAGGGTTATATACATGAATTTATGTTAACTTGTCATACAACATTTGGACCATCACAGATGCGCACACAAATTACAATGTAAAAAAAATTGATTTTATTATTTCATGTTGTCCACATCATTTATTTTTTGTTGTTGTTTTTTTATATAAATTTACAGCATTTCATTAAAAGCAGTTGGCTGGACAAACTAATGACTCTGGTATTTAATTCCCATTTGGCAGATATGTACTTTTACTGTGGTACTGTTATTTTCTTAATCTTAAACAAAATGTTCATCAGTGTTGGTACTTACTATCTATTGACTGTCTGCTGAAAATCAATTGACTTTAACCTGTGATGCTGGCTTGCAAGAGTCATTCAATAGCATTTCTTAGATTTTCACTTCATTTTGATGGGCCAAATGTGGCAACAGATGAATATATGAATTTACCTTAAAGTTAAATGATAGTCTACTGAAAGGTAACTTATATGCAACAAACATTTTGTAGAACACTTCTGAAAATCCTTGCAAAATCAAAAGGTAAAGAAGGGTAAGTAACCAGATACTTTAAGTACAATTGAAATTACCTTGTGTTGCTACTTATAGACAACTGAATGTTAACTGAAGGTCTACCGATACATTGGTTAATGATTATATGCTAACTTCTTTATAGACAACTGAATGTTAACTGAAAGTCTACCGATACATTGGTTAATGATTATATGCTAACTTCTTTATAGACAACTGAATGTTAACTGAAAGTCTACCGATACATTGGTTAATGATTATATGCTAACTTCTTTATAGACAACTGAATGTTAACTGAAAGTCTACCGATACATTGGTTAATGATTATATGCTAACTTCTTTATAGACAACTGAATGTTAACTGAAAGTCTACCGATACATTGGTTAATGGCTACATGCTAACTTCTTTATAGACAACTGAATGTTAACTGAAAGTCTACCGATACATTGGTTAATGGCTATATACTGACTTCTTAAAGTACTGAGAACTTGTTGAGGGTTTGTTGCATGTCAACGAATACGCTGTTGAACATCTGCAACCTAAATTGATAAGACTTTACTGAAAGAATGTTTAATAGCAGTTTACATGTTACATACAGTGTGATGAGTGCTACAAAATGTTTAATAGAGAATCTACAGATACTACCCTGATTAGAGTAAGTAGATATTTTCTTGTAAAGTAACTTATAGTCAGCAGACTATCAATAGACAATCTATAGGGGGACCATCAAAATAAAGTGTTACCCTCTTTTCTTGGTGTGTGTTGTCTGATTTAATTTCCTTTTCCTTTGAATGGATGTGGAGGCAGGTAGGATGTTTCAGGTTACACAACTTGCAAGACAGACGTCTATGACAATCTTTGCTCATATGTCCAACAGTCAAACACCCAAAACAAACACCTTTCACCTTCAGAAAGTCAATTTTCTCTCGGTGCAGCTTCTTCTCCATTCTGGGGCACAACTCCAATCTGTGATCCTCCTCACACAGCAGACACGACACCTTAGTTGATTTATCAGTTACATTGTTCTCTTTTTGCACTTGACATGTGTTTCCAGTATTGACAGCTTCCACTGAAGTGGCAAAACTGCTTCCCCTTCCCTTGAAGCGAACCTGTGAGACTTTATGTCCAACGTTATATTTTGGTGGCAAGATGGATGCGTCCTGAATGTTTCCAAAGAGTGGATCAGAGGCAATGGATACTTGCCTCTCCACAAAACTGACAATGTCACTGAAACCTGCTTGACGACAGTGCTTCTCCTGCAACTCATAAGCAGTGTTTCTCCACCTTTCCCTCAGTTTATACGGGAGCTTCATGACTATAGCACGCATATTGGATGGCATATTCATCTCTGTCATATAACTAATGTCCTCCATTGCGTTACAACAAACCCGTAGAAACAAAACAAAGGCTTGCAAGCCCTTGATATCTTCTGCTTTCAATGGTGACCATCCCAGAGCTTTCTCCATATAAGCTGTGGCTATACTTTGTTCATTTCCAAAACGTTGCTGAAGAAGTGTCTTAGCTCTTTGATACCCCCTTTCAGGTGGCATGTGTTGACAGCTCTTGACCAGCTCCTTAGGTTGTCCTTTGGTGTACTGCTCTAAAAAGTACAAACAATCTATACTGCTAGCAGTCTTTCTTTCCACTCCATTTTCAAAAGCTCTTATGAATGTGCTATACTCAAGAGGGTCTCCATCAAAGGTTGGTATATCCCTTGGGGGTAATGATAGTGAAGACTGCTGCTGCACTAGTAAGGCAGTTATGTCGTTTTGCCTCTGCATAATAGTAAGAAGATTTTGACTTTCTTGTTCCACATTGTTTTGCACTAAAACATCTCGCTGTATTGACTCCTGTGTGGAAAACATAGCCGTTTCCTGGGTGTGATATGTGGTGTTATTAGTTTGCTGAGATTTTGGAAGCATGCTTGTTTTGTAATGCAAAGCATGCTCTTTTGTTCCATCTTGATGTAAACTGGTGTCCTTACGTCGTGCCCCCATTGACACCATGGCTTTGCTGCTGGCTTTTGGTAGATGATTGAACTGATAGCTTGAATCCCTAGGACATGTCTCCATTGACAAGGTGGTTTTGCTGACTCCTTTTGGTGGATGATTGAACTGATGGCTTGAACTTTGTGGAACAAATTCCATAGCAGAGGATCTGAGAGAGGACTTGTATTTTGACCCTTTCAGATATGAATTCATTCCATCAGAATGTGCACTGGAGCTTTGCACATCAGAACCGTTGTTCTTAAGCACCTTAACCTTTGCTGTATGAGCAGCAATTTGACTCTGCAATTCAAGCATCTCCTTCTTTTGTCTAATTTGTTCCTCCTGTACCTCCAGTTCATGCTTTTCTTTTAAGGTAGCTGCCATAGCAAGAAGAGCGGCCCTTTCAGCCTCTGCTTTGAGGTATGCAGAGGAGGTTGATGACTTTAAAGACCTATGGCTGGAGCATGAATCTGATCTGCACCTTTTACCACCAACATTAGAAACACTGTCATTTGGACCAATATCATCAGTGATCACAGTCATATGTTGCGCGATATTGTCACCATCATCATCCCCATTATCATCATCATTGCATTGCTCCTTATTGTCAAGCAACCACTCTTTAATCCTTTTAATTATTTCTGTATTGCTGTTCATTTGGGATTCAAACCATTTAGTTTGTTTTGACATTTCCTCCTTTGGTAGCAATGATTTCAATGATTCATGCAACTCTGTTGTTTCCACAACCATTTTTGGAAAAGTAACATATATGATCTGCACCTCGGACACCTTTTCTTTTGAAAGCATCAGTTGCTCAACTTCCTTTCTTAGTTTGTAAAGTTTCTTTATCCTAAGGTTCCTTTCCTTTTGATGTGATAATATTTTTTCTTCTAAAGCTTTAACCGTGAGTTTAACTGGTCTTTTACCAAGTTCATTCTCCATTTCACCTTGATTGACAGGTGCATTCAAATCCACGTTACTCATTTTGATAATGATTTAGACAAGCTGCCAAAATGTTTATTTTTGAATTGAAGCAGGATTTCCCTATATCCTGATTGTGAGAAGTCCTTTCTTCCACACAGCTTATGACAATTCAAAAACAGTCCTACCGTTACTCTGCCGTGTTGTTTGTTTGACCCACTTTCGTTTATCAGCGTCCAATTTCTCCTGTTGGCGTTCGCTGATTGGAATCACCTGGAGAGCTGTACAGCATCCGTCGGATCCATCCATTAAAGCGTAGTTTTTCAACTTTTGTGTAGTGGCGATCGTATCACAAAATAAAGCCACTTGAGGGAATATGAAGTCATCTCCAACTCGTTTGAGTGCAATGAATCAGGTCTGCCATGGCATGCGGTTAACACTTTATTTTATTAATAAAATTACTTAAAATCACATTACTGCTTGCATTTCTGATGTAAGTTGAGCTCGTATATGCAAAACAGTAAACACCATGCTAACAACAGGACATGACAAACTCCATCAAACCAATCCACACATGCACGCAAGCACGTTTGAAAAACTGTGTGGCTTCCCCATGTCCTAATTCCCTAACGCCATTCACCTGTGACTCCTTCTTATAGTCTCAGCAATACTGTGATTCCCTGCCTATGCCCCCTGGTGTCCAAGTGTAAGAGCGTCACCCCTATATGACTATTACTAACAAAACACACACGTCAAAATTGGCTACAACAGCGTCTCTTGCACAGGTTTTTGTGTTTTTAATAGCCATTTTCTTGATCTTGCAACAGTAGTAGACGGCATTTTGCAACAATCGCCGATCGTGCTGATTCTGACGGTTACGTTTGGGTTTTAGGAAGAACTGACAGCGCTCCGCATTGCTGTGAAGTAAAGGAAGTTAAGCTGGACAGATCGTCTCGTTTTTTAACGGTTTTATCTCAAATATCTTCTTTTTATAATCTTTGGAAGCCGAAATACAAAATATATTATAATAATATCCCAGATCTAAAGTGTAACTACGTTGAATGTTTAGTTCTGTCCTCATTGTCACTCATTAAGCAAGGGCTGTCGTGTTGTGCGTGCTGTGGCTTTGCGTGAGAGATCGCTCTCTCTCTTCTCTCTCTCTCTCTTCTGAACTAATTGCAAATTTGCATCACAGACAAATGGTTTAATTAAAATATAGTTTATATATAGAAATGGCTGGCGATATAAACATGCTCAAGATAACGTCTTTATAGGAATAATAAATAGTAGCCCAACTTGCGTGTATTTACTTAATTTCTCCAGTACCGACAGCAGAACCGATAACGTCCGAGCTTATCGATACAGCGGTCTTGCAAAATTCAGTACCGGGGCCCGTTTAATACCGGGTTTCGGTACCCATCCCTACTCAAGAGAGGGTTCCCTGCATGTGAACAGGTAATGAGCAAATGGATAGTTCAGGCTATCTCATTGGCTTATGAAGCGGGCAGACAGCTTTCACTAATGGCTGTACGGGCCCATTCTAAGAGGAGTATGGCGGCCTCTATGACTTTAAATTCAGGTGTTTCCCTTCTTGACATTTGTAATGCGGTAGGATGGTCCTCTCCGCATACATTTGTCAGGTTTTATGACCTAGACCTCTCCACTCCTGGGGCTAGGTCACTTGCTTCTTAGTGTGCACAAATGTTATAATCATGGCCAAAGCAAGCAGCACAGAAAAACAAGAAAGCAAAGGTTTTATCGGAGCAAAGCAAACAGAGAAAGTGATCATGTTAAAAGAAGAACGGGGGTTAACATTATTCTGACTAATTCTGATTAATTATTCCGCAAATTATTTTATAAAATCTTTATGGTGCCCTGGTGGCCTGTATACAGTAGCCAGCAGAATTCTCAAAAGTGATTTAGCATTTACACTATATATTTTTACATTAAGCAGCAATACTTCAAAAAAGTATAATTAAAACTAGATTTCTTAGTGGTTTTGAGGATATTACTATAAATTACAGCAACACCTCCCCCTTTGCCTTTCAGACGAGTTTCATGTTTATAACTGTAATCTTGCTGGGTGAACTCATTTAAAGTAATGTAATCGTTTGTTTTTAGCCAAGTTTCTGTCAAGCACAGCACATCTAGATTATAATCTGAAATCATATCATTAACTATGAGCGATTTTGAAGTAAGGGATCAAATATTCAGCAACCCAAGCTATATCTGTATTATATCTGTTTTTTATTTGTTGAATATTAATTAAATGTTGTGTCTGTGGGAACAGACACAGTCTCTATATGATATCTAGGTGAAAGAGGCTCTATGTGATGGGATTTATCTGACCTTGGTGACGTGAGGCCGCTAGCAGACGGTCGGTTTAGCCAGTCTGTCTGCTTCCTGACCTGGTGCCAAAATTTGTCTTGTTTTAGCTCTAAGACTATGAGCCAAATTACTAGAGAAAGAGCAGCACCAGCCCAGCAGGGATGAATCTCTTTTCAACAGGTCAGGCTTGCCCAAAAACTTTTCCAATTGCCTATAAATTCTACATTATTTTGCGGACACCACTCAGACAGCCAACGATTAAGTGAGGACAGTCTACTGACTATCTCATCACTCCTGCGAACAAGAAGGGGGCCAGAGCAAATTACATTGCCTGACGTCATACATGCGAGTTCACAGACCTCTTTAATATTAATTTGGGTGATCTCCGACTGGCGAAGTCGAACATCATTTGTGCCGACATGAATAATGATCTAGAGAATTTACTATTAGCATTAGCTAGCACTTTTAAATTTGCTGTGATGTCAGGCGCTCTGGCTCCCGCAAACATGTGACTATGTTTGCTGGTGTCTCTATTTTCACGTTCCGTGTGATTGAATCACCAATTACCAGGGCACAATCAACAGGATTCTCAGTGGGTGTTTCACTGAGTGGGGCAAATCAATTTGTTATGGGAATCGGAATGGAAGACTGGTTCTTTGATCCGCGACTACAGTGGCGATGCCTAACCGTCACCCATCTGCCCTGCTGCACAGGCTCTACTTAAGCTGGAACCGAAACATGTGAAGAGTTCACAATGCATCCAAAACACTATATAAAGATCTAGCATTCTTACTATCCTCAATTAAAGTTTGTTCACAAATAGACCACTTAAGCACCAGAAAACTCAAGAGGTGGTAGTTATTTTCTGCTGGTGTTAATGTATGGGACCAAAAACCAACAACTTAGGGCTGTGTTGAAAAAAATCGATTCACCAATTCTGAATCGATTTTCATATTAATTTCTATTAATTTAACTCTCTTTGTTTGTTTTTTTTCACTCACCAAGCCTATCACTTGAAACCAATATCCATCCCGTCTTAAGTGTCCGCGCCAGCAAGTGCGTTGGGCCGTTTAGTGAAACTGACGCACATATAGCCTATAATCTAATGCAGATGTAAAACCGTAAATCTTCATGAGTCCTAATAAATACAGTGCATGTTCTCAATAACAGTTTAAATAAATGAAAGAATGATTTAAACTATGTTTTACTTCTGATATAAACATTTAGATTAAATATGCCATTCTCATTAATGGAGTTAAACACTTAAAATACATGAAATTATTACTGAGAAGTTATGAAAAAAAATGTATATTCAATAAATACAAATATTTATTTGTTGTGGATGCAATGCTATTGAACACTTTACCACTGGCATGCTGTGTTTTAATGTTTTAACTAGAGATAATTGCTAATCAATGGCAACTCTGGCCGTAGAACTAACGCAACCGCTGTGTCATTTCGTGTACACGTGGAGGGCTATTCCGGGCATTTCATCGTGGCTACTGGAATAATTCAACATGGATATTCTCTTCAGTTAATACGTAGACCACCCCGTCTCAATGGTGTGGTCCCGTCACTGACATAGCCCAAAACGCCACCCTTCTGAGAAAATTTTCAGTCTGCACAAGAAAGGAGCGATAGAGCGTGTCCCTCTGAGCGAGCAGGACAGCAGATTTTACAGCCGCTATTTCGTGGTAGAGGACTTCGTCCGATTCTGGACCCAAGACCCATCAACCAAGCACTTCACAAGCGCGCGTTCAGGATGACAACACTGAATTATATCCTGGCACAAATCCATCCTGGGGACTGGTTCGCTTCAGTAGATTTAAAGGGACACTTCACCCATTTGCATTAAGCTTTGTATCTTTAGAAACCCAGTCATATTTTTTGAATGGTCATGGTTTATTCCCTTATTTTCCCCTGAGATGGGAGAAATAAGAATTTAAGTGTCTTACTACCTGCTTATTATGATGTAAAAATCGTCATTTTGCGTCATGATAAGCAGGAAGTAATTTCATTTCAATTTCATTCAAAGTAGAGACTACAAACATTAGCTCATTATTATTCAAGGGTGTGGGACCCACTCACCCTACAGGCCTATTACAGATCAGTGGGTGGGACTTCACTTGCACATACTAAATCAATATCAGCCATCTTGTTTGGAAGCTAAGCTAACAAGCGCTGTGGAGACAGGAAGTATGATAATGACGAAAGAAACTAAACAAAATATAGAAGAAGAGGATTTTGAAATTCTACTGCTCGAATCCGATCTTCGTGGCTATCTTTACGAGCCGCAATTTAGTGAAGTGCAGCTGAGGCTGATGGAGGAACAGGAGGCGGCTGCGTGTCGCAGTCGAGGAGCCCGGACTGGTTCGAGCTGGGTGGACTGCTGGTGCATGTGCTCTCACTGCATGTGTAACCCCTCACACCCGGGTCCAACTCGACCCGCTCCGAGCGGGCCTCGAACCCGGGTCTCCGGCGTGAGAGTCAGGCGCTCTAACAAGGAGGCTAAAGACTGCAGCCTCTAGCGTCTGTCGCTAGAGCGCCTATTGAGATCGGGGAGTGAGGTTTACTCGCACAGCAACTACTAGCTGGCATCCGTTACACATGCAACGGACAGAGATAGAGTCCGTCTGCTGCAGAGAATTTCAACAATGGCAATTTCTCCTGGAGGAAATCTCTGAATCAGACGAGCACACGGACGTTTGTGTTGTGATGTGAACCATCCTAGTTTCGTGCTCACTGAACATCCAGGTATCATGTAATGCAACATATAGAAAGAAATACAAACGAGGAGTCATTCACTAATGAGTTAGCCAATGTAACGTTAACGGGGCTCGTTGTTGTGGGAAGAAGGAGGCAGGAACTGGGAAACATTTAAATAGTAAAATGAACAAATACAAAACGAAAGTACAAGCCAGCAGCCCCTCATTGACGACTGCTGTAACGTTACACACAACAGAAACAAAACACATCATAAAATCAGGTCTGTTTCTCTCTCGATCTGCCATCATCGCTCCTCATTTTATGCTTTCACTTCTCCGTGAGAGACTGTGAAATGTGGAGCTGTGTAATGTGGTGCATTGTGGGAGTTGTTGTCTTACATACAGATGCGCCCTTCGTTTATTTGTCTTCTCTCGGTCAAGAGGGCACCAAATAAAAAAATTATTTTACATTCGAATACATATATGATCCACTTTCAATAAAGATTAATGTTGAAATGGGTGAAACACTCCTTTAAAGGACGCATACTTCCATATTCAAATAGCGACGTGCCACAGGCGCTTCCTGAGATTTGCTTTCGAAGGCACAGCATACCAGTATTCAGTGCTTCTGTTCGGGCTGCCCCTACTTTTTCCAAGTGTGGTTGCAGCGCTTTCTCCCCTCAGAGCGAGTGGAATGCGCATTTTGAATTGTCTGGACTATTGGCTGATTTTAGCTCACTCAAGGGATGTGCTAATCATTCACATGGAAACACTGCTTCGCCATTTGGATACACTAAGACTGCGTGTGAATGTGCAGAAGAGCATGTCTATCCCAAGTCAGACTATAACATATCTGGGCGTGTTTCGACTCGTGGCGATGTGAGCCCACCTCTCTCAAGTGCTCATAGTGACAATTTAATGGACTCTGCGCTGTTTCAGACCAGGCAGGTCTGTTTCACTGAGGGAATTTCTGAGGCTTCTTGGGCCTCAGAAAGGGCTGATGGCGGCGGCTTCTTCAGTTCTCAAGATATGTTCAGCCCAGGAGTGCCTTTGGGAATAGTGATGCAACGGTCTTGATGGAATGTGTCAACCTCATGCTGGGGAGAAGTGTGCTTTGGCGTGCCTGTCTCAGGTCAGTGGTCGGAGTGGCACATAAACTGTTTGGAATTAAACGTGGTATCCTTAGCCCTGGAAGCTTTTCGGTCGAGGTTGGAGAAGCAGCATGTACTACTTTGAGCCGACAAGATGTCTCTGGTTTCGAGTCTCCTGTTGTGGGTGGATCGACACTTCCTCACCATCAGAGCGGCGCATATCCCAGGTCTCCTAAACCAAAAGCATGTCTCGGACATGCTTTCGAGGAACAGGATTCCTCAAGGATAGGATTCCTCAAGGGCTTCATCAGGGATCGGTGCGAATGATTTGGGATCGATTCGGGAGGGTTCTCGCTTGTGGCAAACAGATCAACGTCTGCCCAGACGTTGATCTGTTTGCCACAAGCGAGAACCCGCTCTTTCAGACGTTTTTCTCGCTATCTCACTCCCCGCTGACGGGAGATGCCCTGACAATCGCATTGGCCGAAAGTCAGGCTTTACATATTCCCTCCGGTGAAGATGCGGTGAGCGTCAGTGATCCTTGTGGCCCCGAACTGCCCGAACCAGTCCTGGTTTGCGGACCTGAGAGAGATAATGGTGGCTACCTCATGACGAATCCCCCTCATGAAGGACCTGTCTTCTCAGGTGAATGGCACGATATGGCACCCGAGCCCCGAGCTGTGGAACCTTCATGTGTGGCCGCTTCAGGGACCTTAAATGAGCGAAATAATATGCATTCATGACTGCTGAAATGAGTGAGACACTCGCGGAGGCATGCACGCCTTCTATTAAGCGCCTTTACTCTCTAAAATGGGGAGTTTTTGCAAAATGGCGCCAGGACATCAATATCGACCCGGTGATCTTTTTGTTGAGAATTTATTAGCTAAAAGACTATTTAAAAGAATAGTGTGAAGTTAAGATTTATAAGTTAACGTTTTGATACCCAACACTAAGAATAACAGTTCATGTTATCAGATATATGTGGTTAAAAAACATTCTGTGTTTAATTTGATTTTTGAATTGACTCCATATCCCACTAGGCATTGATCGATGGGCGTGGACACGTGATCCACGTAATGTTTATGTTGGACATTCTGGGCAACCGCCATTATGTGAATGACTGCTGAACAAGCACGCTGAATTTTATTTGTTTTCTTTTATTAAACGTCAAAACGAAGCAGCGTCTCACTTCGTTATTTCCAGTTGAGAAACGATAAATGTGTAACATTTTTGGTGCCGAAACCCGGGAAACAGACAACTATGAGGGACGAAGATAACGAAGAGCGACCGGTCGGTGTGGAACAACTTGAAAGGAGTTCAACAACGAGACTGCTAAACCAGATTGATGCTGAATTAATAAAGGAAGATAAGGATATCGACCGTGTGCGGGACATGTTAGCCGTGTTGTGAACAAAGGAGGACAGTTTGCGCAAGCTTGACAGAATAGTGGAGGAATACACTTCGCTGGAGGATGTGGAGGCGGAGATTGAAGTCGCGGAGGAATACAGAGACCGCGTCGTCGAGATGAAAGTGCACGCTCACCGAGTGATCCGAGAACATGAAACTGTGAGTAGGAAGATGGTCCGCTGCTTGGTAGATGGAGGCAGTCAGGGGAGTTTTGTGCATGAGAATGTGGTGAAGGCGCTGCAGCTACCCGTTACTAGAAAAGGGACACTTACTCTTCACACATTTGGCTCCTCTGCTCCAACAATGGTGAGTCGCAATATAGTGAAGCTCAGCTTGGAGAATGTATGGGATAGTCAGCAGGGAATTGAAATCGAGGCAGTTGTCCCCCCCCCAAAGTGTGCACTGCGCTGATGAAAGTGCCTGGTGAACTTACACAACGGGAAATGGAAAGCAGAGGTCTTCAACTAGCAGACGGCGCTGGAGATGATAACCCTGAACTTTCTGTGCTAATTGGCTCTGATTATTACTGGCAGATAGTATCAGGCAGAGTAGAGAGACTGACAAAGAGCTTAATGGCACTGGAGAGCACTTTCGGATGGGCAGTGCAAGGCCCAGTAGCAGTGTCCAGCATGACAGAGACAACCTGTATGCATATTCAGCTCAGTGAAGATGCACAGATTGATAAACAGCTGTATGCATTTTGGGAGCTTCAGTCCCTGGGCATCACAAGTGAGAAGTCTGAGAGCCCAGAGGATGTGGAGGCGCTGCAGCGGTTCGAAGAAACCTCCATCTTCAAAGATGGCCGTTATCAAGTGGAGTTGCCATGGCGACAGCATCATCCGCCACTTCAAGACAATTACCGCATAGCAAAAAAGAGACTTGAGAGTTTGAAAAGGAAACTAAGCAAGGATGTCACACTCTACAGCAGGTACAATGAAGTTGTGGAGGACTACTTAAAACAAGGAATGGCTGAGGATGTGCCAAGGGAGCATGCACCATCACAAGGCAGTCAGACATACTACTTACCCCATCACGCGGTATTGAGAGAGGATAAAGCGACAACGAAACTGCGGGTTGTGTTTGATGCGTCCTCCCACGAAGATAGAAGTCCTTCACTAAATGACTGTCTTTTAACAGGTCCCAATCTGAATCCAGATCTAATGAGTATTTTTATCAGATTTAGACTGCATAAAATCACATATATGGCAGATATCAAGTAAGCATTTTTGCAGATTTCACTCTCAGAAAGAGATTGGGACACTGTAAGATTTCTATGGTTCACAGACCACCAACAGAGGAGAAGGATGTGACACTGCGCATGCTCAGAATGACGAGAGTGGTGTTTGGAGCTTCATCAAGCCCATTCCTACTCGCAGCCACCATTAGGAAGCATTTAAGACAGTATGAGCATGAACACCCACGAGTGATAGAAGTCCTCAGCTCCTCACTCTACGTCGATGATTTTATTTCAAGTGCAAATGAGGTGACAGAGGCACATACAGTGTACGACGACAGCCAGGAACATTATGTCTGCTGCAGGCATGGAGCTTTGTAAATGGATGACAAACTCTCCTGAGCTCAAAGAAAAATGGCAGGAAAGCTTGATGGATTGTGCTGAGCAACCAGAATCACATGGGTCTGTGCTGAAGGTGCTGGAAATGGTGTGGAGACCGGCCACTGATGATTTTGTGTTCGACCTCAGAGGGCTGCTTGATATTCTGAAAGAGAAAGATAACACAAAACGAAGTGTTCTGCAGTCTTCTGCTCACATTTTTGACCCACTAGGATTCCTGACTCCCTTCACCGTCAGGATTAAGTACTTGTTCCAAGAAATGTGGGAGAGAGGGCTCAAGTGGGACGAGGAACTACCACCTGATCTGACAAAGAAATGGCAACAGTGGTGCTCAGAGCTCCCTCAACTGAATCAGGTTTCGATCCAGGATGGTCAAGAGTTAAAGCTACATGTGTTCTGTGACTCGAGTGAAAGGGCATATAGTGCAGTTGCTTATATTCAAGGAGGAACGAAGGAAGGAGATGTGACCATAAGCCTGGTCGCATCCAAGTCCAGAGCGGCTCCACTCAAAAGGATGACACTGCCACGCCTGGAGCTAATGGGTGCTGTAATAGCAGCCAGGCTGGGGAACAGCCTCATGAAGGCACTGCAGCTAGACAAGACACAACTCAGACTATGGACAGACTCAATGATAGTGCTGCATTGGATTTGTGGTTCTGCTCATAAGTGGAAGCAGTTGTAGCGAATAGAGTCATAGAAATCCAGTCTCTAACTGACCCGCAGTCATGGTCTCACTGCAAAGGAAAACTTAACCCAGCTGACCTCCCCACTAGAGGCCTAACTGTGCAGGACCTGAAGCAGGCATATTGTGGTGGAATGGTCCTTGTGTTCTGATGTCACCTGATCAGTCAGAAAGCACTCAGGAAGATGTTCAGGAAGATGAGGTAAAGTCTGAACTCAGATCCAAATACCAGATTGCTGTGCAGCTTGTTAAGCAAGACCAAGACTTCTTTAAGCCCTTTTTTATGTCTGGAGAAGTACAGCAAACTAAAACAGTGCTTCGCAGTGACAGCCTGGATAAAGAGGTTTATCTCCAACACCCGCTCAAGCTCAAAAATCAGTTGGTGAACTGACTGCAGAAGAGTTAAATGAAGCAGTAAAAACTGGATAAAGGTGATTCAGAACCAGAGTTTCATCCCTGAAATTGATCTGCTGAAAGCAGGGAAATGTCCCAAGACTGACTCCAGAATCCGAGAGCTAACCATTTCTGGATGAAGATGAGCTGCTCAGAGTGGGAGGAAGGCTCCAGCATTCTGATCTCTCTCTCTTACAGTAGAATGCAAGCACCGAATGATGTTTTGCCCAACAACCATCGATACACAAAAATGTTGGTGCAGTATGAACATGAGAAGATAATGCATGCGAGTGTATGAGACACTTTAGTGCAGACAAGAGAGAAATATTGGGTTCTGAGGGCACGACAGGTAGTGAAGAAGGTTGTGTCCAGATGTGTACTCTGCAAGAAATCCAATGCAAGGGCTGGGCAGCAGACTACCGCGCCACTGCCAAGAGACAGAATAACAGGAGTCACCGCCCATTTTGAGATCACTGGTGTGGATTTCGCAGGGCCACTCTATGTGAAGACACGGAACGTCATGACAAAGGCGTATTATAGCACTGTTCACTTGCGCTGTCACCAAGAGCAGTGCACTTAGAGCTGGTCTCAGATATGTCTACAGAGAACTTCCTGCTAGTGTTGAAGAAATTCATCTCAAGAAGAGGACTGTGCAAGGTGATTTATTCAGATAACGCCAAGACGTTCAAGAAGCTGATCAAGATTTGAAGGAGTTCTGGGAAAGGCATAAAGGATCCACAGCTACGCGGAATTCTTCTCAGAGAAGGGCATCACCTGGCGGTAGGGATGGCTCGATACCACAATTTTGGCTTCGATACGATACCAGAACCTAATACCTCGGTTTCGATACTAAATCGATACCACAGTCGGGAAAAAAAAGTCTAAATTTAAGTGAATTGAAACAATTTTATTAAACACTGCTTGCACCGCAACTACCATATGTGCAAAGAAAAGTATCAAAAAAAAACAAAACAAAAAAAACGTATTAAAATTTAAAAAAATAAACAAATTATGTGTAGGTAAAATTTTGATTTGGGGAAAAAAAACACTGATATTATACAATTAAAATAGGTTAATATCTATAATAATAGATTAACATAATAGAATAATGAAATGACGTAAACGCATCAACAGAGAATTATCAACATTTATTGCATTGATTCATCTTGGTTTGGTTACTGTTTGTGTTTGGGTTCATATATAATGCATTGCAAAAAGTAATGTTTATGATGCTAAACATTTATTAGGATATTA
>NW_024121455.1:5219193-5231693 GCF_016745375.1 Pimephales promelas
AATTTAGTTTTTGTTTACTAAAAAAGTGAAAATGCCTATGTTATCATGCTATGATTTTTTTTTTCAATTTCTGTTCAACAAGGCCTTATATTACATTATATTACATTATAAAATATAGTTATAAAATATAGTTATTGTTTGATAAAAACACAGGCACGTAGTGCAAATGTACACTCTCAACTCTCTGACAGTTTGTTTAATATAAAGCGGGAGATTACCAGATACAGTATTTTGCTCGTGCCCTGTGGGTATTGTAAATATATATATATATATATATATATATATATATATATATATATATATATTTTTTTTTTTTACACAAACAACATACACATCTGCTACAAATGAACACATAAAGTTTTTTTCTAGGACCTATCATTTTCGTACAGTTGCACTGAAAGTGACAGAAGTGCAAATGTTACAACTTACCCCATATGCGGGGTTAATTGTAACAGACAGAGGGTTAGTTGTAACACTTGTGTGTAACACACATAATTCAGTACTATTTATTTGTATAGTTTGATATTGTTTGTGCATCTGTAGATAGATATCCATACATCCATCCCTCACCCAATCATCCTTCTATTGTGGATCAATATCATCGATAGAGACATAGAAAAGGGCTGCACAGTTTTGCAATAAATAATAATAAATAAAATATAAATATTGTAATTGCAATTAAATTAGATTTGTGTGTGGCAGCTGCATGTACAATTATTATTATTAACAATAATAACAGTAATAATAATACAAATGTGCTTAAAATAAAAATTTAAAGGGTTTATTGCATTAAAACAGGCCATATTTTTTAATAAATAAACAAGTTATCATTCATAGTACACTTAATTTTAAACATTTTGAATTCCAACATTTTTTGTGAAAGTCCAACAAAGTTAAATGTATACTCAAACCTGAAAAGTTGTGTGGCTCCTTTTTCATTTGATTATCATTGTACAATTTGCAGTTTAGATGTAACACTGTGTTACAACTAACCCCGCTGTTTATTACATATTTTAAGCTAGGTAACAGTCGCTAGGAATTGCTGACATGTTTCAAAATGGTACTATGTTTGAGCCAACAAGACAGTGATTAAGGCAATTTAAAGTTAGATTTGGAAACGAATACACACAACTCGGAAACCGAAAAAACCTGTGATGAAAAAATTTACTTGCATGGTGTCAAAACACTCTTTGTCCAGTATCTTCACGAAATATAATCAAAACTTTCCGCAAATTCGCAGGAGATCGTCTTCTGGCAGCGAGAGAAAAAGCAGAAAGAAAAACCTGCTTGATCCTGACTGACTATGTAAAAAGTCTGTGTTACATTTAAAGGGTTAGTTCACCCAAAAATGAAAATTAAGTCATTAATTACTCACCCCCATGCTTTACCAACCCCGTAAGACCTTCGTTCGTCTTCGGAACACAAATTAAATTAAGATATTTTTGATTAAATTTGAGAGCTGTATAACTACCACATTGGCTCGCCAATGTGGTAGTTATACAGCTCTCAAATTTAATCAAAAATATCTTCATTTGTGTTCCGAAGACGAACGAAGGTCTTACGGGGTTGGTACAGCATAGGGGTGAGTAATGAAATGGTTGAATGAAATAGAGTGGTGGACTTAGAAATTTTGACAGTGGGTCCTGTCTCGACTTTTTGACTATTTTAGAATAACCTGTGAGAGCTTTAGGCTGGCTGTCTATGGGCATGTGTAACGGAGGCCAGCTAGTAGTTGCTGTGCGAGTAAACCTCACTCCCCAATCTCAATAGGCGCTCTAGCGACAGACGCTAGAGGCTGCAGTCTTTAGCCTCCTTGCTAGAGCGCCCGACTCTCACGCCGGAGACCCGGGTTCGAGGCCCGCTTGGAGCGGGACGAGTTGAACCCGGGTGTGAGGGGTTACATTGGTGCCGTGACCCGGATGAGAGTGAGGTTTAGGGGGGTGAGTGTAACGGAGGCCAGCTAGTAGTTGCTGTGCGAGTAAACCTCACTACCCGATCTCAATAGGCGCTCTAGCGATAGACGTTAGAGGCTGCAGTCATTAGCCTCCTTGCTAGAGCGCCCGACTCTCAAGCCGGAGACCCGGGTTCGAAGCCCGCTTGGAGCGGGGCGAGTTGGACCCGGGTGTGAGGGGTTACACATGCACAAACATGTCCTTAAAACAACCCTTAACGTTAATTTAAAAAAAAAAAAACTGTTCAACTCACCGAGTGGTTGGTGGTGTTCTATGATGATTAAAAACAAATATATCGGCGCAATGTATGCTTTAAATCTGTGTTGTTTGCTATAGTGGAACTATTTTTTTCAGATACCTCACAACCGCGTATAAACTTCCACACGATACTTGAGTCTGAAGCGTTAGCACACTCCCGACCACTTGATGGCGACAACCAGGACGCTGTACGGAACACGGTGTCTAGCGTACCGTAAAAAAATATCACAGACACAGTCAAATATGGCAAGACGGAGAACTGAGCGAAAAGACTACAACCAAATGTAAACAGACCCCTTTCCGTTTTCCTACCTAGCGCAGTAATATCAACGAGCACTAAGTCCTCCAGCAGACATTAATGCAATTTAAAAAAATGACAAATAAAACACGACAGAAGCGGTATTTCGCTACGCTACTTGTTTCGGAACATCAACGAACACCACCAACCACTCAGTGAGTTACGTATACAGTTTTGAAAATGAACGTTAAGGGTTGTTTTAAGGACATGTTTATAAATGCCCATAGACAGTCAGTCTAAACTAAAGCTCTCACATGCAATTCTAAAATAGTCAAAAAGTCGAGACAGGACCCATTGTCAAAATTTCTAAGCCCACCACTCTATTTCATTTAAAACAAACTACAAAATAGACTCAAGGTGTTAAATACCGGAATTATCCTTTAACCCGCGTTAGGTTGTGCCCCGCACTCCCCATCTATTAAAATACTGATATTCTGGTCTAACTCCTCCCCGAACATTCCGCTGTCCTGTATCTTGCTCTCTCATTGGCTGTCGGTCATCGCCGATGTAGTTTTCAGTCAGAACACTTTTCACACGGCAGGATTTTTGGAATTTGAATCGCCGACAGGTTATGATATTTAGCATGCCAAATATCTTACAGGCGTCGGCGACTCATTCGCAATTTTCTCAGATCATGTCTTTGCTCATTCACACTGCGTGATTGTCAATCGCGTGAACAAGCACCGATTTGCCTGTGATTTCGGGCATTTGTCAGCGATTTCTCAAAACAAAAATTTACTTTTCCCTGGCCTAATACATGCCCTTCTATTAAGCGGCTCATCATTTACTGTGGGTTTGTGGATGAGGATCCCCACAATCCTTCAGTACCCGCCAAGCCTGAGCCTGTTCATGTCATACCTGCCAAGCTTGAGTCTCTTCACGTCATGCCTGCCAAGCTTGAGTTTCTTCATGCCATGACTACCAAGCTTGAGCCTGTTCATGTCATGTCATGCCTGCCAAGCCTGAGCCTGTTCATGTCATGCCTGCCAAGCCTAAGCCTGTTCATGTCATGCCTGCCAAGCCTGAGTCTCTTTAAGTCAGGCCTGCCAAGCCTGAGCCTGTTCATGTCATGCCTGCCATGCTTGAGTCTCTTCACGTCATGCCTGCCAAGCCTGAGTTTCTTCATGCCATGACTACCAAGCTTGAGCCTGTTCATGTCATGCCATGACTACCAAGCTTGAGCCTGTTCATGTCATGTCATGTCATGCCTGCCAACCCTAAGCCTGTTCACGCCATGCCTGCCAAGCCCGAACCTGTTCACTTCATGCCTGCAAAGCCAGAGACTGTTCATGTCGTGCCTGCCAAGCCTGAGTTTCTTTAAGTCATGCTTGCCAAGCCTTAGCTTGTTCACATCATGACTTCCAAGCCTGAGCTTGTTCACGTCATGGCCACCAAACCCAATCTTTGTCACGTCATGGCTGCCCTGCCAGAACCATTAGCCAAGACAACCATCTTCTAGGTCACGAACAGTGTTGGGTAAGTTACTCTAAAAAAGTAATTAACTACTAGTTACTAATTACCTCTTCAACAGTGTAATTAGATTACTG
Organism: Pimephales promelas; assembly: GCF_016745375.1. Next base: position 5,223,249 of record NW_024121455.1, read on the forward strand.
TACTAATTACTCTCTCTAAAAAGTATTTAATTACTTTTAATTACTTTCAAAATCCCATATCAATTTCAACCAGCTGAATAATACAAGGATAGACAGGAATCTGTTTTAATTCTTTCAAATAAATACTATAAAATTGTATGAATTATCCTTAAACTGACCAAGGTTGAGAAGGTTACATTATAAAAACACACTTTTTAGCATCAGACAATACATTTTGATGTTAAACCCACTATTTTTTTATTTCTGATCTCATGACATTTCACACTTTTTTCATACATATTTTACAATAATTCATACGAATTTGTACGAGTGCGGTCGTACAATTTAGACACCTCATAAAATGCATACAAATCGCTGTGAGATCGGATTGATCTATACACAGTATTTACCTCAATTACATCAGAAGTAACTGTAATTAAATTACAGATAAATGAAGAGTAATCCTTTACTTCACATTTTCAAGGGAAAAGTAATTAAATTACAGTAACTAATTACTTAGTAATTAGTTACACCCAACACTGGTCACGAAGTGAGTGTAATCCACTGTATTCCAGTAATCCTGTGTCACAATCATATTATGTTTTGTCTTGTCTATCTAGTCTTAGTTTTTATTAGCTGTGTCCCAAATCAGAGGCTGCATCCTTCAATGGACTCGAAGCCCACGAAATGGGATGGTCTAGCTAGCCTACGGAGGATTCTTCTTGTGTGAGGATTTCACCCCTGCCCCAGCAGAGCAGTGCATACCACTATACCTATGTAGGCTTCTGAGTTATTTATTATCTTGCTCTTTATTCTGCTCTTATTGACTATGAGGAAAGACAGATCAAGACATAATGAGGCTGAGTTCATTTGCACACTCACGATGTGTGTATGATGTCTATTTTTTTTTTTTGTCCCCATTGTGAGGGCATTTGAATAGTGCTGCATTTGTGAATACATATGGATTCATTCAAGTGTTGAATTATGTACAGTATGTGCCTGGAATGAGTATGTGCTTATGTCAGTGAATGCTGGCATGGACAGTTCTATTACATAACCTGCACAGATCTTTACATATAGGTTCTTGGTAAAAGCCTAAAATGGGAAAAGGTGCTAAAAGTATCCACATTAATAATTTCACTATTTATTTTAATTATTTCTCTATTATTATGTTTAATTAATTAATAATTTACCCAGATCATAGCCAACATGTACAATGGATGACAGAATAGCATCCTGTTCTGTCCTCAACACTTGATTTGTTTGGTCCACTTTACATTTGAATTGAATTGAATTGAACTGAATTGTTTAATTTCTGAGTGAACCATCCCTTTAAATGGGCTAGAATCCTAATGCAGCATAGATTTTACTGTCAGAACTGCTCTGTATTGGGAGGTTACACATCTTCTATTTTAGTTGGCCATCAGTTATGTGGACTGGTAGTTTATTAGTGTTAGTGGAGTATGACAGTTTTGTAAAACACCACGTCAGACTCAGTTCAAGAAGGTGAAGGTGTGCTCATATGTTTTCCCAGGTGAAAAAGACGTTGTATTAAATGTATTAAAAATATATTTGAAATACAAATAGTGTGTTTATAATACATTTGTATTTACAACATGCTTATTTAAAGTGTACTAAAAATGTATTTTATTGCATTTTAGTATATTTCTAAAAAGTATACTAGAAGTACATTGGTAATAAATATATATTTAATTACACTTTTAAGAAATATACTATAGAAAAGCATACTTTTAATGTATTTATAAAAAGTATATTAGTAATATATTGGTAATAAATGTATGCTTTATTATATTTTTAATAAATATGCTAATGATAATTATACTTTAAATGTATTTCTAAAAAGTATATTAGAAGTACATTGGTAATAAATATATGTTTAAATACACTTTTAAGAAATACACTATAGAAAAGCATACTTTTAATGTATTTCTAAAAAAGTATATTATTAGTACATTGGTAATAAATGTATGCTTAATTATATTTTTAATAAATATGCTAATGACAATCATGCTTTAAATATGTTTCTAAAAAGTGTACTAGAAGTACATTGGTATTTAATTACATTTTTAAGAAATATGCTAAATACAAACATATGTTAATTATATTTAAAAATATTTTACTAGAAACGCAATGCTAATAAATATACACTTAATTACACTTTTAGAAATATGCTAAAAACAAACATAGTTTTAGTGAAGTTTTAGTGTCTTTACAGAAAGCATACTTGTTGCTAAATTAAAGTATTTTTTGTGTTCACTTCAAGTTTAAAAATTCAAGTCCCTTTAATTCCCTTCCTAACATGTAGGCAATTAAACATGTATCGAAATTAATTGTATATTTCTACAAAGACTAGAAGTAGCACTTTAATTATAAATATGTGCTCAGTTAAGCTTTTAAGAAATATACCAAAAACTACCACACTTTTTGTAATACTACCAACACTTAACTCAATGCATATGTATTTCACACTTTATATTATGTGTTTTAGGTTTAACTTTTTTAAATTAATTTGTTATAATTATGAAAAGCACTAAAATTTGACTAACAAGTAATGCACTTCTATACTTCTGCATTAATTAATCAAATAGTCTTTTCCACAAAACAAGTGAATACCAGTACTTGCACACATCAACATAAAAGATCAGGTGTACATACTAGAAAAACAAAATAAATTTCTTAAAGCTTGACTCTTACATTTGTTTAGCCAAAATTAATTTAAAAAAATTGTTTTAAAGCATGTTAGGTTTATATTAACAGAGTTGTTTCTTTTTTTGTGGATGTTAGTTAATATTTCCAGTTGCATTCATTTGGACCAATCAGAGCCAATCTTTTCAAAACAAGCTTGCCGGCAATTGTCCAATCACACACTGCCATTTGAACTTACATGTTGGGCAGGGCGCGGACAACGGATACTACTGACTGTCACTGTGGTATTCCTAGATTTCCTACTTCGGATATTTCAACAGAAATCATGTATTTTCCAAATTTTGCTTTGTTATTTCACTGACTCGGACCTAGTGAATGTGGATAGCACCGATCTAATATTAAGAGAAAACACGAGCAGATTACCAGGTCGTCAGCTCCCGCGAACAATTTAGCAGTGAAGAGGACAACGCAGAGGTGCGCCGCCACGACATGGACAGATCAAGATACTGCCAGAAAAGATCTTACTTCTTGGTGGTAAGTTTATTAGTTTAAGTGATTAGTATAATTGGCTTTATTCTCACTTTGGGTTTAGAAAATATTTTCAGAAGTTGATGTCGATGTTCTGTGGATTACTGGCGTTTCTGTTGATTTGACACTAAAGCGAGTTAATCCATTGACGTCTATCAACTTAATTGTTATAGATCTAGACAGTGACATAAAACAACTATAAAAACATTGCACACTGTGTTTGCAGAAAAAAGGTTATTAATGGTGATTACACGACAGGCTTGATTGTCCCTAAGTAACTTCTTGTGTTTTAAATATTATAATATATTTTAAGCTCTAATAAAACTTTCACATCTGTGATATTTAATTCATAGTAAAATCTAATTAATTATTAGTAGGCTGTCAGTTTTCATGTCAATTCGATAAATAAATTAAGTTGTAATCACCAACTATAAGCTTTCACAAAACCAATTATTAAATATCTTGCACTGAGAAATTAAAATGATGTTAAATAATGAAATGAGAGATTTTATATTTAATATTTAGCCTAGCCAAGGAATTTGCACATTGCAAAGACATTTTTTTTTATTAAACCTAACCGTGAGTAGATGAGGTCAAGTCGAGTAAGTAGTAGTTGATCCTCTTGATTTGTAACTTTTTGTTGGTGAAAAACAAAAAAAAAGGCAATAGAATAGTGTGTCATGTAGCAGCTAAGTAACTAAGTGACCTATTATATATTAACACGTATTTGAAAAATGAATATGTATTTTGCCTGATTATGCATTGAATTATGCAATCACATAATCGTGTTTTTCTCGAGGGACTGATTTATATGATTTTATGAGTGGTATTCAGCTTTTTTACATTTAATCAAGGCGTTATCAGCTGTCACCAACTTGTAACTTTCAATAGAAAGTTCGGTCTTTATTAATAATGAATAATTACTTTAATAATAGCGTGGAAGTTACAGTAATGGTTCATTAAATATGTTTCACCATTTAAACAAAATACAAATTATATATGAAGAACACAAACTAGTGTTTTTTCTGCCCTAACTTTGTATAACATGCGACTTTATTTTTTCTTATAGAGCTTCCAGGGATATTAGCATCTCTCAAAGAGGCCCTGGAGTCCATGAAACGAGGTTCATTCAGCTCAAGCCCAAGATCATCTGAGCTGTGTCTTCCTGAAACCTCAGAAATGGTTAGAAAATTCTTTATGATAAAGAAAAATCCTATTTGTTATAATAATTATATCTGACTTTTTGTGCATTAAGTGTTCTGAATTAAGTAACAAAGTGACAGCTTTTTATTAGAATTATAAATGAACAAGTTTATACTAATGCTTGTTTTTTTTTATTCTTGCCAGATTTCCCTCTGTGTTTCTGATGTCCCCAAAAGAGTCTATGGCAGACTGAACAAGTCACGAACTTCTCTTTTTACTCAAGATTTGGCCACTTTACTTTTTGCTATTGTATTTCACTTTGTTTGACTTAAAGGATTAGTTCACTTTAAAAAAAAAAAAAAAACCTTTAGCTGATAGCTTACTCACCCCCATGCCAAGATATCCATGTCATTCTTTCTTCAGTTGAAAAGAAATTAAGGTTTTTGATGAAAACATTTCAGGATTTTCTCCATATAATGGACTTCATTGGGGACCAAACGGTTCAAGGTCCAAAAGACAGTTTCTGTGCAAACTGTTCAAAGGGCTTTAAACGATTCCAGACGATGAATAAGGGTCTTATCAATCGAAACGATCGGTCATTTAAAAAAAAAAAAACCCACAAGTTTAAGTTTTATAAGCTCAAATGGTCGCCTTGCTCTGTTCTGTGATGCATGTTCATGATTTTCCTATTTGAACTCGTTCATCAAAATTAACAAATCTTTTTCCGAGTCATTAGGTTCATTCAATGAACGAAATGAATGAATTGACTCGAAAAAAGATTTGTCAGGGCTGCCAACTCTCAAGCATTCAGCACAAGACTCGCAATTGAGCCAATTCTCATGCTTTCACGACAAATTGACTGTTAGCCATTGGACCCTGAACCGTTTGGTTCCCAGTGATTATATGGAGAAAATCCTGGAATGTTTTCATCAAAAACCTTAATTTCTTTTCGACTGAAGAAAGAAAGACATGGACATCTTGGAAGACATGGGGGTGAGTAAATTATCACCAAGAGTTTTTTCAAAAGTGAACTACTCCTTTCAGTTAGTTTATTTATTTATTTATTTTTGTTCTGTTTAATACCTCTGCAAATCAATGCATTTTATGTTAATGTATTTTGTTTAGTTTTCATAATGCTTTACTGATGTAGTGCATTAAAGTTTATCTTTCAAAGAGTGTTTGTGTGTTTTGTAGAAATATTTTTTTTATTGGGTTTTGTTGAATTCAAATGTTTAAATGTATTTTTAATACATTAAAATATATTATTTTTATATTAAATGGTTTTTGGAAAAATATATTTTTAATATGTTAATAGTGGGTCCAATAGTGTTCTACTAATACATTATTAATAAGCTGAAATTATATTTAAAATATACTCAGAACGCATTAATGTGAAGCTAAAAATATACTAATGCTGTATTTCTAAAGTCTATTTAAAGTGTATTAAAATACACTTTAAATCAGTGCTATTATATTACATTAAATGTACTTAAAATGGTTCCATTTTAGCACAATTTAGTATAAAATATATTACTATTACCTTAAAATTGAAATTAAATACATATTAAAGTACACTTAATATACTTGAAGTTGTTTCAATTTAGCACATTTAATACATATTTAATATGGTACACTTAAAATACATTAAGTATATCAAAATAAGTACAATTTAAATATATTTCCTTTTCACCTGGGTTGTGTTTGTGTTTTGTGCATGTTTCAGGGCACACCCCTTGAATACTGCTGAACTTCTGTCTAGTAATGCTAAAATTCCATTTACATACTCTCTATCTGAATGCTTTCTTAATTTAGTAGTCTCTCTGTAGTTGTGTTAGATCAAGGTTAGGTGCTACGGTCAAACTAACTCAATGACACCACATACACACAGACACATTCATACACTCATTGGGGACTGTCCATCATAAAAGTGCATCTATCCATCATGAATGTTTATCTATCCAACATAAAAGTGCATCTATTCATCATAAAAGTGCATCTGGCCACCATAAATGTGCATCTATCCATCATAAATGTGCATCAGTCCATAAATGTGCATCTATCCATCATAAAAGTGCATCTGTCCATCATAAAAGTGCATCTATTCATCATAAAAGTGCATCTGTCCATCATAAATGTGCATCTATCCATCATAAATGTGCATCTATCCAATGAGACTTCCTTAGATTTCCACGACGCATGCGCGAGAACTGAACTGAAGTGATTGAAGGAGATCGCAATTCTCGCGCATGCGTCGTGGAAATCTAAGGAAGTCTCGTTTCAGGCCAACAAGGAAGAAAAGGAATAGTCGAATAAAGTCGTTGTTTTTGTATGTTTTTTCGCACAAAAAGTATTCTCGTCGCTTGATAAACTTATAGTTGAGCCACAGTAGTCACTTGGGATATTTAAACATTTTCTTCATTGACTTTCTGGGCCGTCAAGAGCCAGTCCCTTAGGCAGCCAATGTGGTAGTGAGACAGCTCTCAAATTTAATCAAAAATATCTTCATTTGTGTTCCGAAGATGAACGAAGGTCTTACGGGGTTAGTACAGCATGGGGGTGAGTTATTAATGCCTTTTAATTTTCATTTTTGGTTGAACTAACCCTTTAATCTCCAAAAATGTCACAGAAAAGATCCAAAAAATATGAAAAATTAAATTGAAAAATTGGTCCACAACTCATGTGTTATGAGTTGTGTTGCAAGTCTTCTGAAGCCATATAATAGCCTTTTTTGTCTAAAAAGACTACACTTTAAGTTATAATTCAGAGTTCAATTTTTATATTCAAATGCAAATGATTAAGGTACAAGAATATGCATATAGCATTATTGGTGCCAAGTCGGTGATGTAATTTTTCTGAGTAACATGAATGAGATTTGAGAGCATGAAGGAATATTTTCAGACAATAACTGATTAAAAACACAAGTACACAGTCAAACAAAACAAATTCACACAGAAAAGTTCATAGTAATATAAAATACTTGCATGTGGTGCCGATAACTACTGTAATTCAATGTAACCTCTGAAATGTTCAGATGATTTTAGAAATGCAGTGGTTGTTCTGGGGAAACAAAAGAACAAAACTGATTATATCCATTCACAACATAATAATTATTGGCCAGTACAGGGCTTTAAAATGGTATTTGAAAGAATCAGGGCACCTGTACTAGTACATAAACAAAAACAGACCAAACTAACGTTAACGCCTATTCACTTGTGTTATTCATAACAAACGCCAATGACGACAGTCGACTGCAGGAATTAGCTATTAATAAGTTATATCAGCAATTTGAAGACACAGTTGTACAGAATACATTTAAGTGAATGACTAAAACAATTTAAGTGTCAGGAACCAATCAGAATCCTCAGCACTCACCACACAACGATCACTCTCTCCGGATTACTAATCACGTACACCTGTGCACAATCAATGATCACGTCTTACCCTGCATAAAAACACCCCGCTCACGTCAAGCTTCCAACAGGAACAGACCCTAACCAGTCACCTAGAAACTCTCTGTGTCATCCAGCAACACGTAACGTAACGTAACGTAACGTAACGTAACGTATACCGCAAAATACTAACCTCTCTGTCCATGTTTTGATGTCCTCAGGATCCACTTCATGGTCTCTGCCTTGTCCTGAATCCATGTACCCCTCCTGAATCTCGTTCGCCAACGGGAAAGAAAGAAAGCAAGTATCACTGAACTGAGTTAGTTTTGATGGAAATCTCACTGAAGAGGATCTGATCACCTGGAATCCTTCACGCCGAAGTATCCTCCTCACATTCACCTCTGAACACCTGAAACTTTGAGCACTCACCTTGTTTGTGACAAAATAAAGTTTGTTCATTCTCATACCTCTGTCTCTGAGCCTGTATCCTGACACTAAGACAACAAGTCAATGATTTCCATTAATTCACGTTAGTTCATTAACGTTAGATTAGTTAGCATCGCGGCTAAAACCTTCAAACCACATAGTGCTACTGCAATAAATGAGTGGTAAACTCTGTAAGAACGTGTGTTTTAGTTTATATATGTATGTGTTTGAATATATAGTGAATAGACTCTGTATTTTTATTTCTTTGGTGAATTTACAAACCTTGTAACGGAGAGCCGAACAAACAGTTTGT
>NW_024121455.1:5236693-5302335 GCF_016745375.1 Pimephales promelas
TACTTCACCACAGACGGGATGTGAGCAGTCTCGCTGGGCAGACGGGACGTGAGCAGTCTCTCGCTGGGAAGATGGGATGTGAACAGTCTCTTGCTGGGCAGACGGGACGAGAACAGTCTCTCACTGGGCAGACGGGCTGTGAACAGTCTCTCGCTGGGCAGAAGGGACGTGAAAAGTCTCTCGCTGGGCAGACGGGACGTGAACAGTCTCTCGCTGGGCAGACGGGACGTGAACAGTCTCTCGCTGGGCAGACGGGAAGTGAACAGTCTCTCGCTGGGCAGATGTGACGTGAACAGTCTCTCGCTGGGCAGATGTGACGTGAACAGTCTCTCGCTGGGCAGACGGGCATTTCCTCCTCCTTTTCCTCCTCCCTGATGGTGAGAAGTGGGTCCTGAGCTGTCCCTCAATGGCCCAGGATCAAAGGGAGGCCAGGATGGAGCGTGGTGTTGAACCACTTCTCAACCCTCTCGTCATCCCTTACAACCTCCCAGGGTCCCACAAAAAATGACCAGTGACCAATGAGGCGGAGTCCTTCTGTCACCATTGATGGATGAAAATTGGGTTGACCCAAATGTGGCGATGGTGTAGTCCGGGCAATCCAAGTAATCATCGTCCATATAATTGTCATCCATATTCCCCCAGTCAAACTCCTCGACCTCCATGCTGCTGAGTCCTCAAGTGGTTGGATCTTTCTGTCACGATACGATTACAAAAAAAGTGGAAAGGAGGACTCAAGTGCAGTATGAGGATATTTATTAACAAATGAAAACAAAAACACAAAAACCCGCAAGGGGGGAAACGTAATCAATGAAACAAAACAGAACTGAACTAGAATGACAAACACTGACCAAGAACACGAAGACCATCACAAGGAACAGGGGTAACATAAGACAGGACAGACATGTGACAAAGTTGATCTATTTTATACAGCTTATTTTTTAAGGAAAGACAATGCGTATTCACCCTGCTGAGGGGGATGTGATAAAGCCTGGAGTGGAGCAAAAACACGTTCCTCTCTCCACTCTAAGCATGCTGTAATCACTTCGCTCATGGTCCACTCCGGGTTTTCAATTCCCGCTCACGGAAAAAACTGCTCAATGTTCACTCAAGTAGTCTCAGTTTTTGAGAAGTGCATGTCAGGCTACAGCTCGTTTACTGCGGTCCCATGATAGAAAACAGAATGCGGGTCAATATTGGTCGTTTCTCAATACCAAGTACACCACAAACTTCGGACTTGCCAAGTTCGATTCGGGAGAACGAACTCTCGAGGACGAGAGGACGCGAGTCCGGTTAATTAGCATTCTGCTAATGGAACAGCGCGTTCTTGATCGCGTCACTCAGCATGCGGCTACTCGAAATCAAGCGGCAGCATTCTAATCTGAAAGATGAAGCCTACCCGGAAGTGCGATAAACTGCAATACATCTCAAATCTGCTAGAGGCCGGTCCCAAAAGGGAGCAAATGTCCAAAGATGTCATGTTATAATGTCCGTTTTCACAGCATAAATACATATGTTTGGTCCCATGTACTTTTATTGTATTCTTCAATATGTTCCGTGTGCCTGACAACTGTGAGGGGGGTGAATTTTTTTCTAACTCGTTAGTTTAGATCATATTTAGATATAAATCGTATGACAAATAAGGGCGGTTAACTTTGATTGACAGCTGAACACGGGCTGCGCCGAGTGAATTTGACGTCTCGGCCATAGGGTGGCCATACGTCCGGATTTTGGCCGCACAGTCCGGATTTTAAGCTCCGTGTCCGGCGTCCGGCGCAGTCTCAAGCCGGACACTCATTTGTCCTCCTTTTTGGAGTTGATCTAAATCGGCCAAAAAAAAAAAAAACGCTCTAGAATCTTTATTGAGACGCAGAAGCAGCATAGCGTTTAATGCCGTAGATCTCTAGTCAAACACATGATTGCAGGGTTGCCAACTCTCACGCAAAATTGAGCCAATTCTCACACTCTCACGCCACACCCCCGATTTCTCATGCTGAAGTGTGAATCCGGCCGGTCAAATCCCTGAAAGATGAGTTTATCTATAGATCTACCTGATGAGCCACTCGTGATCGACTAGTTTTACCGCAAATTAGTTAAAAAATACACTAATCTAGAGCTTAGCTCCTAACGGCACGGACGCAAAGCCAGGACTGGAGCAAAAGCCCGTTCCTCTCTGCACTTTAAGCGTTCTGTTATCACTCCGCTCTAATCCACTACGCGTTTTCCAGTCTCACTCACAGGAAAAAACTGCTCCGTGTTCAATCTAATGTAAAAAAGATAATCTTATGTTTTATTTTTTTTATATATTTCACAAATGTCTGAATTTATAATACTATATGTAATGCTCTGGAAAGTATTACATGTTTAATAAATGTTCCAACTGCTTACACAAGGAAACAGTATGGGAAAGCGCACCCAGGTAAAAATAAGAATTTGACAAATTCTAAACAATCTTAGTTTGCCAACAGTTAATAATAATATATATATATAATAGAATTATAGATTATTATTATTATTAATAAGATATAGATTATTAATTATAGACGCAAACCCCCAAACCTTGATTTTACGAATGGGAATATGAATATTATATGAAATATGAATATGTATTGGGTTTAAAACCATACAGATTTTTGAAGGCTGATAAAACCTGGCTTGGTGGACATGATGACCCTATGGTGCCAGATTATTTGTTTATTTATGTATTTCTATTAATTTTATGTATTTATCTTATTAAGTCCAGAAAATTTTTTTTTTTTTTTCTGGTACTGTGCAATCCACCCCCCCCCCCCCCCCCCCCCGTCCTCCTTTTCAGTGTTATGGAAATGGCCACCCTACTCGGCCATGATCTGACACAAAATATCATACCACCCTGTATCCTTTCTGAAACTTTTGTATTTTGTATTTTTACAAGATTTTCTAGTATGGCGCTGCCCATACCCCCCATAAACAGCCTCAAACCCGTTCTTCAGAGAGTCTATGGGTGATGTCACAGACGCTTTGTACATATTTTTTACAGTCTATGCTCGAAATATGATAAAATACAACTCTGCCTCTTTTTATCAACAATAAAATGAAATATATATAAAACACCACTCTGCCTCATTTCATTTATAAATGAACATATTATCATAAACAAATTAATGGCCACACAAAGGTTCAGGCAACGCACATTGATTATCTTCACTGCATATATTTATAACTACACAAAATATAAAACACAACCCTGCTTCTTTTTGTTTTCATTTTAAAAATATGAAACATTATTGATCATTAAAACTGACATTTAACAAACAGGGTTGTATTGTTTTATTGCGTACACAGTTTTATTGTAATATGCGTACAGTGAAGAAAATGCATAGTGTGTATACAGTATATATATATATATATATATATATATATATATATATATATATATATATATATATCCTATTTATATATATAAGAATATTTTATGTATGTTAGAATATATAAAATTACACAACCCTGTCGCTTTTTGTTAAATGTCAGTTTTAATGATAATATCCTGTTCAAAAGTATAAGTAGCCTAATAGGTAGGCTATAATAAGCCATACAATGAGAAATAAAGCAAACAATTCAGTTAAACATAAGTCAGCTCTCTAACAGGCTACAAGAGTAAAGTTAAATAGCCTAAATATATAAAGTTATGAAACTTCACTTTGCCCTCAGCCAAAACAATTTGCCATGGAACAAACTACATATTAATATAGTTTAGCATTGTTTGGTCTTATAAGATAAATAAAAACATGCACTGAAAAGTTATGTATGTTGTGAAGAGGGAAGGATGAAGCGGAGAGGGAATCCAAACACAAGCACTTTAATAATCCACCAAACAAATAAAACAGGATAAACTCAGAACAGGGAACACAAAACAGGGAACTCAAAACAGCATAACATTAAACAACAACCGACACCCAACAACTGAAGCACAGAGGTTTAAATACACAGACAAACAAGCTAAACAAGGGAACAAGGGGGCGTGGCAAATCAGAAACACCTGGGGAAACTAATCAACACGAAAAATTACAAAGGACTACAAAATATGGCACGGAACAGGAAATAACTAAAGTCCACACAAGACAAGGAAAACACAAGACAGAAATCGTGACAAAGCCCCCCACCTAAGGAGCAGATTCCAGACGCTCAAAAACAAAAAACAACACTCTGCCAAGGTGAGAGGTGGAGCGGAGGCGGATTTGGGGGCGGGATGGAGGGCCAGGTCCGTGGAGCAGAAGAGGAACAGGGGACCAGGGCGGATCAGGCTGTGCGGGCGGCCAGGGCGGAGCAGGCTGTGCGGGCGGCCAGGGTGGTGAAGACCCCTCGGGCGGCCACGGCGGTGAAGACCCCTCGGACGGCCACGGCGGTGAAGACCCCTTGGGCGGCCACGCCGGTGAAGACCATGGTGGCTCAAGAACAGGAACCTGTTCAGGAACTGGCTCAGGAGCAAGAACAGAAACAGACATGGACACTGGCTCGGGGGCAGACACGGACACTGGCTCTGGGACAGACGACACACACACTGACTCGGGGACAGACGACACACACACTGGCTCGGGGACAGACGACACACACACTGACTCGGGGACAGACGACACACACACTGGCTCGGGGACAGACGACACACACACTGGCTTGGGGACAGATGACACACACACTGGCTCGGGGACAGACAACAGACACACTGGCTCGGGGACAGACGACACACACACAGGCTCAGGGACAGACGACACACACACTGACTCGGGGACAGACGACACACACACTGGCTCGGGGACAGACGACACACACACTGGCTCGGGGACAAACGACACACACACTGGCTCGGGGACAGACGACACACACACTGGCTTGGGGACAGACGACACACACACTGGCTCGGGGACAGACGACACACACACTGGCTCGGGGACAGACGACACACACACACTGGTTCAGGGGCAGACACACATACTGGCTCAGGCTCGGGAACAGACAACACACAAACTGGTTCAGGCGCATCAAAAGTCCTCAATGGGTGGATCTCCTTGACGGAGGCGCATCAATTGTCCTGCTGGATTCATGTTGGTCAGTCGGTCGTCGTCGGATCTTCAACTCTCACCTCCGGCAGAGCTACGACCAGATCCCGAGGGAGGCTGGAGATATTGAGTCTGAGTGGACCATGTTCTCCACCTCCATTGTCGAAGCGGCTGCTCGGAGCCGTAAGGTCTCCTTGCTGTTGACCTCGACTGGGGATGTCGTCGTACAGTGGAAGGAATACTTCGAGGACCTCCTCACGTCTTCCATTGAGGAAGCAGAGGATGAGGGCTCGGAGGTGGACTCGTCCATCACCCTAGCTGAGGTCACCGAGGTAGTCAAGAAACTCCTCGGTGGCAAGGCACCGGGGGTGGATGAGATCCGCCCCGAATACCTCAAGTCTCTGGATGTTGTGGGGCTGTCTTGGTTGACACGCCTCTGCAGCATCGCGTGGCGGTCGGGGACAGTGCCTCTGGGATGGCAGATCGGGGTGGTGGTTCCTCTTTTTAAGAAGGGGGACTGGAGGGTGTGTTCCAACTATAGGGGGATTACACTTCTCAGCTTCCCTGGGAAAGTCTTTGCCAGGGTACTGGAGAGGAGAATACGGTCGATAGTGGAACCTCAGAATCAGGAGGAACAGTGCGGTTTTCGTCCGGGCCGTTTTCGTCCAGGCCGGTTTTCGTCCGGGCTCGTTGAGTATGAATGCGAACTGGACATCTGCCATGTTGACGTTATCATGTGACCTACGGCGCATTATCACAAGTGCAACACCTTGCTTAAAATATATGAACGATACATTTAATTAATCTATCTATAAATATCTTGATACTGATGAAACTTGCTCATTTTGTTGTGGTATTGTTGAAGAAACAGCTGCTCATTTATTTTGTGAATACATTTAGGGTTGATTTAAGTCGTTATATTTTAAAATCTACTTATGTGACCAACAGTGTTATTCTTTTAACAATATTTTTTTTATTAAGAAACCCCCAAAATTTTCTCCTTTAAATTTTCCTCTTTTTCTAGATGAATTTACCTCGTTTTATCCCTCAGACGTATAACAACAATAACAAACAAACAAACATTTTTTTATGTATTATGAACTATTATGAAGATATTTAGCCTTATTAATATTATTTTTTCCTGTGTATAAATATAATTTTATAATTTTGCTGTAAAGGTCTCAGGAACAGAGGTGTCAAGTAACGAAGTACAAATACTTTATTACCTTACTTAAGTAGAAATTTTGGGCATCTATATTTTACCAGAGTAATTATTTTTATAAAAATTTCAGGAAGACATCTGTGTGTGTGTATGTGTGTTTGTGTGTGTGCGTGTATCTTCATGTGACATCTGGGGGCTGTTTCATAAAAGCTGCTTAGAAAAGCGGGGATTAAAGTCCAAAACCTGACTTGAATGAGCCGAGTTAAACATCCGCACTTAAAGGGTTAGTTCACCCAAAAATGAAAATTAAGTCATTAATTACTCACCCCCATGCTGTTCCAACCCCGTAAGACGTTCATCTTC
Source organism: Pimephales promelas (assembly GCF_016745375.1). The sequence continues at coordinate 5,243,252 of NW_024121455.1, forward strand.
GGAACACAAATAAAGATATTTTTGATTGAATCTGAGAGCTGGATCAGTCCTACATAGAATGCCTAAGGGACTGGCTCTTGACAGCCCATAAAGTCATTAAAGAAAAGGTTTAAATATTCCATGTGCCTACAGCGGCTCAATTATAAGTTTATCAAGCGACGAGACTACTTTTTGTGCGAAAAAAAACATAAATAACGACTTTATTCGTCTATTCTATTACTTCCTTATGGGTGCATGCGCGAGAACTGAGACGAGGACGTTCTCCTTCGACTACTTTTTGTTACCGGCTGCTCCCCGCTTAGGAGTATTACCGCCACCTACCGTATAAGATGATGTGCTGATACAGCTGGAAGCGCAAAACTTTCTGTTTACAAGCAGAGGAAGATGCGCGCTGTACATATGCTTTTCAATTAGCGTATTTTTCCGCACTATAAGGTGCACTTAAAAGCCTTTAATCTTCTCAAAAAATGACAGTGTTCCTTATAATCCGGAGCCTTATATATGGATCATCATTTTATACGGTAGGTGGCGGTAATACTCCTAAGCGGTGAGCAGCCGGTAACAAAAAGTAGTCGAAGGAGAACGTCCTCGTCTCAGTTCTCGCGCATGCGCCCATAAGGAAGTAATAGAATAGTCAAATAAAGTCGTTATTTATGTTTTTTTCGCACAAAAAGTAGTGTCGTCGTTTGAAAAACTTATAATTGAGCCGTTGTAGGCACATGGAATATTTAAACCTTTTCTTTAATGACTTTATGGGCCGTCAAGAGCCAGTCCCTTAGGCATTCTATGTAGGACTGATCCAGCTCTCAGATTCAATAAAAAATATCTTTATTTGTGTTCCGAAGATGAATGAAGGTCTTACGGAGTTGGTACAGCATGGGGGTGAGTAATTGATGACTTAATTTTCATTTTTGGGTGAACTAACCCTTTAAATTGGTTCCATAACAGTAAGTTGAGGATCATATGATCTTACTAATTTGAGTCAGGTTTAAATAGTCTAGATAATTGCGCGTGCACGCCCATTCTTTAAAAGTCCTGAAAAGTCGAGCATGGGTCAATCGATTTACTGTGGGCCACCATGGCAACAAAAGGAAAAGATAGAGCAGCAATGTTCACGGAAACATATAATGAAGAATTTAAAGATGTTATCGCCAAAAAAGTCAATACAGCGGCAATAAATAAAGCAAGAGAAAGTTTGGCAGGAAATTGCTGATCGTCTCAATGCGTAAGTAGCGGTGTAAACTATTTAAAATACTTCAACATTTAATATGTGTCACAATACATTGTAAAATTTGTGTGTGAATAACAGTAGGCTAACGTTAATTGCTAATAATAATAACGTTAAAAAGTCTGAATGGTAAGTAAATCTTATGGTATGTAGATATGTAATCAATGCCAGCTTGAAGTTACAACTATTCAGGTTTTTTTTTTTTTTTAATTATTTTCTTTATTGAAGCGACCAAAAAGAAGACTGAGGGGAGGGGAGGGGGGCATCATCTAAAATGATATCACGTAGTATAAGGAGGAGTGTATAAAAGGTGTGTGTGTGTGTGTGTGTGTGTGTGTGTGTGTGTGTATTTTATTATCATTATTCCTTCATGACTAACTGATTTCCTCCTTCCTTAGGCATTGTAGGCCTAAGAACATCATAGCAGTAATGTCATGTGGTACTTGTGCTATTGTAATGGTGCATTTTGGTAAGGATGAGGAGACTGTGTCTGTATACGTTCAAGGAGTACTCACAGGTTCCATCCATGCTATACTGTATTGAATATTAAAAAGGGTACTTGTGTGATAAAATGATCACAATGTGTTTTCAGGATGCTGACACTGTTCTAGAGTTCTGTTCTAGAGTATTAAGAAATTAAAACAACGTGACAAGAGTAATGAAATAACTTAAATGTTGCTACATAACCCAGAAAACATGAGAGTATAAATGATACTGCCTTAAATAAATGGAAGCAACTGATATCGACATCGAGTATAAAAAACTTAAGATGAGGAAGTTGGAGCTGGAAATTCAACAGCTACAGAAAAATGCAAGTAGAACTACCTTTTTTTTAAAGGAAAAGAAAAAAAAACATTATCTTTTTGATCATTCACAACATTTATTTGTGTGTTTTCACCCCTAACAGGCAGATTCACTCTGAATAAAGACAAATCACATTAAATACTTTGACTTCTGTGTGTTTGTTCAACTAAGGAGAAAGTTGAGGGGCCAGTGGAAAATTTTTAAGGCTACACAGTCATGGTTTAGACCATGTTAAACATAATAATTATTTGCATATGTGTGGGCTTGGTAATCTACAAATATATGCAATCCCATCTCTTGAGAACCTATATCGTTCATACAGGTAGCTGTCATTTAATGCCAATGGGTCTGACCTGTCTCTGAAAGTTCTCTCTCTTTGAAATGCCCTCCGCAAGACTATAGCTCCCTCATCCAACACCTCATCTATGAAAGGACACGCCATGGTTAAGTTTGGAAACGAGTTCAGCTCCCTATTTATATACTTCATTAATTACCAAACTCATTAAACAAACTCACCAATTAAATACACAAGTTTTGAACATTTCTTAGTACATTTATACCATATACTTTCTTACATTTGTTAGTAAAGTACATTTCCTTATTTTTTTTTATTTTTTTTTTAAAGTTGCATTAATAGTGGTTAAGTAAAATAAAATGACATCGAAATACCAGCAGGTGAGTATAAATTGTATGCTCGTTAAGCCTGAACTCAGACTTCCCTTACGAAAAAGAAGTATATTTCAAGTTCATTTTATGTAGTATACTTAAGTAATGTTCAAGTATATTTTTAAGTATACATTATGTAGTAAGTATACTATGTCACTATGTACTAGTAGTAAACTTGTAAGTGTACTATTTTAATACCGCTTAGGACTAAATTGGCCCACTTTTAGTACATAAAAGTATATGTTTAAGTGTACTATAAGTGTAACAGTAAGTGCACAACTAGTTCATAATTATGTATCTCATGTGTACTGCAAGTGAATTTATGGGTATACTAGTAGTTTACTTTTTTACTGTAATACTTATACAAGTATACTTTGAATACTTAATTATACTTTTAAGTATTTCTGGATCAAAAGATTGAGTACAAGAACAGGGCAAATATACTTGCTTTTCTCTCAGTATAAGTCAAGTACACTTAAGTGTAATTTGAAGTATATTTCTGAGAAGTACAGGAAAAATAAACTGAAAGTATACTTTCTTATTTTTAGTTTAAAAGAAGTATACTAATGGCACACTTGAATAAACTTCTTTTTCGTAAGGGTTAGCCTGACAGTTAGTCTGCCCCGGACCAGGCTAGTTTCCCAGCATAAGTTTCCAGGGTAATTGAGTTTGAACTATTTTAAGTTTGCTTTATGAAACAGAATTCACCGACAATAAGTTTGACTAACCAAAATAAGCCTGGCTTGTTTTCTAATCTTGTTTTATGGAACAACCCTCTGGCCTTCCTCCCTGATGTTTGGTGACTTACAACTGATGACTACAACTGATGACTTACAACTGATGACATTGCTCGGAGTAGCATAAGGCAGATAAGCGAGGATTTAAAGGAAAAGGAAATAATTTTTTTTATGTTAAGTGCTCATGGAAGAGGTGAGTTTTCAGTTGTCTTTTGAATGTTGTCAGGGATTCTGCATACCAGATGAGGGTGGGCAGATCATTCCACCAGCATGCTACCATGAATGAGAATGTTCTGGAGAGTGATTTTGAGGCTCTCTGTGATGGTAAACGAGCCAGCGCTCATTGACTAATTGTAGGCTTCTGGTAGGGATGTAGACTGGTAGTAGTGAGGGAGCTGATCCTGTGGTCAAGGGAGGGAGCTGATCCTGTGGTCAATCTGTAAGCAAGTGTCAACACATTGAACTTGATGTGAGCAGCAAGTGGTAGCCAGTGCAGGGAAATGAACAAAGGAGTGACGTGGGCCCTTTTGGGCTTGTTGAAGACCAGACAAGCTGCAGCATTCTGGATCATTTGTAGAGGTTTAGTTTCACATGATGGAAGTCCAGCCAGAAGAGCATTGCAGTAATCAAGCCTAGAAATGACCAGGGCCTGGACTGTTGCACGAGAAGTTGAGTCCTGATGTTGTGCAAACCTGCATGATCAAGCTGTCTTTGAATGTGGTCTGTGCAGGTCAGCTGATCATCAAAGATTACACTAAGATTTCTGACTGACCTTGATGGGGTGAATGAGGAAGAATCTAGCTGGATAGTGAAGTCATGTTGTAGTGATGGAATGGCAGAAAGGATGAGAAGCTCAGTCTTAGCCAGGTTGAGCTCCAGGTGATGTTCCTTCATCCATGTCGAGATGTTCGCCAGACAGCTTGAGATCCATACAGCTACTGTGGGATCATCTGGTTGAAATGAGAGGTAAAGTTGGGTGTCATCAGCATAGTAATGGTAAGAGACACGATGTGTCTGTGTGATGAGGTATATGGGTGCTGGGTGCACAAATGAGCTGAACACCCATGCATATAGATAGTAGGCCCCTGAGTCTGGGGCCTCCGTTGAGGCAGGGTGGCACATGTTATACAGCCCTTGTGTTTTTGCCGAGTACACTGCCATGGGCAATGTGGTTAGGTCCCAGGATACTGTAGGAGCTGTGTAAACAGCTTATCTGCCAATGAAGGCTGTGCTGTCAAGTAGTAGGCCTCAGCAGGCCTCCTTGACGGGCAGCCCCCAAAAAGGGCTCCTTAGGCCAGCTTGCCTCGGGTGGTTGGCCTTAATAGTTTAGGCAGTAGACCTGCTCGGAAAAGAGTCCCAATGGTTTGGGACATACGTTATAGCTTCGTTCATGTAGCCAGCCTCAAGAGGCCTCGTGTGGGTGGCCCCAATATTTGTGTTGGTGTAGTATGTTTCCCAACTGTGTTGTGTTTGAAAGTGAGTCCCCAACAGTATGGGTGGGTTGATATGGCTGACAGCACTGGCTTGTTTCAGGCCTAGTGGGCCTCTCAAATTCTCAAAGTGAGTTTCAAGTGACAAGGTATACAGCCAGCAGTGTTGACGGTCAGGCACTGGCCTTAGCAGGCCTCCCTGACCCTGAGCACCAACATGGCGTGCTTGGCTAATAAATTCACTGGCCAATCAGACAATTGGCTTCAGTGGATCTCTCTGTAGGTGAGTCCCAATTATGATCAGCCAAAAAGGATTTACCACTGTATGGTTAGCCGTTTAAGCCTCCCAAAAGGCAAACCCCCAACAGCGTGGGTAATCTTTGCCAGCTAGCAAGCAGAGTTGGGCGATGTCTATCAATTTGGCATCAGACGATGTCAGTGAAACATCGCGATGGACGATGATATCGGGAGGGAGTCGGGGGAGGGGGTATTTTCTTAATATTCTCATTTTCCACATAATATTTTCTTCTATATCTTATCAGAAATTTCGAATTCGGCACGCTCTGCAGCAGCTGAGCACAAAGCGAGTCTATGGAGCGAATGTACTGTGATATAACTGCCAGATTCAAACTGCGTGCTTTCGCGTTATGGCTGGCGCTGAGCCAAAGACGGACGCGCGCAGCCCTCGTCATCACTATATTGTTCAGTGTTTTTAACCACATAATATTTATTTTAGGTTTCAGACATTTAAAAACCAGTATATATATATATATATATATATAATAGCAAAACAATACATTTTTAGTTTGTAAAATACAGAATGGTGTCTATGGAAGCAGAAATAACAACCCATTCAAATATTTGACGACGGTTTTTATTCATATCAGAGAGACACAGTTTAAATGATTATGAAGTCAACTCTATTTTTCTGGGCCACTTACTGTCACGGGTGTGGAGCATGCAGAAGGAACTAGAGGACTCCAGAGTCACAATGAAGATATATATTTAATAAGAATACAGGCAGGAAGACGGGGTACACCGGGTAACATTCAACATTGACCGACAAAGACAGAGTAAAACTGAGGGAACTAAATACACAGAAGAATCAAACATAATGGGGTGAAAACAGGTGAAACAGATGAACAGGACGCTGAATGGGAGGCTGATGAGGGAGTGAGTTCAGGTGTGCAGACGAGAGGATCATGGGAAGTGTAGTGCTGAAGACAAGACAGACTGGTGCAGACGGAGGACTGTGACAGAACTCCCCCCTCCTGGGAGGCGTGACCTCATGCCGCAGAACAGAGGAAGGAGGGGGGACGATCTGAGGGCTGAGCGGGTCGTGGCCAGGGCGGAGCAGGTTGAGGGCGTGGCCAGGGCGGAGCAGGTTGAGGGCGTGGCCAGGGCAGAGCAATCTGAGGGCGTGGCCAGGGCGGAGCAGGCTGAGGGCGTGGCCAGGGCGGAGCAGGCTGAGGGCGAGACCAGGGCGGAGCAGATGGAGGGAGGACTCCTGGTGGAGCTGAAGGAGACGGGGCTGACAACACCAGGGGGCCGACTGACAGGGGCGGAGCAAGTGAGAGAGGAGACCAGGGTGAAGCTGAGCGACTGACGAGACGGGGTGCTGACGAGGGACCAAGGGACCATGGTGATAACACAGGCTCAGGTGACCAAGGTGACGACAGGGGCACGGAGGGACACGGTGAGGCCAGAGGGAGTGAGGGCTGACGGATGACTGGAGGGAGTGAGGAGTCCAACTGAACCGGAGGGGTGACATAATGGGGCGGAGCCAGAGGAAGGAAGTCCATAGGTGAGGGGAGGATGACGAGGGAGTGAAGGGAATCCGGAGGACAGAGGGAGCCTGGCCGAGCTGGTGGACTGAGGGACCATGGAGGAGCTGAGGGAGGTATGAGCCACGGGGGAGCCAATGGGACCGGGGGCCGAGGAAGTGTCCATGTGGAGAACAAAAAAACCGGGGATCCCACGACCAGGCTGGGTCAGGGGAGCTGGCAGACGGAAGGGCTGACGGCTGCATGACGGGAGGAGATGGGAGAGGGAGGCTGGGTGGGATCCTGGTCTCGGGCTCTGGCTGGACGGTCTCGGGCTCTGGCTGGACGGTCTGGATGGTCTCTGGCTGGACGGTCTGGCAGTCTCAGACTGGACGGTCTGGACGGTCTCCGGCTGGACGGTCTGGACGGTCTCCGGCTGGACGGTCTCTGGCTGGACGGTCTGGACGGTCTCTGGCTGGACGGTCTGGACGGTCTCTGGAGGGACGGTCTGGACGGTCTCTGGCGCTGGCTGGATGGGGCTGGACGGAACCAGTAGTGAGGGGAGTTCAGGCTCGGGTGGGCTGGACGGAACCAGCGGTGAGGGGAGTTCAGGCTTGGAAGAGCTGGACGGAACCAGCGGAGGAGAGAGTTCAGGCTCGGAAGGGCTGGACGGAACCAGCGGAGAGGGGAGACCTGACTCGGGAGGGCTGGACGGAACCAGCAGTAAAGAGGGCTCTGACCGGTGGGTGATGATGACAGGTGTGGTGATGACGGTGGGTGTGTGGTTGAGTGGTGCTGTCATCTTCAGCCTCACCAACGGTGAAGGCTGACCCATTCAACCACAACACATGGTCCAGGTATTCGGCGAAGGTTCCAGGAAACGCTGCTGCTGGGGCTTGCTGGTACAGATGATCGTCCAAACCCAGCCAAAAGACTGACTTTAGGACGTCATCTGACCAACTTACCCCAGCAGAGAGCTCCAGGAACCTGCCGACATACTCCTCAGATGAGCGTCCGTCTTGGAATATGTTGAGGGTGGTGAGTCACTTGCTGTCACTGTCACACCCATGCTGTCACTGTCACTGAAGATATATATTTAATAAGAATACAGGCAGGAAGACGGGGTACACCGGGTAACATTCAACATTGACCGACAAAGACAGAGTAAAACTGAGGGAACTAAATACACAGAAGAATCAAACATAATGGGGTGAAAACAGGTGAAACAGATGAACAGGATGCTGAACGGGAGGCTGATGAGGGAGTGAGTTCAGATGTGCAGACGAGAGGATCATGGGAAGTGTAGTGCTGAAGACAAGACAGACTGATGCAGACGGAGCACTGTGACACTTACTTTCATGTATTTCGGCAGAAACTGATGAATCCCCACACTGTAATACATCCAACAGACAGAAATGTCTGATCTGCGGCCCAAACACGGCACCCATCTCACGTTACAGATCAAGATTTTTTTCTTTTTTTTTTACAACGGCAAAACAAACTCACTTACACATTTGTCATCATGAAATGGTAAGCAAGTTACAAGCTAAGAAAATATTTTGAAATAAAAGCGCTAAATGTGCAATAGAGCGCTATTTTGGCGGTGGTGAATCACATTTCACGCATAACGCGTCACCATGGAAACGGGGGGGCACGATGTTTAGCCGATGCAATCACGATGATATCGACCATCGGCCCAACCCTACTAGCAAGACCCAATATCAGGCGTTTGGCCTTATCAGGCCACCATGTAGCTCAGTCCCCAACCTTACTGGTCCATGGCAGTCAGTTTCTTACATAAGAAAACTTAAGAGGCCGCTCCGAGACTGAGCCCCAGGACTGGGCAGCTGGCCTTATCAGGTCATGCTGGGGCTGAGTTCCCACGAATTAGGCAGCTTATGAAAGTGAGCTTGCGCCCTAGCATGACTGAAGTGGTCTATTTTATCTACCCCACAGCCTGGTTTACCTACCTGGCAGGCCATGTGCTCCCCTCACTGAAGGTCACTATGATTACTCGGCCTCCTGAGTCTGGTCATACAGGCCTCTCGTGAAGCCTCCCAGTTAGATCAGCCTTTATGACACATGGAGCCTGTCTGTTTTCCACCTGCGCTCAGCTCTCCTGCACTAAACCATAGCTCAGATTTAGATCTGAGACACCTAACTTTTTGTGGCGCAACAGTATTAAGAATGTTGGCACAGGTGGAAATGAAAGAAGAAAGTAATTGTTCTGTGTCAAGGTTAGCCACATACTGTAACTATTACCAGACTGAATTATATTAATATAAGCAGAAGAAAAAATCAATCTCGCCTAGGGCAACCAAAGGGCTAGAGCTGGCCCTGAACAGACGTGTGTTAAAAACACACCAGCATTTAAAATAATCTGTCATGATCCTAGCCAGGAAATCGGAAAACACTTTTATAAAATGTTTGTTATATTTATGTGGGCGGTAGATTACTACACTTAGTATCGGATTCGACCGACCAAATACAAACAAGCTGAGTCCAAAAGAAAAAAAAAGGTGACAAGGACCTACAAAATAAGATTCTTAAAAATGGTTGCTATTCTTCCTCCACGTAATCCTAAGGGGAGTTGAAGAATGTACAGTTTGGAGGTGAAAGCTAAATGAGAGCATCAACCGATGCAGTGTCTTGTTCCCTGTTCTCAGGGAACAGAGGTTACAGTCGTAACCTACACGTTTTCAGAAAAAATACTCAGTAATGCTGTTGCCATGAATTGGCACTTGGTTTGTCTTTTAGCATATTAAAAACACCACATAGACAGAACAACAATATAAACTTTTTTTTATGATGTACATACACCAATAAAACAAAACTTATTCAAATGGTACTTTCCAAAATGCATTATTTATTAAAAGGTTTGTCTTCGTTATAAAAAGCATGAATAACAGTAAAAAGTAGAAAAAATAGAGAAAAGTAAATAAGGGATGAAGAAGGGAAAAACAGGTGAAAGACAACGTGACTGGAAAGAAGGACAGACAGCAGACAGATTCCAGTGTGTAGATTGCATGGTATAACAGTTATTTAAAAATACAGATTTAACAACCAATATACATCCTTTATGAACCTTTATGCTCTTGGTCTTTGTCTTAAATAACCTGTACAATATAAAACATGACAAAATAAAAACATAAAAACATAAAAAGTAAATTACATATAATAAATGTGATGCAGTTATCAGTTCTAATTTTTTATCATGGAAAAAATTTCTATAGCTATAGGGCAGCTGGACATTAAGCAATTAAAATCTCTTGTAAAAAATCGGTGATTTAGCAGCACGTTGATGCAATTGTTGTCCCATTAATTGATGCACAAGTGCAATTCAACATTATAATTCATCAGCTCCCAACATAATGATCCCAGAAATTCGGTTGTTTCTGGATTAAAAATGAGTGCAATGAAATTATTAAATATAAATGTAAAATACAGCACCACTTTGAATGTTGCTATGATAACCAATTTACTGACATATTTGTTATTGGTTACTGTAATTCACTGTGATTTTAGTGGTAAATTGATACTTTGTGTCCAAAGGCAGTTTTCTCATGAATAAACTTGTGCATAAGAACATTTTAAGATTTTGTGTTTTCTACCATTTGATAAAAATACACAATCAACAAAGACAAGTATGAATATGAATATCCTTTTTAGAAAAAAGGCACAGGTTTCCCAGTATCAGAATTGCTTCATTTTTTCCTCTACTATATCCACACAGAAAAATATTCCATGATTGATCAAGCTCTAATGACCTCAGCTGCCATATGGATAAATACATATACAAATAAACATAAATAAATATTGAAATCAACAATTGAATAAATAAAAGTTGGCATAGACTTCTGACCCTTGTTTAATAGGACGTCTCATATAACTGCACAGCCTCATTCAAGCACCTAAATTCACATCTGACAGGAGGAGCAGGAGGTTTTCCAAAAGCCTACTTCAGTGCACTTTACACAATATTTCAATCAAGCAGACTCAGACTCTGGAAACTTTCTTTTCTCTTTCAATCTGGGTATTACATAATTTCCTACATTATATCAGGTTGAGATATCATCACTTATGTATATATTAGTTGTGGGTACTTTTTTCAGTTCGAGCAGTTGTCACAGATTCTACAGCAAATAATGTGGTTTGATTTACATTTAAAACCCCCACCAAACACACACACACACACACTTATAAAATGCAGTTAAAAAACTCTCACAACTTCTGTTACAATCCACTCATAAATTCATAAAATATCAGATATTAAAAAGTCAGTTATGATCCTGCTACATTTTTCCTCAGAATTATAACAAGGGCTTGTCATGCTACAACTGTGTTGTTTTACTGCCAACTTTTTCAAATGGTAATTAACACAAATATAATTCCAATAATCTCAGTAGTAATTTGAGAAAACAACACATTTATAGTAAAAACTAACCCTTTTATTCTATGCCATCTAATTTCTATTAAGTTCTACCGCTGGCTTGACCTTGTGTTATCCTTCCATTAAAATTATTGTTCTCTCATTTTAATTTGATCTCATGTTAGGAAAGCAAATTCAACGTCTTTTCCTCAGATTTAAACACACACTCCAGAAGTCAATGAACATCTGCATGATTTAAAATTTCCTTAAAGGTGAACTGTGTAATTTTTTGGATGTTAAAATATTATCATGCAAACACTGTTTGAGTATCCTGTCCAGCACAACACTGGCTCAACCAATACCTTGATTTTTGAGCAAGGCTTTCTGTTTGGCTGACCAATTCCTGATGGGGGAGTGTTTGAAAACCTTTTTTAAATGATTATTTTTGCAGTTCTATTTGGTGATGGCAGTGACACCAAATTCACACACGTCACCTTTAATTTAGATACTCTCATAGTCATTTCTAATTCAAAAACAGCCAATTTTCAACCCAATCAATTAAAAAAAATCTTATATGTTGAGTTTAAACTTATTCTTTACAAATACTTTTTCAATCACTGTAATAGACAACCAATTCAACATCCCATCCGGTTGGTTGTGCTTGGTTTTTCTGCATCAGGTTTGCAAAGGGCTTTGCTCTTCTAAGTTTGAAGGCTTTGTTGTGATTTGTGGGATCTGGGTGTATTCCTGCAATGGACTTCTTGTCTCTAAATTCACAGACTGGCATTGGCATCCATCTGGCTCTGAAAAAGATGTGGTGGAAGAGATGAAGCTGTCCTGCGTGGCTGGACTGCTCCTGCTGGTGAGAGGGGAAACTGGAAGGAGGACTCTGCCGCTCTCTCTATCATTAGCCATTCCACCTTCATGAGAGGGACCAGATTTAGGTGGGGAGAAGATTGGAGCAATGTGCACCCATGTCAGCCTTGAACCTGACCACCGGATGACCTTGTGCTCCAGGGTTTCACTAACTCGCTTGTCTGATTGGTTCATGTGTGAGGAAAGGGAAGGGGTCCCTGAAGAGGGGTCCTCTTCACAACATTTGGTGCGCTTACACACCACAGGAGGAGAAGAGGAGGGTGAGTCTGTGTCTGACCAGCTCAATCTTCGCTTCTGCAAGAGCCAAGAAAATAAGAAAGGGCATCAATGTCTACAAATTCACATAGTGTAAATGGAGTACACCAACTGAACTGATATGTGTCTCTTGTGTGCATCTACACGAACCTTGACTGGAATATGTAATTGGTCTTTGTGCTTGTGTGGAGGAGTGGTATTGCTTTTGCCAAGGGTGGAAATGTTTCGAAGTGAAAAGTCAGCAGGGTTAGGTGTCACAGAATCTTGAGCAGTCACTTGAGGGAACCAAAGCTTTAGCATTCCCTCTATCTGCAGCAAAGTAGGCAAGTACTTCTCTCTGTACACACACACACACACACACACACAGACAGACAGACACACACACACACACACACACACACAAAAGACAGTAAGCAGAATAAAATATATCTAATACATTTTTGTTTTTTAGGTTTTACATTATGTAAAACGTATTTGGACAACATGAGTGAAACATGTCCATAGTAAATGATGAAGTACATTAACCTGTGGTTACTGTGCTAGGATGTCTGTGAGAACTTGAGGGGAAAACTTAACATTAACTTTTTACATATTGAACAATAGTGAAAAAGAGAAAGTGATTGCCAAGTATGGTAACCCATACTCAGAATTTGTCATTTGCATTCAACCCATCCAAATTAGTGCACACACATTAGGAGTAGTGAGTAGTGAACACACACTGCCAACCGTGAACACTCACCCAAATCAGTGGGGGGCCACTTTTACTGTGGCGCCCGAGGAGTGATTGGGGGTTTGGTCATGTAAACGCATATCGGCATATCCCCATAGTGATTTGTGTTCTGCGCATGTTCTATTCACAAGGAATCTTGGTCTTTTGAGCGCGCGTCGCGGTTTACATCGGGATATTGCAATTCCATCTACACAGGAGAAACTCTCTCTGCTCAGTCATTTCCTGCTGGTATAGAGAATCGAAACCACAACCTTTGAGTTATCAGTCTGACTCTCTAACCATTAGGCCAAGACTGCCCATAATATGAACAATATTTTGATCAATAAGTGAACAGGTAATACAACAATATAACTTTAGAGCATCTTAATTAATCATTGACCTACAACATACATCTGGCTTACTTGAGTGTTCATCTTGAACAATGATAAACAAGCAGTCTTTATATAAATGCTTTAAGTTTCAGAACTCTGCTAGTCCCAAAACAGATTTTATTAACCTGTTAAGCTGCAACCCCACTTTTGAAAAATCCAAAGAAATGGCATACCCAATCTGAAACAGATACAGTTCTTGAACCATTTGTAGTAAAAGCACAACCGGGCATTCGACTGACATTAAAAGTTTAAATGTTGTTGAAATAATGTCAGTTTATGAAAAAAACAAACATGAATTCAACGTCAAAACAACGTTGAACACCATATAGTTGAAGTGGTGTTGTTAACTCACTATGGATTCAACATAGAAATATCAACAGTTTTTGAGTTTGAGTTACGTCAAATCAACATTTTTTGTAGGCTACAACCTCAAAATTCAACGGTTATCCAACACTGGCACCTGCGTTGATTCAACAGTAACTCAACGTTAAAATGCCAGCTGGGTATGATCTCATTTGAAAGCTGAAACCTGGCAGTTTATTGTAAAAATGTAGAATTAATTAGTCATGATGAAAAAAAAAAAATTATAAATGGCTTTAAAGTTTTGTAAAGTTATTGGAAATTTATTTTTATGAAACATCTTTATGAAAATAAAATTGAAGCCTGCACTGTATCAATCTAGAAATGCAAATTTGAAAATTAAAATTTGAAGATGATAAGTCTAAAACTCTGCATTTAGTAAAATGTTTTTCAAGATCATATGACTTGATTAGACTCTAAAATGCAGACTAGTGTTTATTGTAATTGTCATCTATTCAGTCTATTGACTCTAAATATACTTTTCTTTGTCTGCATTATAATCACTAATGACTGGCTATTCACACTGTCTACGTTTACATGCAGCCAATAACCCGTTCAAAACCGGGATATTAGCAATAACCCGGTCGTGAACGGCCATGTAAACACTGGCAAAAACCCGAATATGCTCATATATATTATACCTGGAGTATCCCTTTTCTAACCCGAATTTTTGGTCATGTAAACGCATATCGGCATATCCCCATAGTGATTTGTGTTCTGCGCATGTTCTATTCACAAGGAATCTTGGTCTTTTGAGTGCGCGTCGCGGTTTACATCGGGATATTGCAATTCCATCTATACAGGAGAAACTCTCTCTGCTCACGCATGTAAACAGGTTATTCCTAATGTTTCAGAAACCCGAATAGTGACCTTAACCCGAAAATTGTCTGCATGTAAACGTAGTCACTGTTTCAATTCTCCCTCATTTCTTTTATCAAAGTTCTGACTTCACATTTAAATATCAAGTGCCCTTTTTGAAAAAAAAAAAAAGAATAAACATTTCAATAAGCATTTATATTTAGAAAAAAATCATAAAAAATAACAGATGGGTGGCAGGTGCACCTAGAGCTAGCTAGCATGTTAGCTTAGTACACCATCAATACACAACAATTTATTAGATTAAAACAATGTTTGAGCTCCAAACTTACTTTTATAACGCAAGTCGAGTGTTTTAAATAACCTTCTGTGATCTGATTTGGCTTCAGATAAAAAAATAAGACAGAAAATATATTATTTTATAGTATTCTGCACAAAGATAAAGTCTATATCGATTAGCATTACATTATGAATATAGCTATTATTATGAAAATACCCGTCAGGGCTTGAAGAACACAGGTAAATCAAATATCATTGGAATCATGTTTATTGTCTTCAAAACATCTTTATCTGCATGTTACAGGGATCTGTTAGCTTTGTTTGTGTCAGGCAGTTCTGGAATGTCACATGATTATGGTTTCTTAGTGTGTTCCATATATGGACTGTACTGTACAAAGGGTGCCCTCAGGCTGCTGGTATGGACTGAAAACACAGTACATCGGAGTATCCAGCGCTCATAAAGATTACACTGACGCATTTGGGTATAAATTCAATAAACATTATTCCTGTCTATAGAAATATGATGTAAACCTATGAGAATCGATCAATATTTCTCCAAATCTGCATATTGTTGAGCTAAAAGCCCCGAGGGACGTTGTTTAGTAAAGCTCTATCATGACGACACCATGGGAGTTTTTTTTCTGAATGGGAGTGGCTGACGCTCATGTGCTCATATGGTCAAATACTGAAACTTGAGTCTTATATCTTTTTAATGATGTATAGTTTGTCAAGATAATAACATTAAATATGATAGTAACTTTTAACTATTTAAAAAAAAACACTAAAACTAAGCAAAATGACTAATTTTCTAATTCCAGGTTATTAACGTACATAATATAGATGAAAACATAAGCACAAGAATGCCTGCACAGAGACAGATTAACACTTATTCATCACTGGCATGTTAGAAGCAATATGCAGGAGAAAGTATAAAACAGGAAAATTGGACTAAAATTGCATTACCTTCCAAATGTAACCTGCAATGTTAGGAAAGTGGCTGTTTATATATATATATATATATATATATATATATATATATATATATATATATTTGAATTATTGAATTATATTGAATGGTTTAAAATTTTCATATACTTGGTTTCAAGTATTCTTTGGTAAACTTAGTTGCAATTCAATGCAGGCTAAACGATTCTGCAACATCTGTGCTAAAATATGATCAGTGCTTTTTGATATGTGATAAGTCATGTACAGCGGATGGTTTTTGAGGCAAAACTTTTTATTGCTGTTTTTGCGTCAGTAAATCAAGTCAGTGTCTAAATGGTCAACTTGAACATGAAAACCATTTAAATGTTGATTCAATTATTAAGCGTAGCGTCAGTTCTGACAGGTCACGTTAGTCAAGCTTGCATTAGCTGACTTTGAGTTGATCCACATCTACCAAAAGGAATACGACATCTATCTGTATACATAGCTCCTCCAAGTATTATCAGCAGCTATGGCGCAGGAGCTAATTACCCTCCACCATCCCCAGCTCCTTCTCTCGCCCAGTCAGGATTTGGCATTCCGATTCCCCTTGAATCAGAATAAATTCTTGAATTATGTTGTACTTTTAAAATCTTGAATTAATGATATCTGCATACATTCATGTTGGTTCTGTTCTGTTTACCCTAAGGAGGGTTATTGCTGCTCTCCCTGCTCTTATCCATGCTAGGCTGCATGGATGCGCAGGGAGTTCTTGCCCAGAACAGAATCATACCACCAATCCAAACTGTATGCTAATTGCCAATCGTATTTGATGAAAGTGGTCCAGACTGAAATATACATAGCTGTCAATAAGTGTTGTCTGTCAAGTTGCCTGCGAGTCAGTGACTTGTCCCCAAAACTCAATGGGGATTAACTCAATTAGTTATAATCAATGATGCTGTCTTCACTGCACAACGAAATCTCCTATTTACATAGTGTTGGCACTGTACTAAAATACAAAGCTGCAACTTTTTATGAAATGGGAGTAGATCTAAATATAATGGTATAATTAACAATTTCCACGATTAGTTATTTTTGGTAGCTATAATACTAAAAGCATAGTAAAAGTTTTCAAAAGAGTTCCATGTGTAAAAAAATAACACCCTCAGTATTACCCATACACAAAATATACTTGATACTTTCAAACAGAAAGACTAATAACTCTTTTTTTTTTCTTTCCCTGTGACTTTTTTAAACCAATAAATGTTAAAGCTTTTTCAATTGAGCGCACAACCGATGCTGGCGTAATGACTTTCGCATAGACAGTAAAACTTCGCGAGAGGAAAACAGATCCACACGCGAGGAAACGCGGACTCGCGAGCTCATTCATATCCTGTGCGCGTTTGTGACATCTCCTCTGTACGCATTACCAGAGCCTGTCTAACGGAGAGCCTTGGCACTTCCTATTAGCCCTATTGTGTATCATCTTGGTTGCAGTTCCATTAGAATTCCACTGGAGGTGATCGCGGGCGAGAGCAGAATGAATGGGAGTCTGTGGGGCTAAACGGCTAAAAGTGTCTCTTTCACCTGCTTGTCGTTAAATTAACATAGATTTTATTGTTGATTCCGCAAGTTCAATATATATTATAGGCCAAAAGTCGAATGAACGAGTACTTATGTCCTTTTGATTTCTTACAGGTTAGGCCGTTGTTGGCCGTAACACGCTAGCATTCTGCTATTGTGTGACGTCATCACATTTTTGAACGGGTTTTTAGAACAGATAAGTGAACTTAAAAATGCAATTTTGAGCTGAGTGTATTATCTTAGCCCTTCCTTTTGAATGCAACTTTCAAATTACTCAACAAAAAATTACAATGGGTGAAACCCCATTGACTCCCATTCATTCTGCACTCGACCGCGAGCGCCACAGCATGGACAGAGCCAGTCTGCAGCCAGTCTGCACTTACTGCAGCCAGTCCAGAACCCGGAAGTAACCAGCCAGTGCCTATTCTCTTCAATTAGACATTCTCTGGCATTAAGCAATACAAGCCCTTGCGCGCGCACATGATCATTCCACACTCTCGCGCTTGATCTGCTCTCGCCTGCTGCTTTTGCTCGCTCAAACAAATGTTATTTTTGAGAGTTGAGGGGCGGGACTCTCCTTTTCCGGAAGTCAGTTGTGATTGGACGCCTGTCCAATGACTTGTAATTCACTTGACTTGAGACATCACTTAATTTGTTTTATTTATTGTGGTTAATTAATGTGTAATGTGATTTAATGCATTGTTAATATAGAATATATTCTTACCAGATACTTTTTTAAAGGAACACTCCGACTTTTTGGGACTTTAGCCTATTCACCTTACCCCCCAGAGTTAGATAAGTCCATACATACCTTTTTCATCTCCGTGCGTGCTATAAGTCTGTTTGACGCACCCACCGCTAGCCTAGCTTAGCACAAAGACTCGATGTGACTGGTTGCAGCTTTCATACTGATCCAAATGAGTGGCAAAATAACGCAAACGTTTTCCTATTTACATGTTGTGATTTGTATAGTCACATAATGTACAAATAACAAAGTCAAATGAGACACAGACATCTTTTAACCGTATAAAACCTGGGAACTATTCTCTGAAGGCGAAGCACTGCTACTTTGACGGCGTAATAACCGCATCACCGGAGACACGCCGTGGTGAGGAGCGGAGAGTTCGCTCGGTGTTTGGGTAATAGAGTCAGCAATTTATAAATAGTAAAAGCGTAGTTTAGAGTCATGGGTTTTCGCTCTATTGTAAATAGCTGCGACTGTAAACAGGGGAGGTAACCATGTTTCACAGAATTCCAACTAAAAACGCTGACTGGATGAAGAAATGGCTAACTTACTCTGGATATTTATCCAAACACACCTAAGATTATCAAGGGACATTATGTTTGCTCGGTACATTTCAATGAGGACGACTATTTTGAAAAAATGGAATTTGCCACACGGACCATAATGTGCTGAAGGATACGGCCATCCCATCGGTAGCACAGACAGGACAAGTGGATCACCTGCGGCTGAGGTAAGTGTTCCGTTATGTTTTTAGATGACCTACTGTAACAGTGCCTTTAGCCAGATCTAATGTAACGTTAGTGAGACTATTATATGATTAGGGTATGAATATGTTTTTATCTTGATGCGGTGCGGACGCGCTTGGGAAAAAAAAAACGAGTGCGTTCACCGCGTTGAACTTCAACTTGCACCCTGCGCGCGGCGCGCCTAGTAGCCTAAATTTGAAATAACCATGGAAATAACGAACTTGAGCGTGCAAAAGGGTACGATAGGCTGTGAGTTCATTGTGCAAAAACAATTTGTGCTATTACTTTCCCCTTATTCTATCCTATAGTAATGCAATACTGTATATTATATAGGCTACTGTTGAATACATTTGGTTCAGCTAATAAATTGCATTTAAAATATATTGATTCCTGTAATAATAATTATTTATTCATGTGATATTTATAAATCTGGGTGCGTTTTTGGTTGGAAATCAATGAAACATGGTACTGTATTACCTGGTCTCCCCTGTTTATTGTCACAGCTCATACAATAAAGCAAACACCCATGATAAACTATGCTTTTCTATCTAACGTTAGTAATTGCTGACTCTTTATTCCAACGCTGAGCGAAGCGAACTCTCTGCTCCTCGTCACGGTGCATCTCAGGTGATTATCACTCTGCCCAAGTAGCAGTGCTTCCCCTTCAGAAAATATAGTATTTATACGGTCAAAAGATGTCTGTGTCTCATATGGCCTTGATATTTGCACACTCTGTGACTATACAAACCACAACATGTAAATAGGAAAACGTTTGCGTTATTTTGTCACTCATTTGGATTAGTATGAAAGCTGCAACCATTCACATCCAGTCTTTGTGCTAAGCTAGGCTAGCGGTGGGTGCGTCAAACAGACTTATAGCACGCACGGAGATGAAAAAGGTATGTATGGACTTATCTAACTCTGGGGGGTAAGGTGAATAGGCTAAAGTCCCAAAAAGTCGGAGTGTTCCTTTAACAGAAAGTATTAGTGATTGGATTGTGTTGTTAAGAGATATCAGACTGTAATGACACATTTCCATGGTTATTAGCATTGTACATCTTCCAAAATTCTTATGAATTTTTACATAATAATAATATAAATTGTTCATTATATTTTCTATTAAATGTAAAAGGGGTTCTGGCTTCTCAAGTTAAGGGAACACAGCATATTTTAGATTAAAAATGCCTTTTCAGAATTTGCTACAGAGAAACAATATCAAATCCAGCAAATTATTAAACCCAGCAAAGCTATTACAACATTATATGGTGATCTTAATCATCTAACTTTTTCTAAGCTAATAACTTAATAAGAGAAAGAATGAGGCAAGTAGTACACAGCATAAATGATTAAACCCCATCTGCACATAACATATCTTAAAAAAAAATTAAATACATTCATGCTGCCAGAGCACCTTTTACATTTAATAGAATATATAATGAACCACTCAAAATTGACATAATAGTAATACACAGGATGAAAACAAAATGTTTACACAACAACTCTTGCTTATTGATATAAACAAGTAATTTATCTTTCATCCAAAGCCCTTGTTATATTTACAACTATTTAATGGACACTTTTTGCATTCTGAGGTTCTCAGATCCACTTTAATTTTGGTGGGATCAACGTAAATAGTGGTAAATGGTAGAGGTGAACTACAGCAAATATGACTTTTTCTATTTTAAGCCAGTAGCACAAATCATAGTGCTTTAAATATAAAATGTAAACATTTATAAGAATTTTGGCAGATTTAAAATGATAATAACCATGAACAAAATGTGTCATTACAGTCTGTAAATATCTCTTAACAACACAATCCAATCACTAATACTTTCTGTTAAAAAAGTATCTGGTAAGAATATATTCTATATTAACAATGCATTAAATCACATTACACATTAATTAACCACAATAAATAAAACAAATTAAGTGATGTCTCAAGTCAAGTGAATTACAAGTCATTGGACAGGCGTCCAATCACAACTGACTTCCGGAAAATGAGAGTCCCGCCCCTCGACTGTCAAAACATTTGTTCGAGCGAGCAAAAGCAGCAGGCGAGAGCAGATCAAGCACGAGAGCGTGAGGAATGATCATGTGCGCGCGTGCGTGAGAGGGCTTGTATTGCGTACAGACAGAGAATGTCTAATTGAAGAGAATAGGCACTGGCTGGTTACTTCCGGTTTCTGGACTGGCTGCAGTAACACGTCTCTGTCCATGCGGGGGTGCTTGCGGTCGAGTGCAGAATGAATGGGAGTCAATGGGGTTTCACGCCCAGAAATCCACTTTTCTCAGGATGTAATTTTTTGTCAAGTAATTTGAAAGTTGCATTCAAAAGGGAGGGCTAAGATAATACACTCAGCTGAAAATTGCATTTTTAAGTCTTATCTGTTCTAAAAATCTGTTCAAAAATGCGATGACGTCTCACAATAGCAGAATGCTAGCGTGTTCCGGCCAACAACGGCCTAACCTGTAAGAAATCAAAAGGACAAGTACTCGTTCATTCGACTTTTGGCCTATAATCTATATTGAACTTGCGGACTCAACAATAAAATCTATGTTGATTTAACGACAAGCAGGTGAAAGAGACACATTTAGCCGTTTAGCCCCAGAGACTCCCATTCATTCTGCGCTCGCTCGCGATCACCTCCAGTGGACTTCTAATGGAACTGCAACCAAGAGGATACACAATGGAGCTAATAGGAAATGCCAAGGCTCTCCGTTAGACAGGCTCTGGTACAGAGGAGATGTCACGAGCGCGCACAGGATATGAATGAGCTTGCGAGTCTCTGTTTCCTCGCATGTGGATCTGTTATCCTATCGCAAAAGGCATTTACCGCGCGCTCCAGCCTCAGTTGAGCGCTCAGTTCTTTTTGACTTTGAATTGCCGCCATACCAGTGACCTCGTGTTCTCATTTTCGCCATCTCTCTCATCTGATTATGAGAAAGAGTTTAAGGCAAGAGGAGATAACTCTGTTTATGTGCATTTAGGAGGTTTGCAATGGGCTAATATCAGTAATATGAACAATCAACGCAGCAGGAGGCACAATGGTTTCACCACTCACTTGAATTCACTGAATTTAAAGAAAAGTTTCTTTAACTTTAAAATAATGAATACAAAGAAAATGAAATTCTTTTCCAAAAATAATGAAATAATGAATAAATTACTGAGTTGAAATTCAATATACAAACTGTCAAGTGTGAAAAAAAAAATAGATCCTTTGAATATTTGTTTTAGTGGAAAAATATAAGATGAACAACTGATTAAGTTAAAATGATTTCCAGAAAATTAAATGTTGTAAATAGTTTTTTTTAAAGAAAACCCACAATTAACATTTTTTTGCTCAGAAAGTCTGCATTTATTTGATCAAAACTACACTACAATAAAATCATCATGTGAAATATTCTAACAATTTAAAATAACTGTTTGTTAAATGTAATTTATTCCTGTGAAAGTTGAATTTTCAGCAGCCATACTTCAGTCTTCAGTGTCACATATCTTTCAGAAATCATTCTAATATTCTGATTTGGTTCTCAAGAATGTATTATGTATGTTGAAAACATTTTTTTTATATTTTTATGGAAACTGATAATTTTTTTTATGATTCCTTAGTGACAAGGAAGTCACTAAAAGAACTAAATTTATTTTAAATAGATGTTTTGGTAACAATGTTTAAAGGTGCTGTATGCGATTTTTAGTGGCCTCTTGCGGTGATGTTTCAAAATGCAACAAGAGCGCTTGTGCTCGTGTGCGTGTGCGTGCAAGATCTCAAGAGCGAGCAGTCACTACCGACCACACGGAGACTTTCAACGCGACGGCGAAATCCTCACACAACATGCTGGAAACTAATGTAAACTCCCACTGCAGGTACAATAATAGCCTACTTTTATCAGCTTGACGTTGAACTAATGCTCTGTGCTCGTACCATGATAATGTTACAATAAACTGAATTTAGCCGACATGTGATGTTATAAGCCATTTCACTAACTATTTTCATGTATCTTTCACAATCAGCAATGTCAACACAGGTGAATGTATAATATGATAACGAAAACGGTTAGTGAACTAAGCTGAACAGTTTCAGTGTATCAGTAAGATATAGGAAGTAACTAGCCTGGCATGCCAGACCTACATCAAGATGTTAGGTCTGGAAACTCTTCATTGACAGGGCTCAATCCGAGGGCAGGATAAACGGTTCTCTTTCAAATTCTCTCTGCACGCAATTGGATAGCGCTAAAGCCAATCAGAGCAACAAAGACGGTGACGTACTCAGCGGAGCAAGTTGATAAACTTTTACCGTATCCAGTCCAGCTGTCAACATTGAACATTGAAAATAAGGGAGATTTCCGGAATCCATCCCCAAAATAAGGGATTTTTTTTTACACTACCACAAACTTTAAAAATAAAACACTAATCATTAAAAGTCTAGAGAGTTTATAACTAGCCAACATATGTGTGTGAGAGAAAGAGACAGTATGTGTGTGTTTGTGTGTTTATGAGAGAGACTGTGTGTCATTAAAAATATTATCATAGAGAATGTTTAAATACTAATATCAGCTTACGAGGGAAACAGAGCCGGAGTAGTGGTGCTTCGGGGTGGTGGAGATGATTCGGGAGAGGTCCGTGCACCTATACCTATCAGAGCGCGCGCTGACACGGAGTAAAGCCTTTATACTTGACTTGACAGCACGAGCGTGGCAAATATGACAAGTTGATCATTTCGCCACAACTTTTTTGTAACAGCGCGTGCGGTGCCAGCCGCATCCGAGGATGAACAACTTCAAACCGAATATGTCCGAGCATCATTATGTTAAGCCCGCCCTCCGACTCTATACACGATGTGATTGGCCCTACCAGAGTTGGGGTTTTCCAGCTCAAACGTCTATGGAGAGTTGCTAGACCACACTTTGCTGCAAAATAATTTTTGCTGCCGCTAGGGTGCATCTAGATTTCTAGGCTAGGAAGTAACATTACTGTACTGAACATGTCTGGAAATGTGTATTATAAACAATATGATAGTAGTGGGATGAGTGTTGTTAGTTAGTAGATCTAGTAAATAAAATAAGTTACATCCTAAAGCACCGACTTTTTGTTGGAATCCTGGAACATTCTTTTGTATTCATGTCATGTTTCATGTAGTTTACCTTGCTATTTCACTAGAGTTTACTATGTTGATCCGCGTTTTCGTCCGGAGTCGATCAGATTCACGTTTTGCCTGACGAGCTTGGGCAGATAAAACTTTTTTGTTTTTTATATTTATGTGGAGTTTGTGTTGGAGTCTGTGTTGTGCTGGAGGCAGGACGTTTTGGGCTGTTATCAGACTCCATGAAGTGCCGTTGTTCGCATGGTTGATTGTATAGAGACTGGATAGAGACATGGTTGACTGGATACTATAGAGAGGCTCGGGGGCGCGCATGCACATCACATCTGATGGATTTCGCAGGAAATCCGACCCGGAGACCTCACTTATAAATATGAATATTGGCTTTCAGAGGTAATAGCAAAACCTGAAAAGTGGATCATTGCAATGTGTGATTACAACTCCTTCAAACACAGGCAATAAAAAAAGGATTCATTTTATAAAAAAAAGTTACATATAGAACCTTTAAGTCTTCACTGTCACTTTTTATCAATGTGTCATTGCTGAACTATATTAAACTCTTATAAAAAGGAAGTAGTTAACCTGCAAATATTTCCACAGATGTCTATTTACAAATTAAATTACTTCTTAATTTCTGTCTGCTGTTTTCCATTATTGTTTATTTTATTTCTGTAGTTAGTATGGCTTTTTATAGCACCTCCTGCAGATTTGGTCAAGAAGTTTAGTCAATGTCCTTAGTATGTCCTGTTGTCTACACATAACAAGACTTTGCTCAGAAAATGGAGTCTCTAATAATGTCATGAATACTTGCAAACAAAAAGGTGAGATTATACATAACTCAATTCAATTCAATTCAACTAACTCTCTCACCCAATATGTGGTTCTGCAGCACTCCCACAATCCTCTGAATTCTGTCCATTGCAACACTCTGCTGAAAACTGCTCAGACCTGCCAATCACAAGCAGTAAACATGTTGATGAAATCAGAAAGTGTCAGATTAAATCACTTCCTGCACAGGTTTATGTAATGAAATGTGCAAAATCTGAAAACAGAAAGTAAATTGACTTTTGGTTTTAAGTTTAAAAAGCAGTGGACGGCAGAAGAGTCAGAAAACGAGAACAGATGCAGATAAATTACAACACACATAAAAAAGGCTGATACACTCTAAACTACACAGATTATTACAGGGCCATTACAATGGTATAACTTCAAATAAAGAGATGTTTAAGACTGGACACAGAGACAGTGTGCTTTTATCTCACCTTTGTCAAATCTTCCTTTCTTCAGTCCATTTAGAAGCTCCAGCAAAGGCCGAACAAAACCCTGGAGCTCAAAACACTGAGGAGGAGAGAAAGCCACCATTATGTGATATCCAAGGGCGTTTTCACACCTGAAAGTCCACAACAAGGTCTGAACCAAAGTTCACGTTTTGATACATTTTATACTTTCGGAAAGTTTTGGTTTGGTTTTACACTGCAATTATGCGAGCGAGCACTAAAGAACATTACGTTGACATACTTGCGTCCTGTTTTTCGGCTATGCGGGAACCACCGGAACTTCCTGTAAAAGGTCTGAAAGTCCGAACCATACAGAAACACTAACACAGAAGAAAAGAACCAAACCTTTGTTCAGTTTGATCCGGACTGAGACAACCTCTTTTCGTCTGACCAAATTTCATCTGTTTAGTCCGGACTGTGGTCCGGGGTAGGTTCACACCTTTAATTTTGATTCGGACCAAACAAGGTAAGTGTGAAAGGGCCCTCTCTCTAAAATCCTGTTTGCATCTGAATTTAATTTCTGTTTCAGGCAATCCCAGCATTAGTAGACAGCACTAAATTCAGATGTAAATGGGGTCAAAAGGTTCAGGTGAAAACACTAATGCATCCTGATGTGTCCTGGAAAAGAGTGAAGGACCACCACCAACTCACCTGGCAATCAACATCTGTGCAAAAACAAATGTTTTAAATATAGCTGCGAGCAGCGATGGCGGGCCCAAGCCGGTGGCACCGCAACCCCGGCTCCTTTAGTTACCTAAAGGCACCGGGGTGGCGGTGCCGAAGGCTTTGGCCCTTTCATGATTAAATGTTAAAACGGCTTGCCATAGTCTGTCATTTTGACTAGTCACAATTATGTTACAGATATCTTAAATGATATTACAAACTATCCAAAATGTAATTACGACTAGACAGAAAGACATTGTTGATATCTACAATGTTAATTTCCGGATAGGCAAACTTAGCTTTTAAATGTTAAAAGGGCTTGCCATACACGGACGTAGGCTCAGAGAGAGTCTCACCATATTCAAACCAAAATATCTGACTTCCTCTTGGTCTGAGCTAATGACTATGAATTAGAAAGTTGTCTGGCTTGAGGAGTACAATGTATATAACGATTTTTGTAACTGTAGATAAAAATAACAACCCCACTTTTGTCAAAAATTATTTAGTCCTATTTAGTCCCTATTTAGTCCCTGCACCACGCCCGTTTCTGAAACTTTGCACATGTCTACTGGCTAATAAATGTGATGTGTCTGTTGAGTTTCATGCAATTTCAAGCATGCTAAGAGTCTCAAAAGCATCCTAAAATAATTTCAAAGTTTGAAGCTTTGCCACGGCAACAGTTTAAAAGATATCAAGAATCCATTCACAGGTCTACATCTACCGTATGTTTACATTATACAGATGAAGTTTTTGATCTGTTTTTCATCATTATACAGATTAAGTTTTTCATTTGTTTACATTATACAGATTAAGTTTTTCATTCATATTATTACATGCAAGCGTGTTTGATTTATGGACCAAGTTTTCGGACCCCGTTCCAGGGGGCGCTGTCTAGCCCCCCTGCCACGCCTAGGTACCATCTTCAGCCCGGGCCTGATGGCTGTGGGATATGACCTGTGTGCAAAGTTTCAAGAGTTTTCAAACCCGTTAAGGGCCTCAAAAGCCATTAAGAGTCTCAAAATCATCAAAAAAAAAAGAATTTTAAAGTTTGATGCGTTGCCACGGCAACAGTATCAAAGATATCAAGAATCCATTCACAGGTCTTCATCTGCCATGTATTTACATTATACAGATGAAGTTTGAAGAAAATCGGGTAAAAATAAGAGGTTGATTTCAAAGCATTTTGAAAGTGACACACTTCCTGCTGCCAGTTGGTGGCGCTATAACTTTGACTCGAAATAGTGACATCCATGTGATCGTCCTCTTACAGCGAACACACTGATGAAGTTTCATCAAGATATGTTAATGTATGCTGAAGTTATAACACACTTCCTGTTTCACGTTTCTCGCCATAATTTCGTTTCCTCGCCACGGCCAAACCGTTTGAGATATCAAAAATCCCCTCGCAAACTTTCATCCTCAATGTCTTGACTTCTTGCACACCGAGTTTGGTTGTGATTGGTAAACACATGCGTTGTAATTTGATGTATTTCTCCTAGGACAACTATTCAAACAACCCATAATTCTCAACTTCCATTTTAATTGTCGTAAAACTTAGAGCACGAAAGTTGTTTGGCCTGATGTGATCTATAATTGTACCGAGTTTCATATTAATTCACGCAAGTGTGTTTGATTTATGGACAAATGTTCGAATCCCAGTCCAGGGGGCGCTGTCGAGCCGCCCTGCCACGCCCGATGACCAGCTTCAGCCCGGCCCTGAAGGCCATGGGTTCTGACCCGTGTGCAAAGTTTCAAGAGTTTTAGAGGATGTTAAGGCCCCCGAAAATGCCAGAGAAGTCGCACACAGCAAATAAAGGGTTAAAATTAACCTGACAGGCGCCCCTCCTCTCACTCACACAGAGAGACACTGAGAGACTGGCCAAATTCTAAGATTTTCTCTACATTTAAACAAAGATATCTGACTTTCTGTGGGTCCTAGCTAATGAGTGTCAATTAGAAAGTTGTCCGGCTCGAGGAGTACAATATACATACCGATTTTTGTAACTCTAGTTAAAACTAACAACCCCACTTTTGTCAAAAGGTGGTGCTACTGAGCCCTCACCACGCCCGTTTCTGAAACTTTGCACATGTCTACTGGCTAATAAATGTGATGTGTCTGTCGAGTTTCATGCGATTTGAAGCATGCTAAGGGTCTCAAAAGCATCCTTAAAGAATGGTAAAGTTTGATGCGTTGCCACGGCAACAGTTTAAAAGATATCAAGAATCCATTCACAGGTCTACATCTGCTGTATATTTACATTATACAGATTAAGTTTGAAGCAAATCGGGTAAAAATAAAAGGGTGATTTCAAAGCATTTTGAAAGTGACACACTTCCTGCTGCCAGTTGGTGGCGCTATAACTTTGACTCACAATAGTCACATCCATGTGATCGTCCTCTTACAGCGAACACACTGCTGAAGTTTCATCAAGATCAGTTAATGTATGCTGAAGTTATAACACACTTCCTGTTTCACGTTTCTCGCCATAATTTCGTTTCCTCGCCACGGCCAAACCGTTCGAGATATCAAAAATCCCCTCGCAAACTTTCATCCTCAATGTCTTGACTTCACGCTGACCGAGTTTCGTCGAATTTGGATCAAAGCTCTAGGAGGAGTATTAAATTCCATTGCGAGTGTTTTACGAACAACCCTAAATAGCCGACTTCCTGTTGGGCTGGGGTAAAAAGTAAAAGCACGAGGTATAGATGAAACGATGAGATCAACATGTGTACCGAGTTTCATATTATTACATGCAAGCGTGTTTGATTTATGGACCAAGTGTTCGGACCCCGTTCCAGGGGGCGCTGTCTAGCCCCCCTGCCACGCCCGGGTACCATCTTCAGCCCGGCCCTGATGGCCGCGGGTTCTGACCCGTGTGCAAAGTTTCAAGAGTTTTTGAGCATGTTAAGGGCCCCAAAAGTGCCCGAATAGTCGTATAAATAATAATAATAATAATAAATATAGCTGCGAGCAGCGATGAAGGGCCCAAGCCGGTGGCACCGCAACCCCGGTTCCTTAGTTACCTAAAAGCACCAGGGTGGCCATGCCACTGGCTTTGGCCCTTCATCGCGGATCACAGCTATATATATATATATATATATGTATATATACATATATATATATGAAGCCGGTGGCACCGCCACCCTGGTGCCTTTAGGTTTATTGTGCACGACATGCAAAATGTAACCCTGCTTTGACTGATGCAAGCTCTACAGCACAGTTTATAGTAAGAAAGAATATAGTAAGAAAGAAAAGTAAGCTGTTACTCTGAGATGGTTTGGGAAACAAACATTCATCATGTCGCATTGGTTTTAGTTACTTGTCCTCGAACAGAGCCCTAATCTGTTTATATTTCAGTTACACATTCTACATTGATTAAAAAAGAAAAATCAAATGTGTTTTTAATTCATACAGAAATAAAATATTTATAATTCAGCTGAGAATAAAGTTAGTTCAAATTTTAAGAAAAACAAATATATGATCTGAAATATAGCACATTCATTTTTAAATTCATTCAGGTTCAATTACCAAAAATACAATCTTAATTTAATTTAAAGCAAATAATAAATCTAAAATATATGGGTTATATGCATATTTTGTAAAAAAAAAAAAAAAAAGAAAGAAAGATATATATCCAAAAACACAAGGCCTTAAACTTTAACAAGGGTGCAACTCTTATCACTACAACAAACATAGTCACACACACAAGTCAAGTCACTTACATTTTAGATGCAATATTGACTTTTTAGATGCAATATTGACTTTTTTCTGTTTCAGCAGAGAAAATAGTTAAACAAAGATCACAGCGACCCATCGCGCATCTCAAAGCAATGTGTTTTCTCATTACTGAATGATTCAGCATTTTGAATCCATGACTCGTTCATTAAGACGGTCATCTGGCGACACCTTATGGTGATTTAGGGTTATGTTTAAAAGTATCGTTCTTTACAGCGATTTTTAATTGACTCCTGTTAAACCAATCTCGTAACATTATTGTGTAACCGATTTAATTTGATCAGCCTTACCTAGGGTAACAGCCCTATAGTGTCTTATTATTCTAAATTATTGAATTTATTGATCAAATTTACTAATGAAAAATGAAGCATACATTTATTAAGACTAGGCTGCCCTGCAGATATTAGGCTACAATATGCAGATTTAAATATACCATTTATCAAATAATCTGTTTATTTTTAGGTTACACATTACATTGTTTAAAAAATAAAAATCAAATGTGACCCGCTCTGGCGAAATGAGTCGGAAGTTGCAACCTTCCATTTTAAGATATGGGCCGATTATGTGGAAAAACCATGAAATAACAAAAAAAAAAAAAAAAAAAAATTTTTTTTTGCTAATTTCAAAGAACAGACATTCAAAAATAATCTCACAGGGTTTCGTAGTCGAGATAATTGAGTAAAGGTATTTAAATAACGATTAAAGTTGTCAAAGCTTTAAATTCGCTGAAATAAACATTGCTCTTCTCAACTCCCCTCGTCACCTCTGAGCATTTCCCGGGTATCCCCTGAAACGTTGAACTCACTGGAGGCTTCTAACCTAAACTGCGTGAGTATATTTATCTGCAAGAAGAATATAGCCTATGTAAGGCTGTAACGATCGCGACACTCAGATCCACGAACCTGTGTCGCGGTGTGAGAAGACAGAATCACGACACCGACACGTCCCTTCAACTCCCGAAGTTATCCTTCACGTCCAGACCCAATGCTAGCTACAACATCTTTAAATTACTATTAGTATTATTTGAAGTTAACATTATAAAATACGTAGACTTACACCACAAAACTTAAATTATTACTAAATTTTTTAAAATTGGGCAATTTCAGCATTATGGAGGAGATCCAATTCCCAGATAATTAAATATTTTAATAAATTGGCCTATGTGAACCACACTGCACAAACCAAAAGTAATACTCACCGGATGAAGAAGGGTTGACTCTCTCCAGAACATAAAATCTTTATTTTATTTTCCGTGTTCGCATTTATGAGGAAAAACAATCCGAACGTGACCGTTCTCTGGAAGCAGCACTAAAACTTTCACATAGCTTAAACATGCAAGCACAAAGCCTTTCTTTAAAGTAAATTTCGTTTTAAAATAATTATCTTAATTTAAATCAATGTTTCATCAACCAATTACTAGGATTTAATAATAAGAAATAAATTGCAGACAATAGGCTAGGCCTAATCACGACGCGGAGACGCGCGGCACGTGAACTGAAGCTTGTCTCATGAACCGAAAGTCAGCGTATAAGGTATCCTCACAGACATATATATTGAAATGTCTACTTTTAAAGACAACCATTCAAAATGAAAGAAAACAGACTGCTCTCTGCTTATGTGGGCTAATCCGTATGAAAACTGAATTTCTCTCTGACTCCTCTTTAATCTTTCTGATTTTAGAACATTTTTGTAAAAGTGACTTTTTAATTATTTATTTCAAAAAAATTAAAAATAAGTTGAGTTTCAGCCTCGTTAAATTGCATTTATATATGTTAATCTATTTGGTCAAATTAAGCTATATAAAATAAATAGTTTATCCCTTAAAATGCTATGGATTTTGAAAGATATCAAAAAAAAAAAAAAAAAAAAAAACGGGCAAAAAAACTTTAAAAGCGATTTTCTTAGGTTTTCAATTGGAAAAAAAGGGCAGACGACCAGAATTCAAATCTGTATATCTTTACAACCATTCAAGGTATGACCAAGGTATCATTTGAAAGCTTACAGTGTCCTCTTTCCATTAATATCAAAATCTCAATTTTTAAATTTGGGTCACTGTGACTAATTTTGCTGGATCAGGTCGGTCACAAATGTGTTTTTTATTGTAGTATTATTTTATACAGAAATACATTATAATTATATATAATATACAAAATATAACCGTGGGCGCGATTAAACAGTGTTACAATAAAACTCAACATTGTGTTTTTTAAAAATAAATTCAAATAATACAAATCCCGAAATTGCGCT
The DNA here is from genome assembly GCF_016745375.1 of Pimephales promelas. The sequence continues at coordinate 5,274,957 of NW_024121455.1, forward strand.
AATTTTAAAATTAAACTAAAACTCATGGCTGCACAAGCATTCATAACTGTGCGCGCCAACAGCGAGGAACCAGCAGAACAGAGTGAACGTTCATTCTGTTTAGTTCAATCCTACTTAATAGGAATTTATTTAAAATGCTTGCTCTACTCCACAACATTAATGTCTTGTGCGGATATCTGTATTTTGACTTTCGGTTTTAAGTAAGCGATTTAAAAGTTCCCGAGTCCCAGCGGAGTCACACGTTGATTAACCGGTGGGAATATACACAATAGGCCTAACTGATATTGAACACAAGAGGGCAGTATAGCACTACGTATGACTCAGATTATTTTTTCTTCTTCTGAATTTTACAACCATTCTGGCTGTTTTTGAACGTAAACATAATTCTTAAATGAAAAAAGGGAAAAACTGGTTTAATTATAATATTTGTATAATTTAATTTAGAAACAAATGATGTATAATTACATTTTTAGAAGATATGAGGCTTTTAGTGTTTACTTTTTTGACATTACTTTAATCTTTTGCCAAAGTTGCACATGCCTACTGGCTAATAAATGTGATGTATCTGTCGAGCTATCTGTATCTATCTGTTTCAAGCAATTTCAAGCATGCTAAGAGTCCCAAAAGTATCAAAAAAGAATGTTAAAGTTTGATTTGTTGCCACAGCAACAGTATCAAAGATATCAAGAATCCATTCACAGGTCTACATCTGCTGTATTTTTACATTATACAGATGAAGTTTGAAGCAAATCGGTTAAAAATAAGAGGGTGATATCAAAGCATTTTGAAAGTGACACACTTCCTGCTGCCAGTTGGTGGCGCTATAACTTTGACTCACAATAGTCACATCCATGTAATCAGCCTCTTACAGTGAACACACTGCTGAAGTTTCATCAAGATCAGTTAATGTATGCTGAAGTTATAACACACTTCCTGTTTCACGTTTCTCGCCATAATTTTGTTTCCTCGCCACGGCCAAACCGTTCGAGATATCAAAAATCCCCTCGCAAACTTTCATCCTCAATGCCTTGACTTCATGCTGACCGAGTTTCGTGCCGTGTGTTTGAATTCTCTAGGAGGAGTATTGCACATTCCATTGCGAGCGTTTTACAAACAAACCTCAATAGCCGACTTCCTGTTTGGCTGGGGTAAAAAGTAAGAGCGTGAGGTATAGATGAAACGATGAGATCAACATGTGTACCGAGTTTCATATTATTACATGCAAGCGTGTTTGATTTATGGACCAAGTGTTCGGACCCCGTTCCAGGGGGCGCTGTCTAGCCCCCCTGCCACACCCAGGTACCATCTTCAGCCCGGCTCTGATGGCTGTGGGATCTGACCTGTGTGCAAAGTTTCAAGAGTTTTCAAACCCGTTAAGGGCCCCAAAAGCCGCTAAGAGTCTCAAAATCATAAAAAAAAAGAATTTTAAAGTTTGATGCGTTGCCACGGCAACAGTATCAAAGATATCAAGAATCCATTCACAGGTCTTCATCTGCTATGTATTTACATTATACAGATTAAGTTTGAAGCACATCGGGTAAAAATAAAAGGGTGAGTTCAAAGCATTTTGAAAGTGACACACTTCCTGCTACCAGTTGGTGGCGCTATAACTTTGACTCACAATAGTCACATCCATGTGATCGTCCTCTTACAGCGAACACACTGCTGAAGTTTCATCAAGATCAGTTAATGTATGCTGAAGTTATAACACACTTCCTGTTTCACGTTTCTCGCCATAATTTCGTTTCCTCGCCATGGCCAAACCGTTCGAGATATCAAAAATCCCCTCGCAAACTTTCATCGTCAATGCCTTGACTTCATGCTGACCGAGTTTCGTGCCGTGTGTTTGAATTCTCTAGGAGTAGTACTTCAAATTCCATTGCGAGTGTTTTATGAACAACCCTAAATAACCGACTTCCTGTTGGGCTGGGGTAAAAAGTAATAGTATGAGGTATATATGAACGATGAGATCTATATGTGCACCGAGTTTCATATTATTACATGCAAGCGTGTTTGATTTATGGACCAAGTTTTCGGACCCCGTTCCAGGGGGCGCTGTCTAGCCCCCTGCCACGCCCGGGTACCATCTTCAGCCCGGCCCTGATGGCCGCGGGTTCTGACCCGTGTGCTAAGTTTCAAGAGTTTTTGAGCATGTTAAGGGCCCCAAAAGTGCCCGAATAGTCGTATAAATAATAATAATAATAATAATATATAGCTGCGAGCAGCGATGGCGGGCCCAAGCCGGTGGCACCGCAACCCCGGCTCCTTTAGTTACCTAAAGGCACCGGGGTGGCGGTGCCGAAGGCTTTGGCCCTTTCATGATTAAATGTTAAAACGGCTTGCCATAGTCTGTCATTTTGACTAGTCACAATTATGTTACAGATATCTTAAATGATAATACAAACTATCCAAAATGTAATTACGACTAGACAGAAAGACATTGTTGATATCTACAATGTTAATTTCCGGATAGGCAAACTTAGCTTTTAAATGTTAAAAGGGCTTGCCATACACGGACGTAGGCTCAGAGAGAGTCTCACCATATTCAAACCAAAATATCTGACTTCCTCTTGGTCTGAGCTAATGACTATGAATTAGAAAGTTGTCTGGCTTGAGGAGTACAATGTATATAACGATTTTTGTAACTGTAGATAAAAATAACAACCCCACTTTTGTCAAAAGGTGGCGCTATTTAGTCCCTGCACCATGCCCGTTTCTGAAACTTTGCACATGTCTACTGGCTAATAAATGTGATGTGTCTGTTGAGTTTCATGCAATTTCAAGCATGCTAAGAGTCTCAAAAGCATCCTAAAATAATTTCAAAGTTTGAAGCTTTGCCACGGCAACAGTTTAAAAGATATCAAGAATCCATTCACAGGTCTACATCTACCGTATGTTTACATTATACAGATGAAGTTTTTCATCTGTTTTTCATCATTATACAGATGAAGTTTTTCATCTGTTTACATTATACAGATGAAGTTTTTCATTCATATTATTACATGCAAGCGTGTTTGATTTATGGACCAAGTTTTCGGACCCCGTTCCAGGGGGCGCTGTCTAGCCCCCCTGCCACGCCTAGGTACCATCTTCAGCCCGGGCCTGATGGCTGTGGGATATGACCTGTGTGCAAAGTTTCAAGAGTTTTCAAACCCGTTAAGGGCCTCAAAAGCCATTAAGAGTCTCAAAATCATCAAAAAAAAAAGAATTTTAAAGTTTGATGCGTTGCCACGGCAACAGTATCAAAGATATCAAGAATCCATTCACAGGTCTTCATCTGCCATGTATTTACATTATACAGATGAAGTTTGAAGCAAATCGGGTAAAAATAAGAGGTTGATTTCAAAGCATTTTGAAAGTGACACACTTCCTGCTGCCAGTTGGTGGCGCTATAACTTTGACTCGAAATAGTCACATCCATGTGATCGTCCTCTTACAGCGAACACACTGATGAAGTTTCATCAAGATATGTTAATGTATGCTGAAGTTATAACACACTTCCTGTTTCACGTTTCTCGCCATAATTTCGTTTCCTCGCCACGGCCAAACCGTTTGAGATATCAAAAATCCCCTCACAAACTTTCATCCTCAATGTCTTGACTTCTTGCACACCGAGTTTGGTTGTGATTGGTAAACACATGCGTTGTAATTTGATGTATTTCTCCTAGGACAACTATTCAAACAACCCATAATTCTCAACTTCCATTTTAATTGTCGTAAAACTTAGAGCACGAAAGTTGTTTGGCCTGATGTGATCTATAATTGTACCGAGTTTCATATTAATTCACGCAAGTGTGTTTGATTTATGGACAAATGTTCGAATCCCAGTCCAGGGGGCGCTGTCGAGCCGCCCTGCCACGCCCGATGACCAGCTTCAGCCCGGCCCTGATGGCCATGGGTTCTGACCCGTGTGCAAAGTTTCAAGAGTTTTAGAGGATGTTAAGGCCCCCGAAAATGCCAGAGAAGTCGCACACAGCAAATAAAGGGTTAAAATTAACCTGACAGGCGCCCCTCCTCTCACTCACACAGAGAGACACTGAGAGACTGGCAAAATTCTAAGATTTTCTCTACATTCAAACAAAGATATCTGACTTTCTGTGGGTCCTAGCTAATGAGTGTCAATTAGAAAGTTGTCCGGCTCGAGGAGTACAATATACATACCGATTTTTGTAACTCTAGTTAAAACTAACAACCCCACTTTTGTCAAAAGGTGGTGCTACTGAGCCCTCACCACGCCCGTTTCTGAAACTTTGCACATGTCTACTGGCTAATAAATGTGATGTGTCTGTCGAGTTTCATGCGATTTGAAGCATGCTAAGGGTCTCAAAAGCATCCTAAAAGAATGGTAAAGTTTGATGCGTTGCCACGGCAACAGTTTAAAAGATATCAAGAATCCATTCACAGGTCTACATCTGCCGTATATTTACATTATACAGATTAAGTTTGAAGCAAATCGGGTAAAAATAAAAGGGTGATTTCAAAGCATTTTGAAAGTGACACACTTCCTGCTGCCAGTTGGTGGCGCTATAACTTTGACTCACAATAGTCACATCCATGTGATCGTCCTCTTACAGCGAACACACTGCTGAAGTTTCATCAAGATCAGTTAATGTATGCTGAAGTTATAACACACTTCCTGTTTCACGTTTCTCGCCATAATTTCGTTTCCTCGCCACGGCCAAACCGTTCGAGATATCAAAAATCCCCTCGCAAACTTTCATCCTCAATGCCTTGACTTCATGCTGACCGAGTTTCGTGCCGTGTGTTTGAATTCTCTAGGAGGAGTATTGCACATTCCATTGCGAGCGTTTTACAAACAAACCTCAATAGCCGACTTCCTGTTGGGCTGGGGTAAAAAGTAAGAGTGTGAGGTATAGATGAAACGATGAGATCAACATGTGTACCGAGTTTCATATTATTACATTCAAGCGTGTTTGATTTATGGACCAAGTGTTCGGACCCCGTTCCAGGGGGCGCTGTCTAGCCCCCCTGCCACACCCAGGTACCATCTTCAGCCCGGCTCTGATGGCTGTGGGATCTGACCTGTGTGCAAAGTTTCAAGAGTTTTCAAACCCGTTAAGGGCCCCAAAAGCCGCTAAGAGTCTCAAAATCATCAAAAAAAAGAATTTTAAAGTTTGATGCGTTGCCACGGCAACAGTATCAAAGATATCAAGAATCCATTCACAGGTCTTCATCTGCTATGTATTTACATTATACAGATTAAGTTTGAAGCAAATCGGGTAAAAATAAGAGGGTGATTTCAAAGCATTTTGAAAGTGACACACTTCCTGCTGCCAGTTGGTGGCGCTATAACTTTGACTCACAATATTCACATCCATGTGATCGTCCTCTTACAGCAAACAAACTGCTGAAGTTTCATCAAGATCAGTTAATGTATGCTGAAGTTCTGACACACTTCCTGTTTCACGATTCTCGCCATAATTTCGTTTCCTCGCCACGGCCAAACCGTTCGAGATATCAAAAATCCCCTCGCAAACTTTCATCCTCAATGCCTTGACTTCATGCTGACCGAGTTTCGTGCCGTGTGTTTGAATTCTCTAGGAGGAGTACTTCAAATTCCATTGCGAGTGTTTTATGAACAACCCTAAATAACCGACTTCCTGTTGGGCTGGGGTAAAAAGTAATAGTTTGAGGTATATATGAACGATGAGATCAACATGTGTACCGAGTTTCATATTATTACATGCAAGCGTGTTTGAGTTATGGACCAAGTTTTCGGACCCCGTTCCAGGGGGCGCTGTCTAGCCCCCCTGCCACGCCCGGGTACCATCTTCAGCCCGGCCCTGATGGCCGCGGATTCTGACCCGTGTGCAAAGTTTCAAGAGTTTTTGAGCATGTTAAGGGCCCCAAAAGTGCCCAAATAGTCGTATAATAATAATAATAATAATAATGGCGGGCCCAAGCCGGTGGCACCGCAACCCCGGTTCCTTTAGTTACCTAAAGGCACCCGGGTGGCGGTGCCGAAGGCTTTGGCCCTTTTATGATTAAATGTTAAAACGGCTTGCCATACTCTGTCATTTCGACTAGTCACAATTATGTTACAGATATCTTAAATGATAATACAAACTATCCAAAATGTAATTACGAATAGACAGAAAGACGTTGTTGATATCTACAATGTTAATTCCGGACAGGCAAACTTAGCTTTTAAATGTTAAAAGGGCTTGCCATACAGGGACGTAGGCTCAGAGAGAGGCTCACCATATTCAAACCAAAATATCTGACTTCCTCTTGGTCCGAGCTAATGACTATGTATTAGAAAGTTGTCCGGCTTGAGGAGTACAATGTATATAGCGATTTTTGTAACTGTAGATAAAACTAACAACCCCACTTTTGTCAAAAGGTGGCGCTATTTAGTCCTTGCACTATGCCCGTTTCTGAAACTTTGCACATGTCTACTGGCTAATAAATGTGATGTATCTGTTGAGTTTCAAGCAATTTCAATTTCAATTTCAATTTGACTGTTGAAAAGAAGTGCGCCGATTAGATACTCAGGATCGGTATCGGCTCTGACACTGCCATCTTTGACGAGGCTGATTCAAATTCTATATTGTGCATATATACTATTCTATGTTAGGCACAAAGGCACAAAAACTTTCTAAAGTACCATAAAGTTTTTGTGTACTGTATTATTAGTGTTCTGAAGCTATTATGTGATATAGAAATTAATATTTAAGTCATTAAATTCAAGAACACAAACTTTTCCCTCTCTGCGCCTGTCAGTCATTCTCCATTCAGCATTCAAACAGCACGTCACATTCGGTTACAGTCAATGATGAAACGATCTTCAAGATGATTGAATGTTAATCCTATTATACTGGATCTTTAAGATAAAGGTCTAAAGGTCTATATTTTCGAATGAAGAAACTTTTTCTTGCTGGACTTTATTGCTGTAACTTAATCGTGTTACTTTCTACCGGGTGTCGGACGCTGTCGGTTAGATCACAACACTAGAGTCAGAGCACTATAATTGTTCTTCACGCACACAGTAACTGAAATTTAAAACCTTTAAAAGAAAAGGCTCAATAAACTATTGCATAGATAGATAATGTATAATACACTGTTCATAAATATGTATTTCCTTTGTGCTTTGAACTTTTCAATACGGACTCAATGCGCTGTAACTTCATGTGGCTTCAAGCACATCATTCTCCGCTCGGGATGCACATAAGTGCTTTGTGCTGCACCGTATTGGAGCCGTAATATCATAATGCAGTGACGTAATGACAGATTATTAATTGCCTTTCAATTATATGTTGCTGCGTCATTAAACATCTGTCCTATGCATTTCAAACATTTATAGCAGCCATGGCTATATTTTTTTATGATTTTTGTTATCTTGTTTTTCATGAATGTATTTTTCAAAAATAAGAGCAATGTGTATTATCTATTATTAATATGGTTTATAATAGCATTTTTGTCATAGATTATGACAAAGTAATCATATGATCCACCAGCGAGGAACCAGCAGAACAGAGTGAACATTCTTTCTGTTTAGTTCAATCCTACTTAATAGGAATTTATTTAAAATGCTCGCTCTACTCCACACCATTAATGTCTTGTGCGGACATCCGTATTTCGACTTTCGGTTTTAAGTAAGCGATTTAAAAGCTCCCAAGTCCCAGCGGAGTCACACGTTGATTAACCGGTGGGAATATACACAATAGGCCTACCTGATATTGAACACAAGAGGGCAGTATAGCACTACGTATGACTCAGATTATTATTTTTTTATGAATTTTACAACAATTCTGGCTGTTTTTGAACGTAAACATAATTCTTAAATGAAAAAAAGGAAAAATTGGGGAAGTTATAATATTTGTATAATTTAATTTAGAAACAAATGATGTATAATTACATTTTTAGAAGATATGAGGCTTTTAGTGTTTACTTTTTTGACATTACTTTAATCTTTTGCCATAGTTGCACATGTCTACTGGCTAATAAATGTGATGTATCTGTTGAGTTTCAAGCAATTTCAAGCATGCTAAGAGTCCCAAAAGCATCAAAAAAGAATGTTAAAGTTTGATTCGTTGCCACGGCAACAGTATCAAAGATATCAAAAATTCATTCACAGGTCTACATCTGCCGTGTATTTACATTATACAGATGAAGTTTGAAGCAAATCGGTTAAAAATAAGAGAGTGGTTTCAAAGCATTTTGAAAGTGACACACTTCCTGCTGCCAGTTGGTGGCGCTATAACTTTGACTCACAATAGTCACATCCATGTGATCGGTCTCTTACAGCGAAAACACTGCTGAAGTTTCATCAAGATCAGTTAATGTATGCTGAAGTTATAACACACATCCTGTTTCATGTTTCTCGCCATAATTTCGTTTCCTCGCCACGGCCAAACCGTTCGAGATATCAAAAATCCCTTGGCACCTTTTCATCCTTAATGTCTTGACTTCACGCTGATCGAGTTTTGTCGAATTTGGTTCAGTGCTCTAGGAGCAATACTTTAAATTCCATTGCATGTGTTTTAAACACAACCCTAAATAGCCGTCTTCCTGTTGGGCTGGGGTAAAAAGTAAGAGTGTGAAGTAGGCTATATATGAAACGATGAGATCTATATGTGTACCAAGTTTCATATTATTACATGCAAGTGTGTTTGATTTATGGACCAAATTTTCAGACCAAGTTTATTGACCAAGTTAATCTGATTAATAAACTAATTATATAAAACTATTGTCAATGCACTACAATTAAACTAGTTATATGCCTTTACTTATAAAAAATAAAAATAAAAACTTATTTAAAAAATACCAGGCTTGAGAAATGTATTTTCTTTATGCAGGTCATACACACAGCAGTGAAATGGTTAAGCCCCCTCCCCCTGCACACTCACACACACACACAGACAAAGACAGAGACACAGAGACATGTAGGCTCAGAGTGACCATATTCAAACAAAAATATCTGAGTTTCTGTGGGTCCTAGCTAATAAGTGTAAATTAGAAAGTTGTCCGGCTCGAGGAGTACAATATACATACCAATTTTTGTAACTCTAGTTAAAACTAACAACCCCACTTTTGTCAAAAGGTGGCGCTACTGAGCCCTCACCACGCCCGTTTCTGAAACTTTGCACATGTCTACTGGCTAATAAATGTGATGTGTCTGTCGAGTTTCATGCATTTTGAAGCATGCTAAGGGTCTCAAAAGCATCCTAAAAGCATCCTAAAAGAAGGGTAAAGTTTGATGCGTCGCCACGGCAACAGTTTCAAAGATATCAAGAATCCATTCACAGGTCTACATCTGCCGTATGTTTACATTATACATATGAAGTTTGAAGCAAATCGGGTAAAAATAAAAGGGTGATATCAAAGCATTTTGAAAGTGACACACTTCCTGCTGCCAGTTGGTGGCGCTATAACTTTGACTCACAATAGTCACATCCATGTGATCGTCCTCTTACAGCGAACACACTGCTGAAGTTTCATCAAGATCAGTTAATGTATGCTGAAGTTATAACACACTTCCTGTTTCACGTTTCTCGCCATGATTTCGTTTCCTCGCCACGGACAAACCGTTCGAGATATCAAAAATCCCCTCGCAAACTTTCATCCTCAATGTCTTGACTTCACGCTGACCGAGTTTCGTCGAATTTGGATCAAAGCTCTAGGAGGAGTATTTCAAATTCCATTGCGAGCGTTTTACAAACAAACCTCAATAGCCGACTTCCTGTTGGGCTGGGGTAAAAAGTAAGAGCGCGAGGTATAGATGAAACGATGAGATCAACATGTGTACCGAGTTTCATATTATTACATACAAGCGTGTTTGAGTTATGGACCAAGTGTTCGGACCCCGTTCCAGGGGGCGCTGACGAGCCCCCCTGCCACGCCCGGGTACCAGCTTCAGCCCGGCTCTGATGGCCGCGGGTTCTGACCCGTGTGCAAAGTTTCAAGAGTTTTCGAGCACGTTAAGGGCCCCAAAAGTGCCCAAAAGTAGTAAAAAAATAATAATAATAATAAATATAGCTGCGAGCAGCGATGGCGGGCCCAAGCCGGTGGCACCGCAACCCCGGTTCCTTTAGTTACCTAAATGCACCCGGGTGGCGGTGCCGAAGGCTTTGGCCCTTTTATGATTAAATGTTAAAACGGCTTGCCATACTCTGTCATTTCGACTAGTCACAATTATGTTACAGATATCTTAAATGATAATACAAACTATCCAAAATGTAATTACGAATAGACAGAAAGACGTTGTTGATATCTACAATGTTAATTCCGGACAGGCAAACTTAGCTTTTAAATGTTAAAAGGGCTTGCCATACAGGGACGTAGGCTCAGAGAGAGGCTCACCATATTCAAACCAAAATATCTGACTTCCTCTTGGTCCGAGCTAATGACTATGTATTAGAAAGTTGTCCGGCTTGAGGAGTACAATGTATATAGCGATTTTTGTAACTGTAGATAAAACTAACAACCCCACTTTTGTCAAAAGGTGGCGCTATTTAGTCCTTGCACTATGCCCGTTTCTGAAACTTTGCACATGTCTACTGGCTAATAAATGTGATGTATCTGTTGAGTTTCAAGCAATTTCAATTTCAATTTCAATTTGACTGTTGAAAAGAAGTGCGCCGATTAGATACTCAGGATCGGTATCGGCTCTGACACTGCCATCTTTGACGAGGCTGATTCAAATTCTATATTGTGCATATATACTATTCTATGTTAGGCACAAAGGCACAAAAACTTTCTAAAGTACCATAAAGTTTTTGTGTACTGTATTATTAGTGTTCTGAAGCTATTATGTGATATAGAAATTAATATTTAAGTCATTAAATTCAAGAACACAAACTTTTCCCTCTCTGCGCCTGTCAGTCATTCTCCATTCAGCATTCAAACAGCACGTCACATTCGGTTACAGTCAATGATGAAACGATCTTCAAGATGATTGAATGTTAATCCTATTATACTGGATCTTTAAGATAAAGGTCTAAAGGTCTATATTTTCGAATGAAGAAACTTTTTCTTGCTGGACTTTATTGCTGTAACTTAACGTGTTACTTTCTACCGGGTGTCGGACGCTGTCGGTTAGATCACAACACTAGAGTCAGAGCACTATAATTGTTCTTCACGCACACAGTAACTGAAATTTAAAACCTTTAAAAGAAAAGGCTCAATAAACTATTGCATAGATAGATAATGTATAATACACTGTTCATAAATATGTATTTCCTTTGTGCTTTGAACTTTTCAATACGGACTCACTGCGCTGTAACTTCATGTGGCTTCAAGCACATCATTCTCCGCTCGGGATGCACATAAGTGCTTTGTGCTGCACCGTATTGGAGCCGTAATATCATAATGCAGTGACGTAATGACAGATTATTAATTGCCTTTCAATTATATGTTGCTGCGTCATTAAACATCTGTCCTATGCATTTCAAACATTTATAGCAGCCATGGCTATATTTTTTTATGATTTTTGTTATCTTGTTTTTCATGAATGTATTTTTCAAAAATAAGAGCAATGTGTATTATCTATTATTAATATGGTTTATAATAGCATTTTTGTCATAGATTATGACAAAGTAATCATATGATCCACCAGCGAGGAACCAGCAGAACAGAGTGAACATTCTTTCTGTTTAGTTCAATCCTACTTAATAGGAATTTATTTAAAATGCTCGCTCTACTCCACACCATTAATGTCTTGTGCGGACATCCGTATTTCGACTTTCGGTTTTAAGTAAGCGATTTAAAAGCTCCCAAGTCCCAGCGGAGTCACACGTTGATTAACCGGTGGGAATATACACAATAGGCCTACCTGATATTGAACACAAGAGGGCAGTATAGCACTACGTATGACTCAGATTATTATTTTTTTATGAATTTTACAACAATTCTGGCTGTTTTTGAACGTAAACATAATTCTTAAATGAAAAAAAGGAAAAATTGGGGAAGTTATAATATTTGTATAATTTAATTTAGAAACAAATGATGTATAATTACATTTTTAGAAGATATGAGGCTTTTAGTGTTTACTTTTTTGACATTACTTTAATCTTTTGCCATAGTTGCACATGTCTACTGGCTAATAAATGTGATGTATCTGTTGAGTTTCAAGCAATTTCAAGCATGCTAAGAGTCCCAAAAGCATCAAAAAAGAATGTTAAAGTTTGATTCGTTGCCACGGCAACAGTATCAAAGATATCAAAAATTCATTCACAGGTCTACATCTGCCGTGTATTTACATTATACAGATGAAGTTTGAAGCAAATCGGTTAAAAATAAGAGAGTGGTTTCAAAGCATTTTGAAAGTGACACACTTCCTGCTGCCAGTTGGTGGCGCTATAATTTTGACTCACAATAGTCACATCCATGTGATCGGTCTCTTACAGCGAAAACACTGCTGAAGTTTCATCAAGATCAGTTAATGTATGCTGAAGTTATAACACACATCCTGTTTCATGTTTCTCGCCATAATTTCGTTTCCTCGCCACGGCCAAACCGTTCGAGATATAAAAAATCCCTTGGCACCTTTTCATCCTTAATGTCTTGACTTCACGCTGATCGAGTTTTGTCGAATTTGGTTCAGTGCTCTAGGAGCAATACTTTAAATTCCATTGCATGTGTTTTAAACACAACCCTAAATAGCCGTCTTCCTGTTGGGCTGGGGTAAAAAGTAAGAGTGTGAAGTAGGCTATATATGAAACGATGAGATCTATATGTGTACCAAGTTTCATATTATTACATGCAAGTGTGTTTGATTTATGGACCAAATTTTCAGACCAAGTTTATTGACCAAGTTAATCTGATTAATAAACTAATTATATAAAACTATTGTCAATGCACTACAATTAAACTAGTTATATGTCTTTACTTATAAAAAATAAAAATAAAAACTTATTTAAAAAATACCAGGCTTGAGAAATGTATTTTCTTTATGCAGGTCATACACACAGCAGTGAAATGGTTAAGCCCCCTCCCCCTGCACACACACACACACACAGACAGGCAAAGACAGAGATGTAGGCTCAGAAAGCAAGACCATATTCAAACAAAAATATCTGACTTTCTGTGGGTCCTAGCTAATAAGTGTAAATTAGAAAGTTGTCCGGCTCGAGGAGTACAATATACATACCAATTTTTGTAACTCTAGTTAAAACTAACAACCCCACTTTTGTCAAAAGGTGGCGCTACTGAGCCCTCACCACGCCCGTTTCTGAAACTTTGCACATGTCTACTGGCTAATAAATGTGATGTGTCTGTCGAGTTTCATGCATTTTGAAGCATGCTAAGGGTCTCAAAAGCATCCTAAAAGCATCCTAAAAGAAGGGTAAAGTTTGATGCGTCGCCACGGCAACAGTTTCAAAGATATCAAGAATCCATTCACAGGTCTACATCTGCCGTATGTTTACATTATACATATGAAGTTTGAAGCAAATCGGGTAAAAATAAAAGGGTGATATCAAAGCATTTTGAAAGTGACACACTTCCTGCTGCCAGTTGGTGGCGCTATAACTTTGACTCACAATAGTCACATCCATGTGATCGTCCTCTTACAGCGAACACACTGCTGAAGTTTCATCAAGATCAGTTAATGTATGCTGAAGTTATAACACACTTCCTGTTTCACGTTTCTCGCCATGATTTCGTTTCCTCGCCACGGACAAACCGTTCGAGATATAAAAAATCCCCTCGCAAACTTTCATCCTCAATGTCTTGACTTCACGCTGACCGAGTTTCGTCGAATTTGGATCAAAGCTCTAGGAGGAGTATTTGACATTCCATTGCGAGCGTTTTACAAACAAACCTCAATAGCCGACTTCCTGTTGGGCTGGGGTAAAAAGTAAGAGCGCGAGGTATAGATGAAACGATGAGATCAACATGTGTACCGAGTTTCATATTATTACATACAAGCGTGTTTGAGTTATGGACCAAGTGTTCGGACCCCGTTCCAGGGGGCGCTGACGAGCCGCCCTGCCACGCCCGGGTACCAGCTTCAGCCCGGCTCTGATGGCCGCGGGTTCTGACCCGTGTGCAAAGTTTCAAGAGTTTTCGAGCACGTTAAGGGCCCCAAAAGTGCCCAAAAGGTAGTAAAATAATAAATATAGCTGCGAGCAGCGATTGCGGGCCCAAGCCGGTGGCACCGCAACCCCGATGCCTTTAGTTACCCAAAGGCACCGGGATGGTGGTACCACCGGCTTTGGCCCTTTATCGCTGCTCACAGCTATATTTATATTTAATATAAAGCCGGTGGCACCGCCACCTTGGTGCCTTTAGGGTTATTCTGTACGACGTGTAAAAACGTAACCCCCGCTTTGACTATCAAAAAGAAGTGTATTGTAGAGCTTGCATCAATGCGGACTCGATGCGCTGTGCGCTGTAACTCCATGTGGCTTTAAGCGCATCATTCTCCACTCGGGATGCGCATAAGCGTTTTGTGCCACACTGTACTGAGCCTTTCATATCATAATGCAGTGACGCAATGACAGATTATTAATTGCCTTTCTTGTTCTGTTCCATCTATTATATGTTGATAATAGATAGGACAGAGCACTAAAAACCTCAAACAAAGCACTAAAAACTTAAGCTGTTTGCTGTGTAGTCTGAGAATGAGCTGTTTGATTTGCACCCTCTTCCTCTTCACTGTCCTCCATAAAAACCAGCTATCCAGGTCCATGTTGTTCTAGAAAGTTTGTATGTTGCTGCCTCAATTAACATCTCTGCTATACATTTAAAACATGGCTATATCTAAAATAATTTATCTTTTTGATTTTTGTTATCTTGTTTTTCATGAATATTTTACAACAATACAAAGAGCAATGTGTATTTTCCATTAATATAGTTTGTAATGGCTTTTTTTGTCATAGATTATAATCATATATTTTTTGGATTTGTTATTTATCTTTATAATGAAGTTGTCTGTATTAAGTAGATTGTGTTTAACACACAAGAGTGATTTATTAGTTCAACACATAGTTATAGAAATTCTACTTTATCTAAAAAAAACCCTGCACTTTATACACACACACACACACACACACACACAAAATACATGTAAATAAAAATACCAAAAAAAAAACATCAAATGTGTTTTTAGTCAGAGTATTATTTTATACAGAAACAAATATTTGTAATTCAGATAAGAATGAAGTTAGTGTTTTAAAATCTTAAGGAAAACAAATATATTGAAATATAGCACATGAATTTTAAATTCATTCAACTTCAATTACAAATACAATCTTACTTTTATTTAAAGCAAACTATACATTTAAAAGATGGGGGTTATATGCCTATTTTGTCATTTAAAAATATTGTTATGCAAAATTGTTATGCAAAAAGACAAGGACTTAGAGACAAGGACTTGTAGGAAAAATCACAGCCAGCCACACACACACACACATAAACACAGACAACAGCCCTCCCCTCCCCACACAGACACACACACACAGAGAGAGAGAGAGAGAGAGAGAGAGAGAGAATCGCAGGGGAAATAAATCCATTCAAACTACAATATCTGACTTTCTGTTGCTCAGAGCGAATGACTTTAAATTGGAAAGTTGATCGGCTTGACGAGAACAATATACGTGGTAAGTTTTGTAACTGTAGGTAAATTGAGCAAAGTTATAACACACTTTATGTGTCCTTTTTTAGTCATAAAATTCATTTCCTCGCCACGGCCAGACCGTTCGAGATATCAAAAATCCGTCCGGAATTGAGCATCCTCAATGTCTTGACTTCATGCACACCGAGTTTGGTTGTGATTGGTAAACACATGCATTGTGATTTGATGTATTTCTCCTAGGACAATTATTCAAACAACCCATAATTCATAATTCATAAATAACTTCCATTTGAACTGTCATAAAACTTAGAGCACGAAAGTTGTTTGGCCTGATGTGATCTATAATTGTACCGAGTTTCATATTAATTCATGCAAGTGTGTTTGATTTATGGACAAATGTTCGAATCCCAGTCCAGGGGGCGCTGTCGAGCCGCCCTGCCACGCCCGGTTACCAGCTTCAGCCCGGCCCTGATGGCCATGGGTTCTGACCCGTGTGCAAAGTTTCAAGAGTTTTCGAGGATGTTAAGGCCCCCGAAAATGCCAGAGAAGTCGCACACAGCAAATAAAGGGTTAAAATTAACCTGACAGGCGCCCCTCCTCTCACTCACACAGAGGGACACTGAGACACTGGCAAAATTCTGAGATTTTCTCTACATTCAAACAAACATATCTGACTTTCTGTGGGTCCTAGCTAATGAGTGTCAATTAGAAAGTTGTCCGGCTCGAGGAGTACAATATACATACCGATTTTTGTAACTGTAGATAAAACTAACAACCCCACTTTTGTCAAAAGGTGGCGCTACTGAGCCCTCACCACGCCCGTTTCTGAAACTTTGCACATGTCTACTGGCTAATAAATGTGATGTGTCTGTCGAGTTTCATGCAATTTAAAGCATGCTAAGGGTCTCAAAAGCATCCTAAAAGAATGGTAAAGTTTGATGCGTCGCCACGGCAACAGTTTCAAAGATATCAAGAATCCATTCACAGGTCTACATCTGCCCTATGTTTACATTATACAGATGAAGTTTGAAGCAAATCGGGTAAAAATAAAAGGGTGATTTCAAAGCATTTTGAAAGTGACACACTTCCTGCTGCCAGTTGGTGGCGCTATAACTTTGACTCACAATAGTCACATCCATGTGATCGTCCTCTTACAGCGAACACACTGCTGAAGTTTCATCAAGATCAGTTAATGTATGCTGAAGTTATAACACACTTCCTGTTTCACGTTTCTCGCCATGATTTCGTTTCCTCGCCACGGACAAACCGTTCGAGATATCAAAAATCCCCTCGCAAACTTTCATCCTCAATGTCTTGACTTCACGCTGACCGAGTTTCGTCGAATTTGGATCAAAGCTCTAGGAGGAGTATTTCAAATACCATTGCGAGCGTTTTACAAACAAACCTCAATAGCCGACTTCCTGTTGGGCTGGGGTAAAAAGTAAGAGCGCGAGGTATAGATGAAACGATGAGATCAACATGTGTACCGAGTTTCATATTATTACATGCAAGCGTGTTTGAGTTATGGACCAAGTGTTCGGACCCCGTTCCAGGGGGCGCTGACGAGCCCCCCTGCCACGCCCAGGTACCAGCTTCAGCCCGGCTCTGATGGCCGCGGGTTCTGACCCGTGTGCAAAGTTTCAAGAGTTTTTGAGCATGTTAAGGGCTCCAAAAGTGCCAAAAAGGTAGTAAAATAATAATACTAAAGAAAAATAATCCTTAGGAAAACAATAGGGCCTTCGCCCTTTCAGGGCTTGGGCCCTAATTATTATAATAATAGTGAAGAAAAATAATCCCAAGGAAAACAATAGGGCCTTCGCCCTTTCAGGGCTTGGGCCCTAAATATAGCTGCGAGCAGCGATTGCGGGCCCAAGCCGGTGGCACCGCAACCCCGGTGCCTTTAGTTACCCAAAGGCACCGGGATGGTGGTACCGCCGGCTTTGGCCCTTTATCGCTGCTCACAGCTATATTTATATTTAATATAAAGCCGGTGGCACCGCCACCTTGGTGCCTTTAGGGTTATTCTGTATGACGTGCAAAAACGTAACCCCCACTTTGACTGTCGAAAAGAAGTGTATTGTAGAGCTTGCATCAATGCGGACTCGATGCGCTGTAACTCCATGTGGCTTTAAGCGCATCATTCTCCACTCGGGATGCGCATAAGCGTTTTGTGCCACACTGTACTGAGCCTTTCATATCATAATGCAATGACAGATTATTAATTGCCTTTCTTGTTCTGTTCCATCTATTATGTGTTGATAAAAGATAGGACAGAGCACTAAAAACCTCAAACAAAGCACTAAAAACTTAAGCTGTTTGCTGTGTAGTCTGAGAATGAGCTGTTTGATTTGCACCCTCTTCCTCTTCACTGTCCTCCATAAAAACCAGCTATTCAGGTCCATGTTGTTCTAGAAAGTTTGTATGTTGCTGCCTCATTTAACATCTCTGCTATACATTTAAAATAATTATCTAAAATAATTTATCTTTTTGATTTTTGTTATCTTGTTTTTCATGAATGTATTTTACAACAATACAAAGAGCAATGTGTATTTACCACTAATATAGTTTGTAATGGCTTTTTTTGTCATAGATTATAATCATATATTTTTTTGGATTTGTTATTTATCTTTATAATGAAGTTGTCTGTATTAAGTAGATTGTGTTTAACACACAGTGATTTATCAGTTCAACACATAGTTATAGAAATTCTACTTTATCTAAAAAAAACCTGCACTTTACACACACACACACACACACACACACATACATAAATACATGTAAATAAAAATAAAAAAAAAAACATCAAATGTGTTTTTAGTCAGAGTATTTTTTATACAGAAACAAATATTTGTAATTCAGAAAAGAATGAAGTTAGTGTTTTAAAATCTTAAGGAAAACAAATATATTGAAATATAGCACAAGAATTTTAAATTCATTCAGCTTCAATTACAAATACAATCTTACTTTTATTTAAAGCAAACTATACATTTAAAAGATGGGGGTTATATGCCTATTTTGTCATTTAAAAAAATACAAAATTGTTATGCAAAAAGACAAGGACTTAGAGACAAGGACTTATAGGAA
The DNA here is from genome assembly GCF_016745375.1 of Pimephales promelas. The sequence goes on from NW_024121455.1 coordinate 5,293,579, forward strand.
AAATCGCAGCCAGCCACACTGTGTGGTTCAAACATACATAAACACAGACAACAGCCCTCCCCTCCCCCCCACACACACACACATGCACACACACACACACAAACACAGACAACAGCCCTCCCCTCCCCACACAGACACACACACCCACACAGAGAGAGAGAGAGAGAGAGAGAGAGAGAGAGTGAATCGCAGGGGAAATAAATCCATTCAAACTACAATATCTGACTTTCTGTTGCTCAGAGCGAATGACTTTAAATTGGAAAGTTGATCGGCTTGACGAGAACAATATACGTGGAAAGTTTTGTAACTGTAGGTAAAATGAGCAAAGTTATAACACACTTTATGTGTCCTTTTTTAGTCATAAAATTCATTTCCTCGTCACGGCCAGACCGTTCGAGATATCAAAAATCCGTCCGGAATTGAGCATCCTCAATGTCTTGACTTCATGCACACCGAGTTTGGTTGTGATTGGTAAACACATGCGTTGTAATTTGATGTATTTCTCCTAGGAGAATTATTCAAACAACCCATAATTCCCAACTTCCTTCTTAAAACTTAGAGCACGAAAGTTGTTTGGCCTGATGTGATCTTTAATTGTACCGAGTTTCATATTAATTCATGCAAGTGTGTTTGATTTATGGACAAATTTTCGAATCCCAGTCCAGGGGGCGCTGTCGAGCCGCCCTGCCACGCCCGGTTACCAGCTTCAGCCCGGCCCTGATGGCCATGGGTTCTGACCCGTGTGCAAAGTTTCAAGAGTTTTAGAGGATGTTAAGGCCCCCGAAAATGCCAGAGAAGTTGCACACAGCAAATAAAGGGTTAAAATTAACCTGACAGGCGCCCCTCCTCTCACTCACACAGAGAGACACTGAGAGACTGGCAAAATTCTGAGATTTTCTCTACATTCAAACAAACATATCTGACTTTCTGTGGGTCCTAGCTAATGAGTGTCAATTAGAAAGTTGTCCGGCTCGAGGAGTACAATATACATACTGATTTTTGTAACTGTAGATAAAACTAACAACCCCACTTTTGTCAAAAGGTGGCGCTACTGAGCCCTCACCACACCCGTTTCTGAAACGTTGCACATGTCTACTGGCTAATAAATGTGATGTGTCTGTCGAGTTTCATGCAATTTGAAGCATGCTAAGAGTCTCAAAAGCATCCTAAAAGAATGGTAAAGTTTGATGCGTTGCCACGGCAACAGTTTCAAAGATATCAAGAATCCATTTACAGGTCTTCATCTGCCATGTATTTGCATTATACAGATGAAGTTTGAAGCAAATCGAGTTAAAATTAGAGGGTGATTTCAAAGCATTTTGAAAATGACACACTTCCTGCTGCCAGTTGGTGGCGCTATAACTTTGACTCACAATAGTCACATCCATGTGATCGTCCTCTTACAGCGAACACACTGCTGAAGTTTCATCAAGATCGGTTGATGTGTGCTGAAGTTATGATACACTTCCTGTTTCACGTTTCTCGCCATAATTTTGTTTCCTCGCCACGGCCAAACCGTTCGAGATATCAAAAATCCCCTCGCAAACTTTCATCCTCAATGTCTTGACTTCACGCTGACCGAGTTTCGTCGAATTTGGATCAAAGCTCTAGGAGGAGTATTAAAAATTCCATTGCGAGTGTTTTACGAACAACCCTAAATAGCCGACTTCCTGTTGGGCTGGGGTAAAAAGTAAAAGCGCGAGGTATAGATGAAACGATGAGATCAACATGTGTACCGAGTTTCATATTATTACATGCAAGCGTGTTTGATTTATGGACCAAGTGTTCGGACCCCGTTCCAGGGGGCGCTGTCGAGCCCCCCTGCCACGCCCGGGTACCAGCTTCAGCCCGGCCCTGATGGCCGCGGGTTCTGACCCGTGTGCAAAGTTTCAAGAGTTTTCGAGCATGTTAAGGGCCCCAAAAGTGCCCGAATAGTCGTTAGAAAAATAAAAGAAAAAAAAATAAATAAAAAATATAGCTGCGAGCAGCGATGAAGGGCCCAAGCCGGTGGCACCGCAACCCCGGTTCCTTAGTTACCTAAAAGCACCAGGGTGGCCATGCCACTGGCTTTGGCCCTTCATCGCGGATCACAGCTATATATATATATATATATATATATATATATATATATATATACTGTATATATACATATATATATGAAGCCGGTGGCACCGCCACCCTGGTGCCTTTAGGTTTATTGTGCACGACATGCAAAATGTAACCCTGCTTTGACTGATGCAAGCTCTACAGCACAGTTTATAGTAAGAAAGAATATAGTAAGAAAGAAAAGTAAGCTGTTACTCTGAGATGGTTTGGGAAACAAACATTCATCATGTCGCATTGGTTTTAGTTACTTGTCCTCGAACAGAGCCCTAATCTGTTTATATTTCAGTTACACATTCTACATTGATTAAAAAAGAAAAATCAAATGTGTTTTTAATTCATACAGAAATAAAATATTTATAATTCAGCTGAGAATAAAGTTAGTTCAAATTTTAAGAAAAACAAATATATGATCTGAAATATAGCACATTCATTTTTAAATTCATTCAGGTTCAATTACCAAAAATACAATCTTAATTTAATTTAAAGCAAATAATAAATCTAAAATATATGGGTTATATGCATATTTTGTAAAAAAAGAAAAAAAAAGAAAGAAAGATATATATCCAAAAACACAAGGCCTTAAACTTTAACAAGGGTGCAACTCTTATCACTACAACAAACATAGTCACACACACAAGTCAAGTCACTTACATTTTATATGCAATATTGACTTTTTAGATGCAATATTGACTTTTTTCTGTTTCAGCAGAGAAAATAGTTAAACAAAGATCACAGCGACCCATCGCGCATCTCAAAGCAATGTGTTTTCTCATTACTGAATGATTCAGCATTTTGAATCCATGACTCGTTCATTAAGACGGTCATCTGGCGACACCTTATGGTGATTTAGGGTTATGTTTAAAAGTATCGTTCTTTACAGCGATTTTTAATTGACTCCTGTTAAACCAATCTCGTAACATTATTGTGTAACCGATTTAATTTGATCAGCCTTACCTAGGGTAACAGCCCTATAGTGTCTTATTATTCTAAATTATTGAATTTATTGATCAAATTTACTAATGAAAAATGAAGCATACATTTATTAAGACTAGGCTGCCCTGCAGATATTAGGCTACAATATGCAGATTTAAATATACCATTTATCAAATAATCTGTTTATTTTTAGGTTACACATTACATTGTTTAAAAAATAAAAATCAAATGTGACCCGCTCTGGCGAAATGAGTCGGAAGTTGCAACCTTCCATTTTAAGATATGGGCCGATTATGTGGAAAAACCATGAAATAACAAAAAAAAAAAAAAAAATTTTTTTTTTGCTAATTTCAAAGAACAGACATTCAAAAATAATCTCACAGGGTTTCGTAGTCGAGATAATTGAGTAAAGGTATTTAAATAACGATTAAAGTTGTCAAAGCTTTAAATTCGCTGAAATAAACATTGCTCTTCTCAACTCCCCTCGTCACCTCTGAGCATTTCCTATCCCCTGAAACGTTGAACTCACTGGAGGCTTCTAACCTAAACTGCGTGAGTATATTTATCTGCAAGAAGAATATAGCCTATGTAAGGCTGTAACGATCGCGACACTCAGATCCACGAACCTGTGTCGCGGTGTGAGAAGACAGAATCACGACACCGACACGTCCCTTCAACTCCCGAAGTTATCCTTCACGTCCAGACCCAATGCTAGCTACAACATCTTTAAATTACTACTATTAGTATTATTTGAAGTTAACATTATAAAATACGTAGACTTACACCACAAAACTTAAATTATTACTAATTTTTTTTTTAAATTGGGCAATTTCAGCATTATGGAGGAGATCCAATTCCCAGATAATTAAATATTTTAATAAATTGGCCTATGTGAACCACACTGCACAAACCAAAAGTAATACTCACCCGATGAAGAAGGGTTGACTCTCTCCAGAACATAAAATCTTTATTTTATTTTCCGTGTTCGCATTTATGAGGAAAAACAATCCGAACGTGACCGTTCTCTGGAAGCAGCACTAAAACTTTCACATAGCTTAAACATGCAAGCACAAAGCCTTTCTTTAAAGTAAATTTCGTTTTAAAATAATTATCTTAATTTAAATCAATGTTTCATCAACCAATTACTAGGATTTAATAATAAGAAATAAATTGCAGACAATAGGCTAGGCCTAATCACGACGCGGAGACGCGCGGCACGTGAACTGAAGCTTGTCTCATGAACCGAAAGTCAGCGTATAAGGTATCCTCACAGACATATATATTGAAATGTCTACTTTTAAACACAACCATTCAAAATGAAAGAAAACAGACTGCTCTCTGCTTATGTGGGCTAATCCGTATGAAAACTGAATTTCTCTCTGACTCCTCTTTAATCTTTCTGATTTTAGAACATTTTTGTAAAAGTGACTTTTTAATTATTTATTTCAAAAAAATTAAAAATAAGTTGAGTTTCAGCCTCGTTAAATTGCATTTATATATGTTAATCTATTTGGTCAAATTAAGCTATATAAAATAAATAGTTTATCCCTTAAAATGCTATGGATTTTGAAAGATATCAAAAAAAAAAAAAAAAAAAAAACGGGCAAAAAAACTTTAAAAGCGATTTTCTTAGGTTTTCAATTGGAAAAAAAAGGGCAGACGACCAGAATTCAAATCTGTATATCGTTACAACCATTCAAGGTATGACCAAGGTATCATTTGAAAGCTTACAGTGTCCTCTTTCCATTAATATCAAAATCTCAATTTTTAAATTTGGGTCACTGTGACTAATTTTGCTGGATCAGGTCGGTCACAAATGTGTTTTTTATTGTAGTATTATTTTATACAGAAATACATTATAATTATATATAATATACAAAATATAACCGTGGGCGCGATTAAACAGTGTTACAATAAAACTCAACATTGTGTTTTTTAAAAATAAATTCAAATAATACAAATCCCGAAATTGCGCTAATTTTAAAATTAAACTAAAACTCATGGCTGCACAAGCATTCATAACTGTGCGCGCCAACAGCGAGGAACCAGCAGAACAGAGTGAACGTTCATTCTGTTTAGTTCAATCCTACTTAATAGGAATTTATTTAAAATGCTTGCTCTACTCCACAACATTAATGTCTTGTGCGGATATCTGTATTTTGACTTTCGGTTTTAAGTAAGCGATTTAAAAGTTCCCGAGTCCCAGCGGAGTCACACGTTGATTAACCGGTGGGAATATACACAATAGGCCTACCTGATATTGAACACAAGAGGGCAGTATAGCACTACGTATGACTCAGATTATTTTTTCTTCTTCTGAATTTTAAAACCATTCTGGCTGTTTTTGAACGTAAACATAATTCTTAAATGAAAAAAGGGAAAAACTGGTTTAATTATAATATTTGTATAATTTAATTTAGAAACAAATGATGTATAATTACATTTTTAGAAGATATGAGGCTTTTAGTGTTTACTGTTTACTTTTTTGACATTACTTTAATCTTTTGCCAAAGTTGCACATGCCTACTGGCTAATAAATGTGATGTATCTGTCGAGCTATCTGTATCTATCTGTTTCAAGCAATTTCAAGCATGCTAAGAGTCCCAAAAGTATCAAAAAAGAATGTTAAAGTTTGATTTGTTGCCACAGCAACAGTATCAAAGATATCAAGAATCCATTCACAGGTCTACATCTGCTGTATTTTTACATTATACAGATGAAGTTTGAAGCAAATCGGTTAAAAATAAGAGGGTGATATCAAAGCATTTTGAAAGTGACACACTTCCTGCTGCCAGTTGGTGGCGCTATAACTTTGACTCACAATAGTCACATCCATGTAATCAGCCTCTTACAGTGAACACACTGCTGAAGTTTCATCAAGATCAGTTAATGTATGCTGAAGTTATAACACACTTCCTGTTTCACGTTTCTCGCCATAATTTTGTTTCCTCGCCACGGCCAAACCGTTCGAGATATCAAAAATCCCCTCGCAAACTTTCATCCTCAATGCCTTGACTTCATGCTGACCGAGTTTCGTGCCGTGTGTTTGAATTCTCTAGGAGGAGTATTGCACATTCCATTGCGAGCGTTTTACAAACAAACCTCAATAGCCGACTTCCTGTTTGGCTGGGGTAAAAAGTAAGAGCGTGAGGTATAGATGAAACGATGAGATCAACATGTGTACCGAGTTTCATATTATTACATGCAAGCGTGTTTGATTTATGGACCAAGTGTTCGGACCCCGTTCCAGGGGGCGCTGTCTAGCCCCCCTGCCACACCCAGGTACCATCTTCAGCCCGGCTCTGATGGCTGTGGGATCTGACCTGTGTGCAAAGTTTCAAGAGTTTTCAAACCCGTTAAGGGCCCCAAAAGCCGCTAAGAGTCTCAAAATCATAAAAAAAAAGAATTTTAAAGTTTGATGCGTTGCCACGGCAACAGTATCAAAGATATCAAGAATCCATTCACAGGTCTTCATCTGCTATGTATTTACATTATACAGATTAAGTTTGAAGCACATCGGGTAAAAATAAAAGGGTGAGTTCAAAGCATTTTGAAAGTGACACACTTCCTGCTGCCAGTTGGTGGCGCTATAACTTGACTCACAATAGTCACATCCATGTGATCGTCCTCTTACAGCGAACATACTGCTGAAGTTTCATCAAGATCAGTTAATGTATGCTGAAGTTATAACACACTTCCTGTTTCACGTTTCTCGCCATAATTTCGTTTCCTCGCCATGGCCAAACCGTTCGAGATATCAAAAATCCCCTCGCAAACTTTCATCGTCAATGCCTTGACTTCATGCTGACCGAGTTTCGTGCCGTGAGTTTGAATTCTCTAGGAGTAGTACTTCAAATTCCATTGCGAGTGTTTTATGAACAACCCTAAATAACCGACTTCCTGTTGGGCTGGGGTAAAAAGTAATAGTATGAGGTATATATGAACGATGAGATCTATATGTGCACCGAGTTTCATATTATTACATGCAAGCGTGTTTGATTTATGGACCAAGTTTTCGGACCCCGTTCCAGGGGGCGCTGTCTAGCCCCCTGCCACGCCCGGGTACCATCTTCAGCCCGGCCCTGATGGCCGCGGGTTCTGACCCGTGTGCTAAGTTTCAAGAGTTTTTGAGCATGTTAAGGGCCCCAAAAGTGCCCGAATAGTCGTATAAATAATAATAATAATAATAAATATAGCTGCGAGCAGCGATGGCGGGCCCAAGCCGTTGGCACCGCAACCCCGGCTCCTTTAGTTACCTAAAGGCACCGGGGTGGCGGTGCCGAAGGCTTTGGCCCTTTCATGATTAAATGTTAAAACGGCTTGCCATAGTCTGTCATTTTGACTAGTCACAATTATGTTACAGATATCTTAAATGATAATACAAACTATCCAAAATGTAATTACGACTAGACAGAAAGACATTGTTGATATCTACAATGTTAATTTCCGGATAGGCAAACTTAGCTTTTAAATGTTAAAAGGGCTTGCCATACACGGACGTAGGCTCAGAGAGAGTCTCACCATATTCAAACCAAAATATCTGACTTCCTCTTGGTCTGAGCTAATGACTATGAATTAGAAAGTTGTCTGGCTTGAGGAGTACAATGTATGTAACGATTTTGTAACTGTAGATAAAAATAACAACCCCACTTTTGTCAAAAGGTGGCGCTATTTAGTCCCTGCACCATGCCCGTTTCTGAAACTTTGCACATGTCTACTGGCTAATATATTGATGTGTCTGTTGAGTTTCATGCAATTTCAAGCATGCTAAGAGTCTCCAAAGCATCCTAAAATAATTTCAAAGTTTGAAGCTTTGCCACGGCAACAGTTTAAAAAGATATCAAGAATCCATTCACAGGTCTACATCTACTCTAGTATGTTTACATTATACAGATGAAGTTTTTCATCTGTTTTTCATCATTATACAGATGAAGTTTTTCATCTGTTTACATTATACAGATGAAGTTTTTCATTCATATTATTACATGCAAGCGGTGTTTGATTTATGGACCCAGTTTTTGGACCCCGTTCCAGGGGGCGCTGTCTAGCCCCCCTGCCACGCCTAGGTACCATCTTCAGCCCGGGCCTGATGGCTGTGGGATATGACCTGTGTGCAAAGTTGCAAGAGTTTTCAAACCCGTTAAGGGCCTCAAAAAGCCATTAAGAGTCTCAAAATCATCAAAAAAAAAAGAATTTTAAAGTTTGATGCGTTGCCACGGCAACAGTATCAAAGATATCAAGAATCCATTCACAGGTCTTCAATCTGCATGTATTACATTTATACAGATGAAGTTTGAAGCAATCGGGTAAAAATAAAGGTTGATTTCAAAGCATTTTGAAAGTGACACACTTCCTGCTGCCAGTTGGTGGCGCTATAACTTTTACTCGAAATAAGTCACTCCATGTGATCGTCCTCTTACAGCGAAAACACTGATGAAGTTCATCAAGATATGTTAAATGTATGCTGAAGTTTATAACACACTTCCTGTTTCACGTTTCTCGCCTAATTTCGTTTCCTCGCCACGGCCAAACCGTTTGAGATATCAAAAAATCCCCCTCACCAAACTTTCATCCTCAATGTCTTGACTTCTTGCAACACGCGAGTGTTGGTTGTGATTGGTAATCACATGCGTTGTAATTTGATGTTTTTCCTAGGACAACTATTCAAACAACCCATACATTCTCAACTTCCATTGTAATTGTCGTAAAACTTTGAGC
>NW_024121455.1:5302348-5322771 GCF_016745375.1 Pimephales promelas
TAGGCTTGTTCGACTTCATGCAGCTCTGCGCAGACCGATCGTCGGCTGACTTGAAACAGTGCATGCCGGTTAGAAATTTTGTCCGACTTGATGCAGCGCTGACTCCACGTGACTGTGACATATGCCATCAAAGTACCGCGAGAGCGATACGAGAGTAGCCGGAGGACTCAGCCAGCGCAGCTTCTCAAGAGCGGCTGCACGAGCTCTGATGATGTCACAGCTGTTCCACGATACGCCGGATTCACCGCATGACAACGATCACGTGCGTTTCGTGTTTATTCTCACACGTTTAGTTCCACTAAAGCTCACAAATCAGTATTTTATAACAGTAAACACTCTTTTCATGTAGTCGCAATGTTATATTGTGTCATGTTTATCATGTTTATCAAAATAAAACTGATTAAAAAACGTTGATTCCACGTCATTGATTATAGGCTTATTTTGAACTTTATTCTAGTTCAAACAGATGCTGTATGAAGCAGTAAAGTATTGGATGAAAATGTGTCTGAAATATCTGTTTATTTGGCAAATGTTGCATTTATTTCACTTCAGCTGTGGTATAAGCATGCAAACACCACGTGAGCCGTCACTACGGGAACCAGAAATTGTTCGACTTCACGTCTCCGTTTGCAGCTCCTCCCCGCCTGCACGCGGCTGTTCTCGCCGATCGGTTGCATCCAGCCGCAGGCGATGTCGAACACACCTAATGAGAAGCGTTTTGGGCGTGCAGCCCCGCCCCAGATACGATCCCGCCCCGATTGACGTCATCAATTTGCTCCTAACCAATGAGAAGCTTTTTGGCGGGGCTACACGTAGCCCCGCCCCAGGTGTAGCCCCGCCCTGATCTGCAGGCTGCAGCCAGGTGTACTTGTTGTATGTAATTCTAAACGGGCCACCGGTCCACGGGTCTTTGCGTGATTACGGTAGGCTAATGGCTGAATCGGAATTTATAAACAAGATCACGGGAATAAATAACCTACATCCCAGTTGTGCTAAAATAAATATCATGAGACGTCCATCATCAGATGAATGACATGGAAAAGTTAAGTTAGAGCCGCTAAAGCCAGTGCAACTACCAATGCGAACATGAACACAAGCTTTTCCCTCAAAAAATATAGCCTAAAAAACATCTAAGTTGTCACCCTGCCCAAATGCAACACTGACATTAATCAAATGCAATAAAAGCTTAAAAAGTATTTTGGTGTGCGTTTTATTTTATATTTAACGTTTAATAATGCAATCGCTGCTGTCTGTCCATTGAAGAGCATGACAGCCCGCGTCTGTTTTGGAACTATTGGGGCTTCCATGAACCACGTGACAGCCTTGCGGCGACATCAAAGCGTGTCGCAACTCTTTCAATACATGGCTCTGGCCAATCAGAGGCGAAAAAGGCGGGACCTTCCCCTACCATCCTGGGCAGAATCATAGGGCAGAATGTCTAATTGAAGAGAATTGGCTCTGGTGTTCTTCTTGTTTGTACTAGTTATTGTTATCAATAAATAAATAAAAAAAAAAAAAAAAAAAAGAGAATTGGCACTGGCTGGTTACTTCCGGGTTCTGGACTGGCTGCAGTAACAGGTCTTTGTCCATGCGGGGTTCTATATATGAAGCATAGGTTTCTTTTCTCAACTCCAAAGGAACTTTCATGCCTTTGACACAAAGGTTCTTTATAGGCTATTATTCATTCATTTATTACATTATTCTGCAACATTTTGTAGTTGTAATTATTGTTTATTAAACTGTTGTAGTAACTTAATGTCACATTTTAATCATGCTGATTTTTGGAGTATAAAAACTGAAATGTCACTCTCCATGTGATATTGATTAATTATATTTTTTAACCCCCATATCACATTCTGTTGCACTTCACTGTGTAATTTACTTTAAACATTAATGGCACCATATTAATTTCTTATGTTAATCCTTCCTCTGTAATAGTTGTTTATTTTTGTGCATTATATAGGCTATTATGAAACATTTATGCCAATAAAGTAGTTTGTAGTTAAACCAACTAAATACTGTACATTGTCAATCTCTGTATGCATGCAACACAAAAAAACAAACTCATACCAGTGATAACTTTTATTTCAAAACAAGAATAATTGTGTAAAGATATATATATATATTTATATATACACACAGATAATCACATACATCAGCTGTACACACACTGTCACAGGTCGAGGGGAGGAACGCTCGGGTGACCAACCACCCCCCCCTCTAACCGAGTCACCACCGTGAGGAGCCGACACCACAGGCACACAACAGAGGACCCGGAGACAGAGACAAGTTTCAAAGGAGTAACAATCTTTATTAAACCAAGGGTTTCTCACAGTTTAAGATACTCTCAGCGGTGCTGCAGACTTCCGGACTCATACAGTAAGTATGGCAGGTAAGGATTCTTCACAGTACAGGGTACTCTCATTGGTGAACGGTAGTGAACAGTGGATTAAAAGCTTACTTTTCCCCCAGCGGTACTGCAGACTTCCGGACTCATACAGTAAGTATGGCAGGTAAGGATTCTTCACAGTACAGGGTACTCTCGTTGGTGCACGGTAGTGAACAGTGGATTAAAAGCTTACTTTCCCCCCAGCAGTACTGCAGACTTCCGGACTCATACAGTAAGTATGGCAGGTAAGGATTCTTCACAGTACAGGGTACTCTCGTTGGTGCAGGGTAATGAAGCAGTGGATTAAAAGCTTACTTTTCCCCCAGCGGTGCTGCAGACTTCCGGACTCATACAGTAAGTATGGCAGGTAAGGATTCTTCACGGTACAGGGTACTCTCGTTGGTGCACGGTAATGAAGCAGTGGATTAAAAGCTTACTTTTCCCCCAGCGGTGCTGCAGACTTCCGGACTCATACAATAAGTATGGCAGGTAAGGATTCTTCACAGTACAGGGTACTCTCTCTCTCTTCAGTTCACAGTAGGGCGACAGTGGGTTAAACGATTACTTTATCAGCATTGCTGTATACTTCTGGGCTCAAACAGTAAGTAGAACAGGTGAGGACATTCACAGTACACAGTACTCTCTCTTCAGTTCACAATAGGGAGACAGTGAGTCATAATGTTACTTTACCAGCGATGCTGTGTGCTTCGGGGCTCAAACAGCAAGTAGAACAGGTGGGGATCTTCACAGTACAAAGTACTCTCTCCTCAGTTCACAGTAGGGCGACAGTGGGTTAAACGATTACTTTATCAGCATTGCTGTATACTTCTGGGCTCAAACAGTAAGTAGAACAGGTGAGGACATTCACAGTACACAGTACTCTCTCTTCAGTTCACAATAGGGAGACAGTGAGTCATAATGTTACTTTACCAGCGATGCTGTGTGCTTCTGGGCTCAAACAGCAAGTAGAACAGGTGGGGATCTTCACAGTACAAAGTACTCTCTCCTCAGTTCACAGTAGGGCGACAGTGGGTTAGACGATTACTTTACCAGCGATGCTGTGTGCTTCTGGGCTCAAACAGTGAATAGAACAAGTGAGGACATTCACAGTACACAGTACTCTCTCTTCAGTTCACTGTATCACTCTGGGCTTCTGACGGGGGCAGATATAATAACCTTCCACGAACGTGTAAGCATGGATAGGGCTACTTCTCAGCAAAGACACATCACACTCGTGTTCACTTCAATTCCACAGGCAAAAATCAATGTGTATTAATAAGGCAAAAGCACTGCAATTCACTCACACGGTAGGGCTGATCAGAGGCCTCGCTCTGTTTGTTGTGCTCACTTTACATGGGTTTCACTTTCAATTCCTCCTCCACACACTCTGAAACACATAGCTCCTCCAACAGTCAGATCCACACTCACTGTATCCTCTTCAAGCGGTTTAAATGTTCATAAGTTAAAATCAGTTCACTTATCTTTGCTCTTTCCTTTCCCAGCACAGATCCAGTCGATAGCTCAGACCAGCAGGCTTCCTACAAACAATCACTCTGATCCAGCAAGCTTAAATGGGCGTCTCTCCCTTTCCCCTGTCCCTTCCTTGTCAGTGGGTCCTCCATCTGAGCCTCCTCCATCTGTGTCTTCCCCGTCTGTGTTTCCCCCGTCTGAGCCTCTTTTCTCCCTCCTGTCTGTCTCCTTTTATCTTGTTTATCTTGACTCGTCAAACAGGAAACCTGTGTGAGTGCCGCTCCTCTCTCTCTCGCACCTGCAGGGCATTAGCGCTAATCAGTGCGGGCATGGTTCCATCACGCCCGGAACTGCAGTGGTGTGTTGCACACAATCCGTTCCCCTAGGGAACTTGCGACTCTGAGGAGGGTTCCGATCGCCAAGCGATTTTGTCACCCGTGACAACACGTACACAGACACGCATATACACATACGCACGTACGTACAAATGCACGCTCACACCTGTATATACACGCATATACATAAGCACACACACACGTTCGTACACATGCATGCACACACACGTATGTACACACATCTACATATGCACACACACGTAGGTACGGTCGTACACACATTCACACATGTACGTACGTACACTCACACACGTACGTACAGGTACGTACGTACACTCACTCACACAGGTACGTGTACTCACACACGTACGTACGTACGTACACTCACACACGTACACTCACACAAGTACGTACACTCACACACGTACGCAAACACACACACACACGTACGTACGCACGCACACACGTACACTCACGTCCACACACACTCACACACATTACTCAGCCTGAAATTCCCCTCCATCATTGAAAAAACAATCAACCGAACAATAGCCCTCAACCTCCTTCTTGGAATAAAATCCACGCAGGACTCCTCTTCTGCCATCACCAACATATCCAGGTGGGCAGTCCTTGTATAATTCATTGCAGTGCAAGCAATGAGTCAAAGAGTACGGCACCCGGAACTCTTGCCTATATTCTCTGGAAAATGCAGTCCTGGGGCTCGTTCTTCGTACGTTGCTTAAAACATCCGAGATCAAATGAGACATCCAAGATAATATCATCGTGCTAATCATGATCCGGCTAATTGGGTTCTTCGAACACACCTGTTGTTTATGATTAGTATCGCTGGATTGAGTTATCTGAGATAACTGCGCGTTCTCGCGTTGGTTTAAAAGGGGACATGTATCGATAGCAGAACCAGTGATCAGCAGCGCTGCTATTGGCTGTTCAGCATGGCCAAAGAACACGCCCAGTTTTTCTCCCAAGCAGAGCAAGCGCTTTTAATGCAAGGTTATGCCGAAATTCAGTCTTTAATTAAAACGCCAGGGAACACCTCAAAGTGTGCAAAAGCCAGGAGAGAGTGCTGGCAAAACTAGAAGACAAATTAAATGCGTTTGTGGTGACCAGGGGCTCGTTCTTCGTACGTCGCTAACTCAGTTAGCTGGATTTGATTGTTGGCGATTTGCCATGATCTTGGATCGTTTGGTTCTTCGACGCTCATCCTGGACTTGCTGTCATAGCAACAGGTCCGTCAGCTTGAACCTGCTCGCGAGCAGGCTTATTTCATGTAAACAGGATTAGATCGCGGCTGATACGGGAAGTCCTTCAGCGCAGCGCGATAGTGTAGCTTAATTTCTGAGATTTATTTTTGTTTTCTCGTGAAACGATCGTCGTGGGTGTCGTTTAAATACATTATTATTTTGTTGGAAATGCACATTAATGTTCGATTCGATATCGGGCTTCAACAACAGCACAAAATGTTTGCATTGCCCTAAAATTATTTGCGAGTGGCTTCCTTTACACTATTGGAGATGCGGAGAACTTGATAAGCGTTCTGTCGTGCCATTCACAAAGTAGTGCTCTTAGTTTTTTTTTTTTTTTTTTTTTTTTTTTGCCAACTTAGGGTATATTATAATTTTTAATGAAGATAATGTAATCATGATGACCATGTCGATTATGACTTACAGTCCCTCAGGCTTAACTTACGTGATTGGTGCCATACACTGTATACACACATGTTCCCATCAAGGCCTCAATGAAGGGATTTTGTGAGCAGAAAGGGGGCTTATACAGTGCAGCCAAATTACTATTACAATTTTTAATATTCCAGATTTGGAATATTATATCACTTTTTTTAAAAGGCATTTGACTGAGTAAAATCTTTTAGATGGTGTGTGACCATGTTCTATATCACAATCAGTGTGAAAGCAAAATGGCCAGGATCTGTGCATGACTCAAGAATTTTAAGAGATTCACATTTATGAACATTATTTGAACATGGTAAGGAAAATTATAAATATCAAACTCACGGTATTACATACACTTATGCTGAGAACTGCATTTTTGCATTAAACAGGTGATTACAACAGGATCCTGCATGGAGACAGGTGTTTCATGACCCCATTCCCTGACCCAAACCCCAGACCAGTTACAATGCAGCTCTAGGACAAGGGCACACAATGACATGAGCTTTGGCCAATAAAGGGAAGATTTCAATGTCTAAAAACCCTGAGGGTTGCACCTGACAGGGCCTGTGACATTGCATGTGCCATCTTACACAACACTGCCAACATCAGAAAAAGAAAAAAAAAAAGTTTAATTAAGCCTAAAATAAAAGACAAGACAAATTTGCAAAACTCTGTTTGCTTAGAGTTTTATTTCAATAGTTCTTTGTAAAGAAAAGCCAGTTATTCAGTCATCTTTTTAAAAGATATTATGCAAGGTCAGCAATAGTACTCTGTGTGATTTTACTCTGAAGTTTATTTTGAAGCAACTCTATTTCTAGTGCAATTTTTTCTTAGTCAAGTTCTGTTTCTCCCCCTGATTTTTGTTTTTTCAAAATACTCTATTTTCTGTTGAAGACTCATATAGGGAACAAATGCAACAAATAAAAAGCAAAAGTTGTCTACACTGCCCACCCCTGTATCACTGCTGTGTGCAGACTCTTCTGTAGGCCTTTCTGTACATGTGGACTTCTGTCAGAAATAATAGGCACAAGTAGAAATCAATTAAAGCCATCAATTAAATTAAAGTACTTCCTCCAAAGGACAGTCATCTGAGAAGTTTTCTTCCCTCTCCAGTGCAATGTGATTGATAACTCATGGCAAAATATTTTTTACATTAACATAAGTTTATCAGTTTTTACTTTCACAAGACAAAGCAATTTATCATTACTCAAGATTTAACAGCTGAAATGACTAAACCAGCCAATTTGGATTATAGGTCTACTTCATTTAATGCAGCAACACATTATTTCACAGTGTACAAAGATAATTTAAATCTCATTTCCCAGTAATGAAGGTGTTGCTGCTACTGGTCCCTGATGATGTGGGTCTGGAAGAGCTGAACCCAGGGATGCCCTTCACAACAGGCCAATTCACATTCAACCCAAGGGTCAGCTCTTCTGCCAGGGTCAGGAGCATCATTATTATTTTTTTCTCAGCATTTTTCCTGTTTGCTTTTATAAACAGACAATCATTTATTTAACAGTGCCTTTTTAAAAGAGACTAGTAGGCCTATAAGGCCTTAAATTACCATTAGGTAGAATATTTTTGTACTTCACTTTCACCGTGTCCATTATTATAGTGTGGTGACTCGACATTACAATGAACAAAGTAATTATGAAATTATGAAAATAAAAATAAAATAATAATAAGTTATTAAAACATCTAACATGGCCACCACAAACGCATTTAATTTGTCTTCTAGTTTTGCCAGCACTCTCTCCTGGCTTTTGCACACTTTGAGGTGTTCCTGGCGTTTTAATTAAAGACTGAAATTCGGCATAACCTTGCATTAAAAGCGTTTGCTCTGCTTGGGAGAAAAACTGGGCGTGTTCTTTGGCCATGCTGAACAGCCAATAGCAGCGTTGCTGATCACTGGTTCTGCTATCGATACATGTCCCCTTTTAAACCAACGCGAGAACGCGCAGTTATCTCAGATAACTCAATCCAGCGATACTAATCATAAACAACAGGTGTGTTCGAAGAACCCAATTAGCCGGATCATGATTAGCACGATGATCTCATCTTAGATGTCTCATTTGATCTCGGATGTTTTAAGCAACGTACGAAGAACGAGCCCCAGGTTAGATGTTTTAATAACTTATTATTATTTTATTTTTATTTTCATAATTTCATAATTACTTTGTTCATTGTAATGTCGAGTCACCACACTATAATAATGAACATGGTGAAAGTTAAGTACAAAAATATTCTACTTAATGGTAATTTTACTAGACCTTATAGGCCTACTAGTCTCTTTTAAAAAGGCACTGTTAAATAAGTGATTGTCTGTTTATAAAAGCAACCAGGAAAAAGGCTGAGAAAAAAATAATAATGATGCTCCTGACCCTGGCAGAAGAGCCGACCCTTGGGTTGAATGTGAATTGCCCTGTTGTGAAGGGCATCCCTGGGTTCAGCTCTTCCAGACCCACATCAGGGACCAGTAGCAGCAACACCTTCATCACTGGGAAATGAGATTTACATTATCTTTGTACACTGTGAAATAATTTGTTGCTGCATTAAATGAAGTAGACCTATAATCCAAATGTCTGGTTTAGTCATTCCAACTGTTAAATCTTGAGTAATGATAAATTGCTTTGTCTTGTGAAAGTAAAAACTGATAAACTTATGTTAATGTAAAAATATTTTGCCATGAGTTATCAATCACATTGCACTGGAGAGTGAAGAACACTTCTCAGATGACTGTCCTTTGGAGGAAGTACTTTAATTTAATTGATGGCTTTAATTGATTTCTACTTGTGCCTATGCCTATTATTTCTGACAAGAGTCCACATGTACAGAAAGGCCTAAGAGTCTGCACACAGCAGTGATACAGGGGTAGCCAGTGTAGAGACAACTTTTGCTTTTTATTTGTTGCATGAGGCATGTGTGACACAAACGACACAGGGTTAAATTCGTTCCCTAGATGAGTCTTCAACAGAAAATAGAGTATTTTGAAAAACAAAAATCAGGGGGAGAAACAGAACTTGACTAAGAAAAAATTGCATTAGAAATAGAGTTGCTTCAAAATAAACTTCAGAGTAAAATCACACAGAGTACTATTACTGACCTTGCATAATATCTTTTTAAAAGATGACTGAATAACTGGCTTTTCTTTACAAAGAACTATTGAAATAAAACTCTAAGCAAATAGAGTTTTGCAAATTTGTCTTGTCTTTTATTTTAGGCTTAATTAAAATTTTTTTTTTTCTTTTTCTGATGTTGGCAGTGTTGTGTAATATGGCACATGCAATGTCACAGGCCCTGTCAGGTGCAACCCTCAGGCTTTTTAGACCCTGAAATCTTCCCTTTAGTTGGCCAAAGCTCATGTCATTGTGTGCTCTTGTCCTAGAGCTGCATTGTAACTGGTCTGGGGTTTGGGTCAGGGAATGGGGTCATGAAACACCTGTCTCCATGCAGGATCCTGTTGTAATCACCTGTATAATGGAAAAATGCAGTTCTCAGCATAAGTGTATGTAATACCGTGAGTTTGATATTTATAATTTTCCTTACCATGTTCAAATAATGTTCATAAATGTGAATCTCTTAAAATTCTTGAGTAATGCACTGGCCATTTTGCTTTCACACTGATTTGTGATATAGAACATGGTCACACACCATCTAAGAGATTTTACTCTGCCTTTTAAAAAAAGTGATATAATATTACTAATCTGGAATATTAAAAATTGTAATATTTGGCTGCACATTTACATAAGCCCCCTTTCTGCTCACAAAATCCCTTCATTGAGGCCTTGATGGGAACATGTGTGCAGTCTAGTATATGGCACCTATTACTTAAGTTAAGCCTAAGGGACTGTAAATCATAATCGGCATGGTCATCATGATTGCATTATCTTCATTAAAAATTATAATATACCCTAAGTTGGCAAAAAAAAAAAAAAAAAAAACGACAGAAAGCTTATCAAGTTCTCCGCACCTCCAATAGTGTAAAGGGAAGCCACTCGCAAATAATTTTAGGGCAATGCAAACATGTTGTGCTGTTGTTGAAGCCCGACATCGAATCGAACATTAATGTGCATTTCCAACAAAATAATAATGTATTTAAACGACACCCTCACGACGATCGTTTCACGAGAAAACAAAAATAAATCTCAGAAATTAAGCTACACTATCGCGCTGCGCTGAAGGACTTCCCGTATCAGCCGCGATCTAATCCTGTTTACATGAAATAAGCCTGCTCGCGAGCAGGTTCAAGCTGACGGACCTGTTGCTATGACAGCAAGTCCAGGATGAGCTTCGAAGAACCAAACGATCCAAGATCATGGCAAATCGCCAACAATCAAATCCAGCTAACTGAGTTAGCGACGTACGAAGAACGAGCCCCAGTTCACAACACCTAATTTAGATAAAATACAAAACAAACAATTGAATATTTTGAAGAAACGCATTAACATAATACAGTCATACAAGGAATTTATTTGTTTTATACATTTTAAACATTATGGGAAAATGTTAGACAAGATGAGTGTTTTTCGCTTTGTCTGTAAAGTACTAAGTTTACTTACTTTGTTTATGAAAAACATACTTTAATTTGGCTTGAGAAAGCCTATCCTAAAAGTTTGAAATAGCTTTAAAGGCTTTTCAGTTTGAAGATCAAAGTAGTTTTCAAGCTGAAAGTCTGGAAGGCAAAAGTTTATCATAGGCAGATAGACAGACTTTCTCAAGTACCTTTTACAGTGCTCACAACTTAGGTTTAAAGAACTTACTGTCCAGCCATACAAAGTGGGCCTCCTCTCTGAATTTGGACTCACTGACAATTTCTCTGAAAACCTTACATGTCAGTGAAAGTCTCCAGAAAGCCACATCACCGTCGTCTGTGATGACTCCCATCAGGATCCGCCACAGGATGTCAGGTGGCATCTGTACAAAGTAGCCAACAATCAGTCCAAAATGTAACTTTACATACAACTTATTGAAATGGGTAACTGATAAATTTGAGAGGAGTTTATACTGCCCTTACCTTGGTCAAAGAATCAGCAGGCAGGGGGGTTTCAATCACCTCTAAATTGGAGGGTAAGAACAAGAGTAGCATCATTTCAAATCCCTGTTATTTACAGTTCAAGATTTAAAGTGGGAACCAATACCTGCTCTCTCTACTCTCCTCTTTTTCCGGATGTGCTTTCTTTCAGCGTCTGACCTTCAAATGTTTAAAATTTTAAGTCTCATGAACAGTTTGTTCTTAATGACATCTCCCAGGACCATAATTGAAATCCTTTTGTTTAGATTGATACATGTAATGAATTTATTAGCAATCTATAGTTAAAAACACTTTTTAAACTGCTAAATGTAAGCATTTGGTAATTGAAACTTCAATAAAACAATTTTTAAACTGCTAAATTTAAGCATTGGGTAGTTGGAACTTCATTGAACAGTACGTATACTGTGACAGAGAACAGCAAAAAATAGAGTGCAAGTTCAAAATGTGGATTAAAAAAAATGAAGAAAAACAAACCTCAAGGGGAAATTCTCCAAAAGCAGCAGACACCACCACCTCCTGATGCAAGGCATGTCAGGCTAAGTTAAAAATAAATAATCTGTAAGTTTACTTTTAATGATATGGGGGTTTCCATTGTATATTTCACTTACTTCTGTAAAATCAAAGGCCCCTGCTGTCACAAAGCTCAGTGAATACTGAAATGGTAATCATTACAAATAAGTTTGGTCAGATACATATACTGGATAAACACATAGTAAGCAACATTTCAGCTTTATAAACTTACCATCAGGACAAAGACACCACAGCTGTTGCTTTGATGTTGTCGTGGAAGGCCCTGTTAACGTTGCCATGCACAGAGTCAATCCACCTTGAAAAAATAAATCAATTTCCAATGCTTTTACAAGTTATTTATTCAAATGAACATTGGTACCGTGATATCGTTGACACAGTATTCATGCCAAGGCCCAGGAGACATGATTTGTGCAATATTTCTGCGATGACAAAGACAAAACAGTTACTGCACTGCATCAAACAAAACAACACAAGAGAACTGAAATGTGAGGCACAACCAGAACTCAGCATGAGTATTATATGATCATTTTATTGACCCTTTACAAAAAAAGTGATCTGTAAACATAATTAGATCCCAAGTCAGATGAACAAGTCACATAAAAACCTTTAATGTTAATGGCCACAATTTTATTCAAATGTGGTTTAGAATGACCACAATTTTATTCAAATGTGGTTTAAAACGACCACAATTTTATTCAAATGTGGTTAAGAACGACCACAATCTTATTAGAATGTGGTTAAGAACGACCACAATCTCTGAACTCCGAATAGTGCACTAAAAAACCTGTAGATGAGCATGTATTCTTCATTATTGAATGTTTTGCCGTGCAGAGGATCAAGGAAAAAAATGTCATGCTCTCCAGGCTTCATAATCTGTTGATATGTCACAATATATACACCGAAAGACAATTGCAGTTTATATATCAAATAGTATTTAAAAATTATGCAGACATAAGTTATCCCAGGTATACAGTACACTACAGATTTAGAATGACTTACACAAACCATCCAATGTCCTGGTATCCATGTTGGGAAGATAAACCAGTCGATGTTTTCATCCATCTTGAAAACAAATAATATCGGTCATCATTGAAATTTAGAAACTTTGGCTGGGTTTCATATTAAACAGAACTGACTATAATACATACAGGCAGGTGTAGAAGTTGCTCTTCAAGAGTCCTGTTTGGCCACGTTTCAATTTGATATGAACTGGCCGAAAAAAACATTCACATTCTGTATGGAAAATTGAACATACATTAATTTAAAAAAGGCAAAATTGATAATTTTAAATACAATATCTGGGAGAATTAACTTTCTGACCACTGTAAGCACATCTACAAAAGTATGTATATTTCTGCTAAAGGGCTGCTTAAAGGTATTGTTCACCAATAAATACAAATTATAACTGTCCATACTTCCATTCTATTGTAAAAGAAATATCTATCTATCTATCTATCTATCTATCTATCTATCTATCTATATATATATATATATATATATATAAATGACAATGGGGACCAGCAACTCTGTATGTCGTCATCATCTTTTGTGTTCAACAGAAGAAATTAACTCAAATGATGACCTTTTTTTTTTGGGGGGGGGGGGGTAAACTATCCCTTTAAGCAGCTAAAGTAAATTGAGCAAAAAATATTATTTTCACTATTTATATGACTATTTCACCTGTGATTTTGCTATGGTCTCTACCACTTTCAGGCAACAGTTGAGAATCTGCATTTTTTTTTAAATAAAGAAACTCAATATAACATCACCATTAATTGCTGTATTAAAATATGATGTCTTTAAACTCTGTACCGTTCCCTCAACGTCTCTTTCAAGTCCCAGGCAGCACAGGTCTGATCGGTTTAGCGTTGTGTTGTACACAGTTGCCAATAGCTCATCTTTGGATTTTCTGACATCCAAAGCATTGTTTAGCTAACTTTCAGATAGAAATACATAAGTACTCAGGCTGATGAACAATATTTTGTAAAGTCCCTGAAAATCACTTACCAACTGCTGTTGCCCTTCATTTGGGATGGCCCCCCAAAATGTTTGGCTTGATTTAACAAGGTTCAGGCTAGTCACCACAGGACTTGGACAAAGTTTAGGGTCACACTGCGACTGGACAGCTGTACATAAGTAAAAGATAAAAAAAAATCACTTAAAATGTTAGCAAATCTTCAATGAGTTAAAGAAAAACCTCAACCTGTATGCTTTTCCTTCTCATTCACAGTTGTATTCAAAGTTTGGGTCTTTGGATAATTTGGTCCCACATTTGGTTCTGGTTCTGCTCCTACTCAGGTGTTACAAAAATATAGTTAGTACATTTAATAGAATGACCTATTCACATGCAGAACATTATTAGAATGTATATACATTACCAAGTATGACCTTTCCATTGGAGTCTAACTGCAAATTAGGACTGCCACTGAACAATTTCTTGAATTGTTCCAACT
This sequence comes from Pimephales promelas, assembly GCF_016745375.1. The sequence continues at coordinate 5,316,250 of NW_024121455.1, forward strand.
TCTTCCTGTTCCGCGTGAGATTCCTGTGGTGAAGGATGTTTCGAGCAAGAAAAAATGTGTGCAGAAGGTCTTAACATATTCATAAAGTAATTGTTTCTCTTTACTTCAGAAAACAGCTGCTCTGCACACTGACTATTGATCTTTCCAGCCAGCTCTGGTACAAGACCAATAGTGCGCAGCACATCTCTCTTGTCTTTACTATTGCCTTGGTGGAAAACGTCACACAGACAATAGTGCTCTGAGGACCCTGTCAAAGGGTGGCATTCAGGATCCATAGGTTTTTTCTTGTGAGCCAGCCAGGGAAGATTAACCTTTAGTTTTCCTTCTTTTGCTTTTTGTATATTTTCAGAGGAGGGGTCTTGTACTCTGCCCTCAAAAGGATGGAAAGGTGGGTGAAGTGGTTGTCGGTTATTTGTGTGTGCCACTAATCCTCTTGGATAGTCATAAATTGTGATATTTGGAAAGTGTTTCCAAGACAAGAGAAGGTCTGCAAAATCACGCGGACTCTCTGCTCTCAAGTTAAATTTAATAGAGTACACAATACCACAAGGACACATTATTACACCAAGGCCACCTAAAAGCATAAAAACAAATGAATGAAAACTACTTATCAGAATTAGTTCAATCATTCCAATAACACATATAAAATGATATTGGTATGAGTAATTGCTGCTTTAGGCAGTTTGTCATATCATATTTCATTAATGTTTATTTTGTAGTACTGTATTGTTAACTTCATTGAGTAAACAAAAACCATCACTCACCAGTGTGACGATCAGCAGCCGTGGTGCCCTCGAGAGCCACTAGAGGGCACCCTCTCCCCATGTTTGTTTCCCCATGGACTCTTTGTGTTTCATTATGTTCAGCTGTGTTTCATTATTGGTTGAGTTCCTTATTTAAGCCTGAGTTTCGAACCTGTGCTGCCTGCCTCGACCATTGCCTGTTTAGACCACGAGTTTCCGGATTGCCCCTTTGTTTAAGTGTTTGCCAGTTTTCATGTCTGCCTGTTTTAATAAAGTGCTGCACATGGATCCGACCGTCTCTGTCCGTACGTTACAGAAGACTTCGCCAAACGAGGATCCAGCAGACTTTCTGCATCTATCCGCCGTGGTCAAGACCCGCTCTTCAATGCTAGCCTCTCATAGTTCTCAGCTGGCGAGACTAACTTCTCTCCTCGAGGAACTAGCTAGCTCCGTGCAATCATGGTCTCCGCAGAGCTCAAGCACAGCGGCTAATCAAGCCCAAACCCCCGCTGCACCTGTTCCACCGCAACCCAGTGTGAGTACCGCATGCAGTAATTCCAGTACGCCGTTTCCCGAGAAGTTTAATGGCTCACCTGAAGCGTGTGAAGGATTTCTTCAGCAGTGCAGTTTATATATGAAACATCAGCCCCAGTTATACGCCTCGGATATCGACCGTGTTTCTTTCATCTGCTCACTGTTAACTGGAAAGGCTCTGGAGTGGGCAGGCACGTTTTGGGAACCAGGTCGGATGTCGTTTCCTTCTTTCGACGTGTTTACCGCCCTGTTCAGAAAGGCTTTTGAACTCCCCGCAGAAAAGGAGGGTCTCGAGGAACTGCTCTTTTCCCTGCGCCGGGGAGGTTCGTATGCGGCGGATTTCTCTCACTCACTCCGCACGCCGCATAAGCCTCAGCTCGCTAAACTGTTTGATCCTCCCTTAAGGACCGTCAGAGGAGCTTCTAAGCATATCGTTCCTGCCAAAACCACTCATCATGTCGGACCCCTCGAGCCCGTATCCCGCACTGGCCCTGTTAAAAGTGCTGTTCCTAAGACAGCGGAGGTGTCGCGGGTCGAACCGGAGTTTGAGCGCGTGCCAGCCGACTCGAGTGAGTCAAGTGCCGAGCTGAGTGAATCAAGTGAGTCAAATAGCGAGCTGAGTGAATCGAGTGCCGAGTCAAGTGAGTCAAGTGCTGAGCCGAGTGAATCAAGTGTGTCCAGTGTTGAATTTAGTCTGTCCAGTGAGTCTTCAGTTCAAGTAATTGAATCTCCTCTTCAAGTGAGCGCTGAATCTCCTCTTCAAGTGAGCGCTGCATCTCCTCTTCAAGTGAGCGCTGCATCTCCTCTTCAAGTGAGCGCTGCATCTCCTCTTCAAGTGAGCGCTGCATCTCCTCTTCAAGTGAGGGCTGCATCTCCTCTTCAAGTGAGCGCTGCATCTCCTCTTCAAGTGAGCGCTGCATCTCCAGTTCAAGTGAGTGAGTTGTCCAGCCCAGCGAGTGTGTCTAGCCCTGTGACGCGCCGCCGCAGGAGGAGGAGGACTCGTTTGGTTCGCCAGGCCCCGGTGAGCGTGCCCAGACTCCTCGCCCTGCCGGCCCCGCCTCTGCGCCTCGCCCTGCCGGCCCCGCCTCTGCGCCTCGCCCTGCCGGCCCCGCCTCTGCGCCTCGCTCTGCCGGCCCCGCCTCTGCGCCTCGCTCTGCCGGCCCCGCCTCTGCGCCTCGCCCTGCCGGCCCTGCCTCTGCGCCTCGCCCTGCCGGCCCCGCCTCTGCGCCTCGCTCTGCCGGCCCCGCCTCTGCGCCTCGCTCTGCCGGCCCCGCCTCTGCGCCTCGCTCTGCCTGCACCCTTCAAGCTCCGGGAGGCCTTTCCTGTACCAGTTCACCACCCAGAGGCCCCTCCCGTGAATTTCCCCAAGTATTTTTTGGGGGGGGGCAGTAGGTACTCTGTGGGGGCCATGGAGGTGATCCTGACATGGACCTCTGAGTCCGTGAGGGCCATGGAGGCGAGGCTGTCATGGACCTCGCCTGTGTCTGCTCCGCCCTGGCCGCCATCACGTCCTGCTCCTTCCTGGTCACCCACGCTCCACGGCCCCAGGCCTCTCCATGTGCCTGGCCTCCTGCCTCTCCATGGGCCTGGCCCTCCATCCCAGCCCCCGTTGACCTCCCCCCGGAGCTCTTAGGAGCGTCTGGAAGCCGCTCCTTAGAGGGGGGGTTATGTGACGATCAGCAGCCGTGGTGCCCTCGAGAGCCACTAGAGGGCACCCTCTCCCCATGTTTGTTTCCCCATGGACTCTTTGTGTTTCATTATGTTCAGCTGTGTTTCATTATTGGTTGAGTTCCTTATTTAAGCCTGAGTTTTCCCTGTGTCCCTTGCGAAGTCTTGTTACCCTGTAAGCGTACAATTCCGAGCGTTATTCCCTGTTCTGTGTCTCCGTGTTTCCCTGGACTCTTGACCCTTGCCTGTTTCCTGGACTGCTCTCGAACCTGTGCTGCCTGCCTCGACCATTGCCTGTTTAGACCACGAGTTTCCGGATTGCCCCTTTGTTTAAGTGTTTGCCAGTTTTCATGTCTGCCTGTTTTAATAAAGTGCTGCACATGGATCCGACCGTCTCTGTCCGTACGTTACAACCAGAAGCACCCCACACCTGTTCAAACACCTTGTTGTATGTCACTCTGTTTGACATTTTATTATGAAGCCTTAGAATGAGATCCATTTTGGATCCAACATCATTGACCCCACACTGCCGACATAACTTTTTCAAATCGAAAATCTGATAAAATATGCTAATTTTAAAAAGAGTAAGTTCAGCAAAAATAAATTAATATAAGATCATAATATTTATGAAGAGACCCTATAGACCATTTCACAAGATGTAAACAACTCTGGTCCAGAAGCGCTTCCTGTTTCAGTTTTTTAACACTACATAAAAGCTGGGATAAAATGCAACCAAGAGAACATTTAAAACTGAATCAAAAAGTTAAACAAACATCTTTAAGATGTTTTCTTTACATGTGAAATAAAGAAAACAGTTACAAACTGAAACAGGAAGTGTTTCTGGACCAGTGTTGTTTACATCTTGTGAAATGGTCTATACATGATACCACTATGCTGGGGACAACAGTGTAATAGCTTAGTGTGGTAAAACCCTTCTGAACAATTAAAACAACTATTTACCTTGAGGTGGAGCAGCTCATCACCAAGCCTTTCCTCAGTAAAAGGCACATCAATGCAGTGGTGGAAAGTAACTAGCCTAATTACAAATACTTTCGTTACTGTACTTGAGTAGATTTTTTCATTTTTTCTACTTTCTTGAGTATTATTAAATTGTGGTACTTTTACTCTTACTTGAGTAAAGTAAAAAATAAAGTCTTCAACTTCTCTACATTTATATTTCATAAAAAGTACAAAGTACTTTGACAAAGGTGCCGACCTATTTTTTACAGTCTATGGTGCCGACAGAGCAACAGCGCAAGCTGACATTTGACAGACACTTTTCAAAACCACTGTGGAGCCCTGCGCTTCAGCCAATAACAGACATCTGAAGCACTTCAGCCAATAACAGACAGGTCTGACTCGGTTGCAAAACCAATCAAAACCTCCAGTTCGGCTGGGGGGCGGGGCGTTTAAACCGCGCTTTGACATTCAATCACTGGCGCTCGTGTTTTGAATCAGTAGCGCTAACGTTTCAATTTTTAAGTGAATGTAAGTGAGTATTCTGCTCATATTTAATTATGGCAACTACTGAAATGGTTCACACCATTGATAATACCAGAGCACTGAGCAGTTGAAGTAAATAAAAAAGCTCGGCTCATAACATGGACTCGGTTTGCAATGGACGGAGCAAGAATGTAAGTGTCTAAAATACATGCACAGTTGCACACAGTTCAATTAATGGTAAAACTCTCCCTGTTTAACCATACATTTAAACTAGATATAAGAAGCAAACTTTGTACAAAGCTGAAAAAACAGTGAAATAAGATCGCATGGCATGATTAATCTGTCAATCAGATGCATGTAAAAGTGTAGTTCGTCTATAACAACAGTGGTGGGCTCCCAGCACATTTTCGGTTGGCTACAATGAAAAAAGATAATTTAATTTAACATGTTAACCTAACACAGTCTCATCCCAAAAAGTAATATAACTGACGTTTTGGGACGTATTTTGACCATACGTCAATATCCGCCTTTTTAGGGCCCCCTTAAACGTCGCTAGATGGCGATCCCGGGCCGTCATACAACTGACGCTTTACCTTTAACGTCAGGTAGGTGACGGGTTAGGTTTAGGGTTAGGTTTAGGTATGGGGTAGAGTTAGGATCCCATAACCTCATCTACCGACGTTTAAGGGGGCCCTAAAAAGGCGAATATTGACGTATGGTCAAAAGATGTCCCAAAACGTCAGTTATATGACGTCTTGGGATGAGACCGGGTTGGTTAACCATACCCCACTTAATTTTTTTTTTTTTTTTTTTTTTTTTTTACTGGGAATTTTTATTCATAGGCTACTGTTTTATTGTTTTTCTTACCTTTTTTATCGGACCTCTCAATTAACCTTCTTTGCTTTCAATTATTAATGATTCACATCAAAACATTCAAATGATCATATACACTTACTTTTCAAAATTAGTAATACAAATTTGCTCTTGACAACAGAGGAAGCTAGTAGTCTGTATGTGTAGCACTTTTATCATGGATGGATGCACTTTTTTTGGGCTTCAAATTTTCTTCAGTCATTCACTGCCATTATAAAGTTTGGAAGAGCCAGGCCATTTTTTAATATAACTATGATTGTATTCGACTGAAAGCAGAAAGCCATATCTTCTAAGATGACTTGAGGGAGAGTAAATCGTGGGCTAATTTTAATTTTCCGGTGAACTTTCCCTTTAAAGTCATACATCATTCTTTTGAAAATACCTGAAAGTTTGATAAACTCAGATATATTATAGCTATTATGTGTTTGTCTTCATGTTTCATCAGTCAAAACATCACTATTTGCAAGTTATTATATCCATATAAGGCATTTCCTGAAATGTGTAAGTTTAATACTTCTATGCATCAGTACTGGGCCTTCAGTATGAATGAATCAGATGACATGAGAGTGTTTAGCGCTCCATTTAGCTATATCTCACCATTTTGGGTAAAAATAGAAAAATACTAAAGTACTTTGTAACACAATTACTTGAGTAGTTTTTAAGCAAACTACTTATTTACTCTTACTTGAGTCATATTATATTTCAGTACTTCTACTTGTACTCAAGTAAATTTTTACTTAAGTAGCAATACTTTTACTTAAGTACAATTTGTCAGTACTCTTTCCACCACTGCATCAATGTCACTTCCATCATTTGCGGACTTAATCTTTGCACTCTCGGTGTTTAATACCATGGCAGATTCCCTTGTTCCCTTTCAAGGGAACTCAAGCTGCGTTTGGAACGCGGTGGGAACGCTCTGCGTGATTGCGTCGTGAAGCACGTGTATAATCTGTCCAATGGAAGAACAAGACGTCATGGGCGATGACGTCATGACCAGGAAAACTATAAAGCACCCCAGAAAATAGACCGCATCAGCTTCTGTGCCTTCACAAGCGCTCTCTGTATGAATTTGTCCGTGTCTGATTTATTGTTGTCTGTCTGTTCACAATATATCGTGTAATGGCTAAACAAGAATACAAGCGTTGTGTTGTTCCCTGCCCTCGTTTCATCACGGGTGGGACACACATCAGCTCTGTGTTGCTTGTTGGGAGTGGAGCATGCCCAGTCAGTTCTCAAGGGAGCTGACTGTGAGCATTGCGAT